>PYAF01001175.1:2996643-3025443 GCA_007407185.1 Glycine tomentella
AAAAACAATTTAAAACTAATATTATTATTACCCAAAAAATAATTTTATCCATAAAATAAAATTGAAAATTATATAAAAATATTATATATAAACACTTTCTTTTCTATCATTATACATTTAAAAACTATTTTAACAAATAATTTGACTAAGCACTTGTAACTTAATGAACTAGCTTGATAAATTTCAGCTAATTAATAATTTTCAGTTAATAGTTAGATTTTTAACCCTTAATAACTAGTTTTTAAACTAACAACTAACTTATAATTTACTTTTACCAAATTAACATAGCCTTAGTGTAACATCTAAATATCGATGATTATAAACAAAAAATGTAGAAATAAGTGAATTCAGACACATTTTTCTTGTTTTTAGTTTGTCCTTTCTTAACTCAAACTCACAAAATAGTTGACAAATCTTATTTAATTACTTTATATATTTGAATCAAGTTAATTTGGTTATAAATGGGTTTCGAGAGTTACTTTTACCAAATTAACATAGCCTTAGTGTAACATCTAAATATCGATGATTATAAAAAAAATGTAGACATAAGTGAATTCAGACACATTTTTCTTGTTTTTAGTTTGTCCTTTCTTAACTCAAACTCACAAAATAGTTGACAAATCTTATTTAATTGCTTTATATATTTGAATCAAGTTAATTTGGTTATAAATGGGTTTCGAGATAAACATTTTACTTGCTTTTATGTTGAGGTTTACAGTATAACAAAATAATGCTTTTTCTCCACAAAATATTATTTTGATAAAGATTTCTGAACATAAATTTACTTTATACATATTCCCACCATTTTCATTTACATGTCTCTTCTAACTTTGTTAATTGATCGTGAGATAAGTGGATAAATACAGGTACGGTAGGTTTGAAGTCAAATTATATATTTGGGGTAAAACTATGAAACTAAATCTTTGAAAATACATTAACTCCGAAATGGATGGCTTTCCTTTGACTTGACATGAGAAATAATTATCGGACGCATCAAAACCTAATCCAACATCACCATCTAAAGCAGAAAAGGCAAAAAACACACACATTTATCAAACACGCGAAAATACTTGTTAATATACTGTATATAGTTTTGGCAAGTTAAGAGAAACTATAATAATGGACATTACACGTTGATCTTAAATTTTAAGGCATTAATTAATCGGGTATGCGTATGTGTCTTCCAACTTAAAATTTATCTAGTCCTTTTTTGGGTAAAATTTATTAAGTTTTATTTTACTAATATAGAATTTTATCACTTTAATTCAAATTACAACTCCTTATATACTGAAAAATACTTTTGAAATGAAACATGCGTGGTAATTAACGATATAAAACAGGTCATTAATCAATCACCAAAATGCAACAAGACTCAAAATAAGGTAGCCATTCAGGTATATGTAATGCTTTGGACCACATAACTAAACCACAAACTCATAAACAAAGAGTGATGTCAGGTATGTCACTTAGAAGAGAAAGAATGGCCAATGGAGCATACACAAGTGTCACGTTAACTTATTCATTTTGGTACGTAAAGAGTGTCAACTGTCACGTTAACTGAAGCACCGTCTCTGATAATAAAACCAAGAGCATTCCTCTATTCTCGATCCAGTTCATCTTCTATTCGATCCGCTTGAAAATTTTGTTCTTGAGGAATTTATGTTTGAATCAAGATTAAAACATTGTTCTATTTTTTGTGCTAGCTAGCTCCTCCAATTTTTAATTAAAAAGATTCGAAAATATGTGCAGTACAATGTATAGGCAGTTGGTATATATGGCTTAGAACTTTATGCATAAAGTATATATCGAGAATCCGAATAGAATTAAGAAGATTACTACTATTAGGTAATGTAAATATGTAATATTTGAAACCATATAGTAAGCACTAGGCAGGTAGCTAGGTAGCTAGCATCTTGACATTTTCTTATCAAAGCATACACACGTGTGGGGTGCATAATTTCGATGGTGATATATTGTGGACTTTGAGCCACACGTGGAAGATAGAATCGGAACCTTTTAGATATTCAAGTAGGTAGGGAACGAAGGCCCAAAATTAATTATGTAGTTTAAAAGAATTAGTCCCCACTCGCACGCCCTAATTGCTTCCTTGTTTGCCTTTATGCCCTAGTACTCCATGTGATTGATTGTTTTGGCCATGCATTGGGTCCATGAAAATGCTATTGCTATCAATGCGTCTTCCTTTAAGATGTCATGATCATTCATCAATAGTGTCCAGCAGATACAATAAAGCAAGATTAATTATACGTTCATCTTTGACTACTGGAGCCGAACTGTTACGTACAGCTAATAACTTTGGTTGCTTTGCCCCTCAACTTATTTTGATTAATTTCACACCTTTGCTATAGCTATAACGATCCCAAGACAAAAATTTCATAGGGCTATTTTAAGTTAATACCCCTAAAATAAAATAAAATAAAAAAGTAAAACAAAATGCATCTTGCAATTTAAGTAACTTTGAATTATGTGATTGAGAGGAAGATGTCCTCTTCGATATGCAGGAAAAGTGTATTATTGGGAATTATAATAATCGCAAAATTCAATGATTTGAAAAGGTTTGGAAATACCTAAACAAGGACAAGACTCCCAAAACAGTAAGAAGAGGGACAAAGCATAAAAAGAGAGTGATGAGCCTGAAATGGATGTCGCTATTTACCTGTGAAGGAATAAATAGTTACTTAGTAATTTTTTAACCTAATCATTAGATTAGGGTAAATTTTATACCTTTCCAAACACAAGGGATTTTATATATATTCATTTAATTATATAAATTAAAATGATTTTGTTATATTTTTCAATCAATTAAATTAATATAAAGATAATATTTAATTTGTTTGAAATTTGAAAATAATAGTTGATAATTGTTGTGCATACCTATTTTTTCAATCTAAATTTACAACAATAATCTCACACTTCCTTGTTTATTGCTATGTTTGCTCATGTTAATTTTAAGTCAGGATTCACATAGAGTTAGGAGTAAAGTAATTTCATATAGTTGAAATTTAGGAATTTATTAGCTTATTAACTATTTTGTAGAGGCTAAGTACACATGGAAGAAGAACTGAAAAATGAATCTTGTAGACTGCTGGTTCAGTGAGCTGATCAAGTCGCTTAGCAACAATGCAGATCCAGAAGATGACACGTGGTATACATTGGCCAAGCGAGAAGTTCTGATATTTGCTTAACATATTTCGCTTCAAGAGATCACATCAGCATCTACAAGTTCACTTAATTAGCGAGGACTTGTTCGCTAAGCGGATTTACATGTCTAGAAGAAAAACTATATTAGAGCATTTAGTGCATTCTATGTTTATATGAATTCTTCGTCTACATCTTATAAAAATACAAAATTAGGTTTTTATTGTCAAAACTTTGAGGGGTCATGGTTCGTCCTTTGTTCTAAAGCTGGGTTTTCAATGGTGTTGCCAGAGAAAATGTCACTAGCTTTATCAGCCATTTGCTTTTGAAAGCTAGCCAATTTAGGTCTCCACATTTTTTTTATAAAAGCACCAGTGACCTACGTTAATTGTTTCAATTGATTTTCCAATGTAGAAATCTTTTAATTGTGTGGCTATTGTGGCAAATGTTGATTAGATTGGGAATTATTTCATTCAAATTATTTGCCTTCCTTTTATTAGAAATTGGTGATATAAACTCTCCTCTAGATGAATGAAGAATGAAGGAAGTAGTAGGATATGAATTTGTTAGACAAGTCTTCCCAAGTGATGCTCCCTTTAGGTAGAGTTTGGAACCAATTAATCTTTCGCGTCTTCCCTTAAAGAGAAGGGAAACAACCTCATCTTGATGGAATCCTTCATAATGCCATTTATCTTTAATGTCTCACAAATGTTTTAAGAAGTTAGAAATATGAGTGTTGGGATCCTCCATCTTATTACCTGCAAACTTATTTTTCCATTATATTGCACTTTTAATAAGTGTTGGATTGATTTCAAAACTGTTGGCAGTAACAAGAGGATCTAATACTTAGTCTTCAATAACCTCTATTGTTGCAATATAGTTGCCAAGAGTGTGCCTAAGTGGCAGCTTAGGTGGTGCTTCTTCAGCCATTGGTTCTTCAATTACCTCCACAACAAATTCTTCAAAATGTTGAGAGGTAGTTTCACCTTTTGGCTATAATTTGCTCTAGTCGAGTTCTCCCATGGTTTACTTGTGGTTAGCCTTGAATTATATAGTACTTTTCTTGATCTCCGAATCAAACATGAGTTCCTTTGACCTTTATCTCACCTAAATTGAAACAATGAAAATGGTGAGAATTAAGGATTAATGACACAAAGACAAAGTGATAAAGAAAAAATATATATGATCAATAGTGTGGTGGCAGAAATAGTGATGTCAAAGCCAATGGAATATGGGGGAAAAAAACTTGCATGTGAAAGTAATTACGCTCTAGATAATATTAAGAAATATATTGAAGAGAATAATTTTAGTGCATTGAATTGAATATTATTGTACAGTTACATAGAATTATATGAATTCAAGAGATAACAGAAAAATTAGAATGGATGAAATAAAATAATATAAGGAGAAGCTAATAGTAGCTTTGTAGATAACACTCTCCAAGTCTCCAATAGATATATCATTAAGCTATTACAATGATCAATAAATAAATAACCCTTTGCTGCTTGCTGATAAAGATATTATGAAAGAGTTTTTATTATAATAAGAACCCTTTCTGGCATAATATTTTTTTTCCTTTGCTCTGTTTTCTTTTATTACATCACTTCTTTATACTTTTCACGACAAATTTAATTTTCATTCTTTCTTTTTCTCTCCAAACTAGTGATGTGTAAGTGTAACTCTCCAAAACCACAAAGAAAAACTCGTGTAACTAGACTATCTAGTATAAAGATTAAAAAATCATCTCAAATCTCTCTTTTTCTTTTCTATTATAATTTCTGGATTATTTTTTATTGAGATTTTTGTATTATTATATAACAGCTTTTCAAATTTTCATTTTCCAGAATTTTTCGTTTATAAAAATAAATAGACTAGAAACGATATTTCTTACTAATGAAATTTATACAGTATGATACTTGTAATTGTAAGAAAAAAATTATCCAAAAAAAATATTATTTTAATTTTCAATATAACATTAATTAATTATTTTTATAATATCTTTTATAATATTAATAACAAATAATAAAATTTATAAATGAATTAATGATAATATAAAATTATTTTATAAAACTATTTTTTCATTTATTTATTAATATTTTAATATTTTAATCTATATAAAATAACGTTGAAGACGATTATTATTTTAAAATGAAAGAAGTAAAATCCATCATTTATCAGAAAGGGGGAAAGTACAGAATGGGTTAAGGAATTGTCTTTGTTCAATGTTGCCTTTGACTAATTCCCACTCTGCCACGTGTTTGTGCGGGTTGAACTCGGATTTTGCGTCATACCTTCAAGTCCATTAGTGCTAGTCGTGGAAAACATTTGTGTATACTTCATTTCTTGGATCGGTAGACTGAACTAATAAAAAATTATCACACTATCATTTTATATATTAAGTGATATCATCTAAATCTTTGTTGCATAACATGTGTTAACAGTTAACTGGCAAAATTTTCCTTTCAGAGAAGAAGAAAATTGAATTCTTAGCACTTAGAAAGCTTTTGTAGGCCCAAACCCAATTCGTGGAACGGGGTTGAGTAATGAGTTTATGTGTTGTTCCCCAAAATACCTTAGTCTGCGGAGCATTGGCTTGGATAATGGGCGATACAAGACGTGTTTATTCAACACTTGGGGATGCCTTCATGCCTCCTCCTTCACCTGTCCTCTTTAATTTACTATATCTCATTTTTTTTCTATTCCATTATATTAAGTTCCAAATGTCTAGAAATAATGAATTCTATACTTTATGTAAGTATCTATGTATAAATTGTTTTTATATTTAAAGAAAAAAATTATATTCTTTTTATATTGATCGTAAGTCATTGAAATAAGCTCTCCTAAACACTTACCTAAACATTTACGTCATGAAATAAATTCAAATAAACCATGAATAATTTCTTTGAAATGGACCCATTACCCATAGTGTTCATCAGTTTTTCAGTTTGTTCCATGGAAAACAACAACCAAATTTTGAAAGGCATTTCCTCCATGCCAATTAATGTTTGTTGATTAATTATTTTTATTATATTACAAAAATCGATTTATATCTATAAATTTTAAATTAACTTCAGTTAGAATTTTTTCACAGTTCATATTTCATTGGTAACTAGTATGCTTTTTCATGCATTACATGAATATTTTAAATTTAACTAATTTTTATAAATAAAAATAAAATATATTAATAAATATTTTTGTTATTAATTACAAATATTTTAGTATATTGAATAGAAATAAATTTAAGGAAAAATACTTTTAAATTCAAAAAATTATGAAAATAATTTAGTTAAATTAAGAAATACTACTATTTTCATTTATATTATATGTCAAAAATAAAATAAAATAACTATATTTGAAATGAAAAAAATTATAAATAAATAAAATAATATACTCAATGTAAGAAAACGTAACATGATTTAATGAGAAAGAAATCATTAAAAATTGAGGGGTTAGATTTATATATAACATATGTAGGTGGTTACTATAATTAAGTATTAGTAGTCTAAATACTCGGATATGTTTTCAGGGATTTGATAATGGAACACATTAAATAAACAAAAAATAGTTAACTAATTTTATAATTAATAGTTAATAAATATTTAAATAAAATATTAATGATCATAAATACCACTTTTTAAACAAATGAAGTATTTAACTAATATTTAATTAAAACTTGAGACTTTAATAAATATTTAAGTAAAATAACTAATGAATAGATTACAATTTTTTACATAAAACAAATATTTAACTTCTTTTCATATTTAAATGAAATTTAAGAGTTAATAAATATTAAAATAAGATATTATGAAATAATATAGAAGTAGTTAAATTAAAAAATTAAAAAATAAATAAATTACAGAACAATAATTAATCTAGTTAAGACTTAAATATAAAACAAAAGAAAGTAAATAATGAATAAAATTATAAAATTTAGGAAATCTTGATTAAGGGAACCAATGTATGATGGTCTTGTTAAGAAAGGAGCTATGGAGGAGTTTTTCTTGGTTATTTATGATCTTTCCCGTCCTGTCATCAGTTTGCAGCTGGCTGCTGATGTAGCAAGTGTTACTTTCTTGAGAGGGTTGTAGTCTTTTTTTTCTTTTTTTTTTTCCTTTTTATCTCACCATACCAGAAAAAAAAAAAGAAAAAAAAGAAGTATAAATTACAACCTCCGGTCCTTTTGATTGAAAGATTGTTTAATTATATGCCTAAAGAGTTTTTCTTATTTTTTATGTGTTTTCACAATGAAAATATCATACAATATATTTGCAAAATATGAAATGCATGGAGGGCAGTTATAATTTATAAAAAGTAGCTATGTATTTTAGATTTTTTGTCGTGAAATTATACAATTTGTAAAAATATAATATTTTTTCTATGAAAATATTATAAACTAGTTTTTTACTCTCATTAATAGAATATTCCAAATCGGTCACTGGTTATATCAATTGCTTTGTATTTAATGTAATCATATCTAAAATAATTTTATCTCATACACGCCAAAAGAGTATATGGTTTATTATTATCTTGTTTCTTTTGCCTATTATCTCATTGGCGAGTAAAGGCCCAAGTGAGAAACCCATGAACCTAAACAGCTATATGTACTCCCAGAGATAACTAACATTTTTTAGTATTTTGATGGTTAATTTCCTATCCGCTAATATTGATTACAATAAATGGTGGAGAAATTTGGAACGATGTAAGGATCTAGTTGCTCCCTTTTGGCTTTTGCGCTCTGGCATTGAGGGTATCAAAGCAATTTCCACTATCTCAAACAGTCATCTGCAAAACTATAATGCTTTAAATCCTCTTTCTGTCGTTTATACCAAAAACAAAAAAGTTGGATATGTTTGGAATTCCGTAAGCTCAAACTACAAGCAAATCCTACTTATATCTGTTTTTATTTATTTGTGCAGGCCTTATATTAAATCACTGCACTGAATTTCTAGCATATGTTTTCTATCTTCTTAACTTTATTTTCTATGTAAATTCTTTATTTTTTCCTCTCTCCGTATTTAATTATAAAATGCTTTTAATTAATTTATCATCTTCAAGAAAAATAATTCATTTAATTATCACATTAAATTTATTAATTATTTATATTATCATTTTAAATTATTTTTTTCTTATTTATCTATTCAATTAATGTATGGATGAAGAATAATTAAATAAAGATATGTAGGAAAAATAATTAATACATCTAAAAATTTGAAAATAATCATATAAAAAGAAAAAAAACATTATTAATAAGAATCTTATAATTAAAAATGAAAGAAGTATATATATACTCGAGAAAGTCATGTTAGTAGAAAAAGTGTGTCCCAAAATAATATCATTTTATATTTTCAATATAGTATTAATTATTCTTTTTCATTTAAATCCCTAATAACTATCATTATGTTGCATCATTTTCAATAAAAAGATTAATAGTAATAAGGTTAATTTAGTAAAATTGTCACTCTCTTTTATCTATTTATTAAATTTTTTATTTATATAAAAAACAAATTAGGACTACAATTATAATTATAATGAGACTGAAAAATTATATTTTTTTTAACAACATCACAAGTTAAATGACATGTATATCTAAGAGATGTGCGAGAATTGATTGACCTGTTTGGGAGGTTTGCACCCACCTCCTGAGCTTAGTACAACTCTCTTATTAGCATAGAGTTGATTTTAACATTAGGCTTATTCTTGTTTTTTTCTTTTTGGTTTTCTTATGAATAACAAAAACAAAGGGAGAGAGACAAAACATGTGGAACATTAAGGCTCCTCTTATACGAAAATGAAAAAGTTCTCTTGTTACCCTTATTTTATAAAAAGAAACATGCATGTCGCACAAGTCAGCAAAGAGACAATGGTAAGGTTAAGTAAAGGACTAAGCCTTTGTTCATGAAAGAGAATATGTAACATGCTAGATCTATAGTCTGCATAGCCAAATATGTGAGTTATATGCATGTGAAATAATGAGCCTAGCTAGCTGGTATACAACAGAACTCAATTAATTCATCGTAGCAGTGCCTATGTTCTGTGTTGTGTTTTTGCAAATTAAAGTCGACCCTGGATAGCTAGTACCCGCGACCAGTGGCATGTGCAGTACTGACACAAATAGTATCTGAAAAAATTGACAAAAAACCACATCATGGAAATTCTAAGTACCATGGTTATTTAGATTTGGTGGGTGGTATAATCAAGAGATGGGAGCCCTTTATCGCTGTGTGCACAGTTTTAGCAACCATGGAACCGAATTTGAAGTTTGTCATGAAGCTAAACGAAAGCACCATATTGGATTATATATATATATATATATATATATATATATATATATATATATATCATTCAGAATAAGTAAAGGAACCAAACTTTTTACGCTTGAAAAAGCAAGTTAGTTTTATATAAGCAGATGATGTTATTTTAGCTTAGGTTAAGGTCACGAGGTCTCTCTTTGGCACCACAAATAATATGATATGTTATGTAACTTCATAATCACTTTCTGTTCTTTTGGTTTTTCTGCTCCACGCTAGATCATGAGACCCTATCTAAGAGTCTGACCTCTAATATTTTTAGTGTTTAATGTTTAAACCACCGGCCTGTGAATAAACTAGCAATATCTAAGATCAATGATGAAAATAATCATTGAGCAATTATTTTTAGCCACAACAAAAGGCAGAATAAATCATTTTTGGTTATAACATGATCTCTTTGTGTGTCTTTCAGCCTCCTTCTCCAATTAATCAGACTTTGTTGGTGCTGATTGCTGAAGGCATATGCTCATCGTCATTGGAGGAATATTTTGAAGGATTTTATATTGAACAAATAAGTGAGGAACAGAAATGCAGGGAAAGGTTTCGCAAAAAGTATGATTTACTTTTGCCCCGGCCATTTGTAGGAATCATTGTTCTTGTTCATTGTTGACGGTTGGGTCATATGGGAGTTAGTGATATCTAAAAAGTAATGTAAAACTTATATTCATATAAATAAAATAATGTATAACATGATTGCAAATAAAAGTGTTACTTAAATATGATTACGGATTTCATTATTATTAGGTTAGTATATGAGAGAATATTTATTAAAAGATTGAGAACTTATTGAATAAATTTCAGTATTTTGATATATTAGTTTCCAGATATATAGGAATAGTTAATAATAATTTTATCTGATTAATTCGAATAGGATTATTTTTTTATTAATATATATATATATATATATAAATAAATAAATAGTTGCTAATTTTCAGACTGAGAAATACATTAAATCCATAAAAAAAAAAAAAAATAGATTTAGAAGAGAGGATGTTGAGTGGGGATTGAAGGGGAAGTGAGTGGGGTGCACTGCAGCGGCGCACATGGGATAGGGTTTGACTCTTAAGGGTACATACGGCCAACAAACTCACATGGGCTCTTTTGTGGGCCCTCACACTTCATCCACCTCTAGCCAATGAATCTTACCACATGGCTCTGTTACCCTTGGGTCCCACTTACCTCTACCCTTCCCTCTCAATACCACATTAGGGGCGATGCGGGAAAATGGTAAGAGGGAAATTACTTGCTTCTCCATTTTAATTTGGTACCTATCCTTATTCTCTTCCCCTCATGTTATTTCATATTTCACGGATGACCTACCATTGTTTTCCCTCCATATGTGATATTCGTGTTCAACAAAAGTCTTCCATGTACACTTTATTTTACCCTTGACTCTTGAGAAAAGTATATTAAACCAAGGTAACTCCCAGCTATATATTTCTTTTTACTGAAATAGTGGAGGACCACCCAAGCTTTTGCATGATAAAGGTGATCAAAACCGTATGAATTTTTTTTTTTGAACAAAGTATCAAAAGAGGGCCAAAGATTATTCAAAATAAAATGCTCTTGCTTTATGAGAAAAGTACGTAAATATGCCAATAAGCGGGATAATTAAAACTGTATGGTTTTATCATACTTGTAGATTAATTACTTCGATGTATGTATGTACTTTTTGGCAGAATATATATGTTCATATTAGTATAAAATAGTTAGATGTGCCTAAAACAAGAAAAAATATTACATAGACTAAAAATATTAAACTTAATTAATAGCACCAAAAAAGAGATAAGCACAACAAAATTATTACAGTTAATTAAAACATGAGTATATATGTGGCACAAAAGTCAAATCATTGATTAGGTTAAGTATTTAAGTTGACAATATATATCCTAAAACATAAATGTTCGTTACAGTTTTGTAATAGTAAAGTGATTGGGATATGGAAATAAAGAATTTGGAGCTACAATTCATAAGAATTATTATTTATTTGTTGAATTTATATAGAAAAATTTAGAGAGGTAAGATGGTGTGCCAATCTATATCAAGAAAATTTTTTGTATTCAAAAAACACTTATAAAAAAACTAACATTTATCTCACCACCCGACCCTAAAAAAGAGGTGATGATACTCAAACTTGAGAATTGTCATATAGGAGACCATATTTTACTCCACTCAACCCAGTTTGTATTAAAAGAAAATGTATTAAATTGAGAGAGTTTTCTTTACATCAGAATATATAAAGGAATTAACAATGTTTTTTAAATTTTATCATAAATAATTAAATTTAAAGATAAATTAATACTAAGAACATATTCTTCTAAACACACAAACTTATTAATTGAATTTTATTTAAAATGATAAAATTTTGTAATTCTCACATCTTATTTAATATATACTTCTCTTAATTTTATAATTTTAGATAAAAATTAATCAATGAGGTGGTGTGTTAGAGAGTTTCTAGTGTTACAAAATTCCCGAACATTTCTCCACATAAAATTGTGTAAGCTTTTTAAAATTAACATTCAAAAAAAATTATGACGTAATTTTAAATAAATAACCTTTTATTCTTAATCTTTCATAATTATATGTATAAATTTTATTTCTTTCACTCTCATACACATATATAAGATGCTTTGACAAGAAGTTATAATCTTCAAAATCCAAAAGTGATTTTCTTTTTTCTTTGCTGGATGTCAATAGACTCGATTACTAAATCATTTACCTTAAGAGGATGTCCATGAATATATATATATATATATATGCATTATATTATGAGGATCACAGTTATCCCACAAATCAAAGCCATGGCCAAACAAGATTTTGGTGTTTGTAACACGGGGTGTAACTAATTAGCTTGGCTAGGAAAATCTTAGACACGATCTTCAGTTTCTTTTATTTTTCTCACGGTCGTTGGTTTGCCCCAATGTTGAAAGGGAAGCCATATATGTGGGCAAAGTCAACTTGTGCTCGTGCATTTCTAAAGCAACATCTCACATATCAATATACCACAAAATCCAGTACACATGCACGCTGTAACAACAAACAGTTAAATTTGCCACTCATATATCTACTTTTGCTCCCACAAATTTCTGTTGGTGAACCATCTTCAGCACTTGCACATCCCAATATAAAACTTTTTAACATGTAAAAACAAAAAAAGCATGTCTAAATTATGTGAGTAAGGTATTAAGACCCCAATGATCCATTCTTAGTTTTGATCGATTTATAACGTGCATTATATATAATTAAGAATAAGAAGGCGATTAACAAATGGCACACAACTAATTGTGTCGAAAAACTGTAATCAGAAAGTGTACTTAAAATGCAGGCTACACGCCAACCCAAAGCATGATGATTTTCATTTTGTGTATATGATTTGATTCTGTGCCACAGAACATGAATCTGAACTTCCATGGTTCTTAATAAGCGACGTGTCCTATTTCAGAAATAACTAACGCATTAAGTTTGACAATTACTCCTACCCGTTAATATAGATTCTTAGTTAAAGGCATGTGAGAAATACATACATATTTATGGCAATCGCTAGAACAAAATTCTCCTCGACAGAGATCAATAATGGTCATTTTTTCAGTAATTTATTTGGGCTTAATTAATATATATGCTGTGCCTATATGGCTACTCTCATTGACAATTAAAGCTATATTAATTACGAAATTAAAGCTATACTATATTATGTATAGCTAGCCTACTAGCTAGAGAGAAGAACGAATTAGCTACACAGAAAACTGATGATGCATGAATGTAGTTACAAATTACATTATCTATTTCTGAATTAGTTTCATATATATAAAAAGTCATTTTCTCAAAGCATCGTCAGCATATATAGGAATCTACACTTGAGAAGTGAAGTCCTTGAGTTTAGAGTCTTGTTGACTGGTCCCAGAATAATCATGGATCCCAGACCGACCATTAACTGTTGCTAAATCCAAAGATGAAAATACCGCGGTTCGCACCCTGCAACGATGATGATCTTTGCTCGATGAAGAATACCACAATGCAATGTACATTGTCAGCACAACGAAAGATACATAAAGTACCTTCCATTTTTGTTTTCCTCAAATAAGAAAAGTCATTTACAGTTGCCAATTCACATGTTTCTATTCGTGAGTGTGTGTGCAATGTGCGTACAGTAAAAGATACTAGCCAAAAAGAAAGAAGTTATACATGATATATCTATTAGCTAGCTTTAAATGAATGATAAACGGAAGAAAATAGGAATAGTAAGTAGTAAAAATTTACCGTATTGGTGAAATGAGGAAACCCTAGGAGTGATAATAATAGAAAAGAAAAAAACTAATGAAAAAGGAGATAGATAAACAAGAAGCAGTGGGCAACCACTTCCACTTGTTCGACTCAACAATCATAGGAAGATAACATGACATTGTCATTGCCTATCCCAACAAGGTCGTAAAGGTCTCGGTCGCACATTCCTGCACGTGGCACAATCCCATTGCTCCATAAACTAGTTAAAATGACAAAGCACCCCATGCATCATTGTATTAATGTCAACCTCACCCAAACTTAAGGGCTCCCCCCCAACGAAATAACGTGCCTGCCCCTATACCTCACCCCACTCACTATTATTATTGTACAACACAACCAAGTCCCTGAATGCTTTTTAGAGAGAGAAAGTGTAACAATAATAAAGTGGAAGAAAAAGAATTAGGAGAGTGAAACAAGAAGAAGAAGAAGAAGGAGATGGTGTTTGAGGAAACTGAGCTGAGGCTGGGATTGGGACTAGGTCTCCCTGGAAATGGAACCACGGCAACAACTGAAGCTGCTGCTGCGGAATTAGGAGTGAGGAAGAGAGGGTTCTCTGAGACTGAAACTGATGAAACAGCCACGGTTGATTTGATGCTTAACCTCTCACCCAAGGAAGCTGCTAATGATGATGGTGCAGATCCACGTGAGAAGACAAAGACTTCGCCGAAGGAGAAGACCCTTATGCTTCCTGATCCCGCCAAGCCTCCTGCCAAGTAAGTACTAGTTTAAAATAATTGAATACACTAGCATACAAAAAATCAATAGACGAAACTTAGTGACGGAAATTATGTTTTTCGTCACTAATTCTGAAGTTACAAATTTTTAGTCGCATTTTTTTTAAGAAAATTATTACATATAAATCATTTGGTCACTAATTTTATTTTTCTTGCATATGCATGTGTAAAATTGAAAGAAGGGGACTTGTTCTGGTAAATTTTTGATCTTGCATGGAATTAAACATTTACATATAATATTGTGCTCATATTTATGATATGGTTAATTTGGGGTACCCGAATGGGAAACAGTTAGAAGCGGAAGCCAAAAGGATAGATCATGAAAAATAAAGAAGAAATTAATGACACTGACTGAAAAATAGATTCGTGAGAGAGAAAGAGAAACAAGAAAAATTAAAACTCTAGATTCCTTCAGCTCTCGGATACCTTTTTTGCAAGAAATACGATCTGCATGCCTTCAAATAGTTTGGGTAGCTAGTTTTGAATGTACGGGTAATAATACCAATAGCCTTACATATCTACTTGCCAATTCTATAAGCTGTGATGATATATATCTGCTGGTGTGAAATCTGATTTATTTTGGTGCCAACAGTATCATGATGTATATATGTCTTCTTTTGCAGACTGTTAATTAGCATGCTGATGAATGAAACAATTAATTAAGCAAATCCATTTATATATAGATGCTTATCTATTTGTATATGTAAAGAGAAGAGAGAATTGGATTAACATGGCCATAAACAAAAACCAAATTTTCCATATTCTCAGTCTTGATGTGCAGCCAAGTTATGAATTTTAAGGCTAATCAACTAGTTCTTCAAGGAAACTAATCGATGAACATTAATTTCTATATATATATATATATATATATGATTAATTGATTTAAGTTTAGTTTCATTATATGCATAATTCCATCCCCAACCCCCGTAACTATGAAGTGATTATACGAATATTAATGAATCAAAACAAAATGAACATTTTAGGGCGCAAGTGGTGGGATGGCCACCCGTGAGGTCTTTCCGGAAGAACATGTTTGCAGCCCAAAAGAGCAGCGGTGGAGAGGAAAGCGAAAAGAACAGCCCTAATGCAAGCTTTGTCAAAGTTAGCATGGATGGAGCACCTTACCTCCGCAAAGTTGACTTGAAGATGTACAAGAGTTACCCAGAGCTCTCTGATGCCTTGGGCAAAATGTTTAGCTCCTTCACCATTGGTAACTAATCAATTTACCCCATATTAATGTTGTTTATGTAGCTTATAAAAAAAAAAAATATGTATATATGCGTGCCTTTTATTTAAATACTTATTGAGATAACATTCATATATATTTAATATAGAATTTAATAACACGGTCATATTTTCTACACTGTCAAACAATTAATCGGTATAATTTTTAAGATAATTATATAAAAATTAATAAATTTAGCATACATAATAATAATTTATAATTAAAAGATAATATGAAATTATTTTATATTATTAATATTTATTTTTGTCTTTAGTATAATCATCAAAACATATGGATCTTAAATTTGATTTCATAGTAAGGGAAGTAATCGTATATTTGAATATAAAATTGAATCGTGCAGCTTATTCGATGTAGTATTAATTATTGGTGTGTTCTTGATATATTTAAGGAAATTGTGAATCCCAAGGCTTCAAGGATTTTATGAATGAGAGCAAGTTGATGGATCTTTTGAACAGCTCCGACTATGTCCCGACCTATGAAGACAGGGATGGCGACTGGATGCTTGTCGGTGATGTGCCATGGGAGTAAGTTTTTTTTCTTCCTCCACTTGATGACCCTAAATTATTTTGGTTGCAATAATTTGACCTTGTAATAGTTTCAATGAAAAAGAATATGGAACACAAAAGGCAGAAATAAGAAGACAGGAACTTGATATGCACATCGCAATGTTACTTCAAACAAGTCCTTCTCCAAGAAACTTTGCGTAAAATATTATGCATGTTCAAAGGAAATAATGTGTTATGATCTTAATTTTTTAATCATGTCCATGTGCATAAGAATAAGTATATCCTTTTATTATGCTATACCAATTAGTGCTGTTGTTTTGTTTAATTATTGATGCACCAAGAAACGTCATAATATATACAACATGTATTTTGAGATGTTATTTTTTTTTCCATATGACAATGAACACGCACATATAGCATTGATAGACCATGAATTTTTTTCGAAACAGCCTCCCATATATTTTGAGTACCGACCCATTATTATGTAATTAATTATTACATAACTATAAATGACATGATTTTTTTTTCCTTTATGTCAACCAGGATGTTTGTTGAATCATGCAAGCGTTTACGTATCATGAAAGGAAAGGAAGCTATTGGACTAGGTTAGTATCTGAATTTCTCTTACGTACTTTTACTTTACTAGTACTTTTTACTTCAAAAAAGAAACCCTACTTATTAGTCATGATTCCATGTATAATTAATCCTTCCATTAAGTCATTTGCGGACCATCAATTGTTTAACATCGTTATTGGTAAAGAATTGTACTCCTACCAATTTAATTCAAAGAAATTAAATTAACATATTCTGAAAAAGAAACTTGTTTAATTTATTGTGCCTCAGCACCAAGAGCCGTGGAGAAATGCAAGAACAGGAGCTAGACTAGTAGTTACCAGTCCAAAATCTGCTCCATCATCGTTAGTGGTGCCCAGTTGACTTAGTAACTGAAGCAAGGTTAAGCTGCAGCAGACACAGAGCGACAGAGCAGGGTGTTAAAAAAATATAGTTAATTAAATCTGTGTATCATTATGGTTTGTCATATAATATATATTTCAAACAAATTTGTGAGATGTCTTAAGTCTAAATTATGAACAGAAACGATAATGACTCTAAATTATGTTGCAAGACTTTCTTATTTCTTTACTTGTGTGCTTGCATAATAATAAGTTTAATAATTTGCTTGTCTGTTGTTGTAGCTATATATTTTTCATTTTCTACTTTTCAAGTTGACCTTTTTTTTTTTCTCGCCCCGTTATCATTGATTCCTTGTATTAATCAATTTTTTTATTTATATACTATTAAAAATGCATTGCATGACGTTAGCTTTTGTTTTAGGTCTAGAAACCGATTAGCTAGTACTTGAAATGTTCCCTGAACATGATGGATTGGGGAACAGGATCATGTGCACGCTCAAAGAGCATTTATGCATAATGCTTATTGATATAAGTTTACTTTATAATTCTTTTAATTTCATTATTATATATATATATATGTGTATATATATATATATATAAACTATAACAATCTCTCTCTATATAAACTTACTTTTTTTTTCTTTTTATTGCAACACATTTAATAATATATATCATATTATTTCTCTCTGTCTTCTTTTTATTTTTCTCATTATGTATAAAATTACTGTAAGAGTAATTAGAAGAAGAGAATGTAAGATAAGATGGCTTAATATGTATGATGAAATGAGATAAAGAGAAAAATAAAATTATTATATAAATTCACTATATGAATGATATTACTCTAATTTAAAATGTCTTATACATTCGCAAATATCAAAATTAAACCTGCAAAAAGCCTTATAGTTAAACATAAGAGAATACAAAAAAAAAACAAAAAATTAGTTACGAAAATTGCTTTCATCACTAATACAGGGGTCATAAAAATTTTGGTGCCAAAAGAGAAAAAAAATTGTAGAGTCGAAGAATAAATGTCTAACAAAATATACTTTTTTCAATAGTTGATCCAATGAAAGAAGATAAGGTCTAATGACTAGAAAATCATGTATCTAAGTGTTTATTTTCTTCTATTGAATTATAAATGTAAGTTTTTTTTTTTTTAATAATATTTGTCTTTAAATTTAAAGGTTTTATCTACTTTGAATTAGGAGACCATTTTCCTACCCCTAAAGTACTTCCCATCAATGCAAATTTTAATTTTTTTTCCACTCCTTATTACGAAAATTCATTCATATTACATATTATTTTCCTAAGTATTTCTCTAAAAAAAAAAAGAATTTCCTAAAATAAATGGTCTTTCATTTTGGTGCAATTTATGAATGGAAAATTCGGTGATGGCTAGCATAGTTTTAAAATCCGAACCAACCCAGCCGGTCCAATCGGTTGAACAATAATTCAGTAGTTGGATTGGGTCGAGTCATAAGTTCGATCGACTACGCTTTTGACTCGGATCGACCTGGATTGACCTGATTGGGTTCGTGGTCGAACTAGTGACCCGTTGACCAGGACTGGGTCACTTATTTTTTTTCCATTTTAGTTTTTTTTCCATTTTTCATTTTGGTTTTTTCATTTTTTTTCATTTTAGTTGTTTTTGTGATTTTGAGTTAAATTGATCTTTTAATACATTGTTGAATATTTTTTGTGGCCGCAATTGTACTTTTTGTTGAGTTAAATTGATTTAGAAGTAATTGTAATTGTGATTGAATTACAGGTGTAATTGTAATCGCGAATCATTTTTTAAAACTGTGATTTGGAACTTTAGATTGTTTTTTATATTTTATAATTTACATTGATGTGATATGATTACGTTTTATTTTAGTGTAAATTTTGATATATTTCATTTATGCATTTAATGTTAAATGTTAAAGATCATAATCATTTTTTAACTTGTGTTATCTATATTTCATTTGTGTTTTTAAGACTTTTGAATTTCAATGTACTAGAAGAAAAAATATTTTAAGATATGTATAAAATTTTTATATTTTTTTATTATAGACCATGTCATCCGAATTAATTAGTAATCCACCGTTTCGACCACTATCCCAATGACCCAGTACTATAACCGGGTTAATCATCGGATTTGTCTTTAAACCTTTAAAACTATGATGGCTAGTGTCTGTGCTATGATCATTCATTTATCTGAATCATACATAAAACTAGTTAAACATTAAGCTTAAGACTTAGTTTAAGTGTGCAACCAAGATCACCTAGAAAAAGTGATCGGTTTGAAAATATTGCCGACTTTATATCTAAAGACTTAAACTGTTGGTAGTAGAAATAGAGATGTTTGGTTGGAGAGATAAGGAGAAAGATAAGTAAAAATATGTGAAAAATACTATAATAATTTTTTTTTATGAAAGTTGTTATTTGACTGATAAAAATAATTATTTTCATTCTCTTTTCCTCTTGCAGTCTTACTAAACAAGCCAAATTGATCCTCTCGCACTTCTCCAATTTATCCTATAAAAGATATTTAACATTCCCCATCAGGTGTTTGATGATATATTACATTGCATTAGAAGCCCAAAAAGTCAATTTACAATGACGTTAATTATACGCATTTTTTTCCATTTACAGGAGGCACGTATCCCTTCACATTTGTATACTAGTATACTACTAGTACTTTTTAATTAATATATGAATCCACGTTATCAGTTTAATTTTCATTATGCAAAAAATAAGTTAATGGGAAGTTAAAGTGGATTTAAACAAGCTTCCACAAATGGTGAAGCAACAATTGTGGTTCAGACTAGCACAGAGGTATTTCTTTGCACAACCAGACATTGCTAGTAATTTTCATGACAAATTCTGAAATAATTGAAAATAATTTGCGTTTGGTAATCATATAGAAATTGAAAGCAACAATTTGAGGTTATTAGGATAAGCATATTTTCTCGCAAAGTAATTGTCAGAAGAATATATCACTGTCGTATTAAAGAGTCATTAATTCGGTGACAATGACTCATTATCGTATTAAAGAGTCATTAATTCAGTGACATTGACTCATTAGTGACGCTGTTTAAGGTCAGAAGATCCCTTTACCCTACCTAAAAGTGCGAAAAATGTTAAATTACATGGCGTATCTCAAATTGTGTTTGGATCAATCTTGAAAAATTTAATTTTAAATAAAATTGATTTCTTCTTCTTTATTTCCACCAAAACATAGGGCTGGAGATGAAATCGAATTCATGACTTCTAAAATAAGTGTTACTACAAACGCTATAAGAAATTTTGATATTATCAATTAACCAAATTTGCTGGTAACTCCAAAAAATCCGTGGAAAATGGATTTTTTATCAAAAAATAATACATAGATAAAAAAATCATGGCTTAAATATATTTTTGTCCTTATTATAAGTTAATCCTTTTTTGTTTTTTATCTCTGTAATTTCATTTTTTTTTAATTTTAATCCAGATAAGTTAGCGCTTTTAAAATTTTATTGCCTTTAAGTTTTTTATTTATTTTTAATTCTTCTAAGTTTATATTTTTTCAATTTTAATTTCTTTAAAATTATAATATTTTATTTATAGACTCCATAAGCTTGTGTTTATAGGGATTAAAATTAAAAAAATACAAATTTATAAGATTAAAAATAAATAAAATATCTTACAGTGACTAAAATTTTAAAAATGTAATTTTATAATAATTAAAATTAGAAAAATAAACTTATAGAGACAAAAAAAACTAATTTACTGAAACAAAAATATATTTAAACCAAAAATCACCTAGATAATATCCTTGTAAAAAATTATTACTAACAAATGTGGCTTATCGGTCGATAATTTCTGACAAACAAAATCTATAATAAACATTATGTTGACACTTATATTTGTTTGTGGGAAATTACCTAGCGATTAGTGCATGAAAATTACTAACTCCATAAAAAAAATACCTGCGGATTTGTACGTGGAAAATTACCTACTACTCTCTTTCCGTCACCACCACAACCTCCGTTCACTACCATCTCTACCAAATCGAACCCACTCCAGAAGAAAACTATCAACGTAGAAAAAATGATCAAGCTTAAAGGTGTGTTATGGCTTATGCCTATCATATTAAGTAAAATAAATAATAATAATATGGTACGTGAAGTTCTCCCACCTAAAATACTAGTCAAACATATAATATTGATTTAGTAGTGAAAAGAGAAGAAAAGAAGAGAGATTACAAGTTTAAATCCTTCAACTAATAAAATCTAACAAATTAACTAATATTTGTTGATTAAAAAAAACTAAAATACTGGTCTTTTACTTTGAATTATTTTCTTGTGTTTAAGTTAGAATAACTAGTACTTTATCAAGAGTTGGACTCCAGCAAAGACTACATAAAAGTTAAATTAAAGTGTAATGTTAGTAAATGATAGGTGCGTGAAGTTGTTGATGTAAGAGAAGGACTGCCATAAAGATAAAACTTCGGACATAATATAAAATCCTTCCTCATTTAGATCTTTATAACCAAAGCCGCTAAAAACTCCTATAAATTGACTTATCTTATTAACATCTTTATTTAGATTCTTCCCTATAAGAATTTTCTTTTTTTAGGAGACCCTACAAGTATATTTTCTTCTGAATGGCTTTAAACCAACCCCTCCAAATCTTCCCAAAACTTTTTAAAAAAACATGTTTCTAATCTTATAAGCGCTAACAATAATAATTTTCCGTGAGACCGATAATTTTAAAAATTAATTTTGAATTCAATACATTTTTCATCTATATACTTTCCTTCCAAACCTTGTCCATGATAATAATCATGTCAATCTTTCCTTGTGAATCGAAGTCTAAATTCTATTTAACTCCTTAAGTTTTTCTCACTTCTTTAGTTTGAAGACATGATTTTAATCTTGGTATTTACCACCTTCAAAGACTCTGATTCATTATATCCATCACCTTCAAAAACTAGAACTTAATCGAGCACTCAGCCTATCTTTTTTACTCCCTAATCTGTCTACAAAAAAAATATGAAGTAGGGCACGTATATTAACACTTGTATGCTATTTCCCCATACAGCACCTAATGAGTGAGTTGGAAAACTCCATAAAAAATATTAAATTTTATTAAAAATGAGACAGTCATCCAAATATCATACAACAAATATGTTTAACATGAACACCTTTAATAAAAAGACAGTTCTAGGGTGCCAATTTGAGAGCCTAACTAGAAAGGCAATGACCTGTTTGGTAACTAGGGATGCATAAATGCATCTGGAATTTAAATAACGTACAACATCGCACATGTATACATTAGAATCAGTGTTAAGAGAATACAAATCAGTCCAGAAGTACATTACAAAGCTGTCTCTCGATCCTCCTCCGTTTTTTTTCAGGTTCAGGGGACTGCAAATGAACAAAATTGAAAATAAAATCAGTGCGTAACAATGCAAAACATAGAACCAAGTTAAGAAAAACTATGCTAGTTCTAAATCAAAATTTTCTTTTCTGAAGGGGGTTGAAACAAACACCAATTTTTTTTTATCAGCAAATGTTAGTTAATTGTTAGTTTTTTGTTAGTGGAGAGCTTCCTAGTAATATGCTTTTAACTTTTCCGCACAAGCCAAGAAAAGAAGTATAGTAAAACATGCTATATTACCTCTTCACTGAGTAAATGTGGAACCCGGATCCTTTTGGAACCATCAGGTAGACGTTTAGAAGGTGAATGGTTTTCCATATCAGCAGAAGCATCATGGACCTGCATACAGATTAAGAATATTCTATATCAGAACCGAAGAAGCACGGAATCAAACCAATTAGGTCAGTAAATATGCTTGTTCACAAACTGCAATTTTTTAGCACCATCTAGTTCTTCAGATCTAAAATCGATTCATGAAGCTTACATCTCACAGCAAACTAATTATTATGGAAGAATTTATCGAAGAATTGCTTTGTTACCTGACTTTGAATGGCCCCTATTAACATATCCTGACAACCTGATGCATGCACATTTTCCAAATTGGGGCACTGGAGCAACAGTCTTCCTGAACCAGTTAATTTAATGAAAGCAATCAATCTTACAATTGTAAAGGAACTCTTGATGTGCTGAATTAATTTTTCACATGATAATTACTAAAGAACAGGAACATGAAATGATTACCTGGATGCAAATTTGAACAAGAATTTAGATTCAGATCAACGAGTCGTGGGCAGTTCAAGTATAGAGCCTGCATATTAATAAAAAAGAAGATACAAAGATTAGAAGCATTGGAAAGAAGAGCATAAAGGTCTTTACACTTTAGTCTAAATATAAAACTCACATCTAAGCCAGTGCAACCCCATAAACTGAGTTTCTTTAAACGGCTATGTTTGATGAATAGCTTTTGGTTTATAAGGTGTACATTAGCAGCAGATGTTTTGTGCAATTTGCAGTTGTTTTCATCAGCAGTTGGATTTTGCATATTAGGATCACATATGGTCATGCCACAGTCCATAATTTCAAGGTGTGGCAGCTGAAATATAGCAAATTGAATACCACCTGAATCACATGACAGCAGGTTAGGAAGCAGAAGTTTAGGCTAGCATGAAAGTTCTGTAGATCAGTTATGTAATAGGAGTTTACTTGAAGTCACATTAGGGCAAAGAGCAAGCAGAAGTCTTGTCAATGTATCAGGGAACACATTGCAAATCATACTAATGCCACTGTCACTAATGCCAGATCTGTGAAAAAAAATTTATCCATTATACATGATTTCTAAGAGATAAACAACGAAATTAAGAAGAAAAATGCATACTTGAAATATAAATTGTTGTATTAAATTTTTCATTATATTTGCAAACAGCATTGAGTTTCATATATTCTTTTCTTGGTCTCCAAGGATACTACAATTTCAAGACTCCTATGAAAAATTTGATTGCAATTAGAATGGGTACAGATACATACCCACTGAGATCAAGCAATTCAAGATTTGGATAGCTTGAGGCAATGGCAGCAACAGATGCATCAGTGATTTCGGATCCAAGAACGAGAGAAAGCATTCGCAGCCCCCTTAATTGTATTTAAACAAAACTTCAGTAAGCTCATCATAAATAAAAACGGCATTTTCACTGATTACATAAATGGCATCCCCGTGGGATTTCAGATATAAATATTAAAGACAGGAATAGAATTAAGATTTAATTGTTTTCTAATTGTTCGTGTGTGCATGTGAGGGTGCATACATACTAATATTGAAGACATGTTATTTGGTTCATTTCCTTTTGTGCACCAATTTTAGCGTGCATTAGAAAATTGGACTTGATCCTACTTGATCTAATAAAATGTTGGGTCCATTCACTTGATAGTTATGAAACAATGAACTCATACAGATACAAAGTTCACAGCATTGTAGATTGCAAACTTTCAAGGGAAGAAATTTCAACATGAAGGGATGTTGTCAATGACGGCTGAAAAAGTAGAGATTAAGATGCCAAAAACAAATGACAAACCTCAACTGAGCAGCTGTAAGAGCAAGCACAGCGGAATGTGAAAGCCATATCGAAGCTATATGTATGTTTTGCAATCTCAGACAACTTCTTCCCAAACCTTCAATCATAGTTTTGAGATCCGTACTATCATTTTCTTGGCAAGAAAACTCCAAGGAAATCTCTCTCAACTGGGGACAATTAAATACCTACAATTTAATGCATCTGTTAGCAACCAGAGTTCACACAATAGGAGAAAAAAAAAAAGGCAATAATCACCATCTTAGAGAGATTGTGCAGATCAGATAGCCAGAGTGTAGAAAGACTAGACGAACACAGGACAAAACCACCCAGGTTAGAACAACCTTCCATCTTGAGGCTTTTGAGGCTTTTTTTATCAGCAACAAATCGGCCTAATTCATCTCTGCATTTTCATAATTGAACGTCAGATAAAACTAAAAAGCAAAAGACAGCATTTGGTACAATAAGCATAGAAGATTCAACAGAAATCAGAAAACAAAGACTTTGAACTAATCTTCACGAAATTAGTATTAGGTACAATAACTCTTAAGAGAACTGCCAATATAGTTTATATCAATTTTATCCAAATGGAGAACAAAAACTATCTTCTGAAATATAAAGTGCATGCAATGGGACAGAATAAAAGTTACACCCCAGCCAATAAACACGGAGCAACAATCTATCACATGGCAATGTGCCATCAAGACTTCAAACTCATACAATCTGGTAGAGTAAGAAAAACCCACATTCACCCCACAGAACAATGTCAAACACACAACCGAGATTCAGAAACTGTAGGAGGAGTCATTAAATGGCCCAACTGCACAACGGTCACGTTGTGCACTTGTTTAAAATCATACCCCATTCACAAATTGCATAATCATGTACTCAATAACAGAAAAGACCTATTCTCCACAGAAACTAGAAAAAATGCTCAAAATTAAAGAGATAACAATACCCATTGATCCGAATGGTTGCAGTATCAAACGTCAAGATCTCCATACACTCGAGATTAGGGCACGAGAAGGCAATGCAAGCCAACATAGTTGAATCAAAATCACTGCAACACAACAACAAACAAGTTAGATTCATACAAGAAAAAAACACTGCATATTAATAAATTGGCAATGCAATCCCGATCCCATTTCCAAAATCCAAAATCCTTTTTTTTGGTGTGTTAGTTGTCTACAATCGAGATTTGAGAGTAATCTCTCAAGGCATCAAAAATTCATTCAATGGGCTAAATTCTACTACAAGATATTCTTCTACACTCACAAATCTAAAGATTTACCACATGTTTAAGACACCACGCGATGTTGGTATCATTTTTATTTTGTCTATATCATTGTTTTTAAAAGCATAAAAACAATTTCTGAACAATTCGTATCATTTCCACTCATCATCGTTCAATCAAAACAAAATCATAGATCTAGATCCTACCTCTCCATTCTAAGCGAGAGTCTCACAATCCCAGGGCACTTTTGCAACATCGAGGCAACAAATCCGACAGGAACGTTAGCCGGAACCCTAATTTTCAACTCCTCAGCCGCTCTCCACAGCCTCTTCGCCGTATCCCTCCATCCCTTACAAACCTTCGCGGCGGACAACAGCCCCGGCGGCGGCAGCCTCCTCATCACTTCCCACAGGAGACTCACCGGCAGCCCGCACGCATCCGCATCCAGATCCAGATCCGGACCGGTCTCATCGAACACATCCGAATCCACTTTTTCATCTGATTCGGACCGATCGACAACGGGAATACGGTCATCAAGATCATCGAACGACAGCGCGCGACGGAGATTCGACGGAGGATTTCGGAGACTGGGCGCGGCCGAGGAAGGAACGGAGAGAGACGAATCAGGAGTTGCAGTGGCGGTGGTGGCGGGGGTTTTGACGGTGCAGTTGTGGCCCTTCTTCGGGAGGCCACAGCGACCACAGTTGTAACTGCCGCGCTTCTTAGCGCGCTTGGCAGCATCGGAGGCGTCTCGTCCGTGAGCGGGTGGGAGAGCGGCGGAGATGGGAGGATGATCCATTTGTGGGAGAAAGGGTTGAGAATGGAGGATGCGCGAAGGCAAATATAAGAACCGCGCGGGAGAGTTGGCGCGCTTTTTTTTGTGATTTCATTTTTTTTATTAAATTTATTTTTTCTCTAATTTATTTTTTAAGTTTTATTTATTTCTCTATTTATTTGTGTTCAATTTCTAATTTTTATAATTGATTTTATTTAATCCTCTAATTTTCTGTTCAATTTGATCCTCTATTTTTTAAAATTAATTTAATTTAATCTTATTGTCTAAATTAATTTGAATGATCATGTCATCTAAATTTGGTCATAACATCTAAATGAATATTTTATGACAATTTAAAATCATTATTAATTGATTTTAAGCAATCACAAAGTGCGATTTCTTAACACCCTTGACTCAATTTAGACAACAATATTAAATTGAATTCGTTTAAAAAATTGAAGGGTCATATTGAATCCCAAAAAAATTAGAGAACCAATAAATAAATGAAAGGAGTGTCGCATGATAAGTAAAGAGTATTATAATTGTAATAAAAATAGTATGAGAGGTATTTTTAAATATAATATTTTTATAAAATAATTACATAATTATCTGAATATAAAGAGTAATAATAAAATTTATGTTCTAAAAAAATAAGTGTTTGATATAAAGTTCATAAATTATATAGTTATAATTATAACAAAATAAAAATTGAATATTTATTTCACAAAGAGTATAATGGTTTAAATCCTAAAAAACCATAGGCATAACATGATGATATGTATATAACTAAAAAATAATTATCATTTATCAACTTACTAAAAATAAATTGTGGGCAGCTTATTTATCATGAAGTAATCATTAATATTGCAACATGCAATGGTCATGATTAAAAAATTAAGAAAGATAAATTTTAACATATATAGGAAATTATTTATGACTTATATTTTTTTTAGTGTCCTTGCAAATCAAACAAATATAATAAGTGATTAATAAACCCTTCCAAAGAGGGCCTAATGTACATGGTCGATCCAAAATTAAGGTTGTTAAAATATAAATTTTAGATCCGTGAAGAAAAAAATTATTAGATTTTATAAAGCATATTGCTTACCATCATATACTTGCACTCCATATCCTCTTTGAAGCATCAAATTGCCTTGTGTGCACTTAAGTACAATGCAACTTGTTTTGACATGTCTTTTGGTGGAGTGAGTAGGTAGCTTTTTCATTTGACTTTTTTCTCTTTTAACATTTCATACACAAAAGATAAAAACCTAAAGCATTTAACATATCATAAATGCACAAACCAAACATTATTTAGCTATTGTATATTCGAACATACACATACACAGACTTAGCTTAACTTTTGTCTGATGCGTTATAAGATGCAAACTTTAAAACTTATCATTTGTTTGCATTTTCAAAACAATTGAGAGATATGATTCGTTTTATGATCTAACATAGCTTATTTGTTTAGAATATGTTTGAATCAATGGTAAAAATGGAATGAAATGGACCAAAATATAATAGTGAGATAGATTAATGAAATGGATTAAACATATCTTTATATTATTTGGGTAGTTTATAATAGAATAGAATGAATATTCCATTCCATTATTATTTGAAAAAAGAATATAGGAGAAATAAATTAGAATTTTTAATTTCATGTGCTACCTTTACTTTAGGGTGACTTTATTTTATTTTATAATGATGGAGTGTAATTATATATTTTTCACCTCCATTTAATCACTTCTCTTCTCATCATCAAATTTTTCGAAAATATAAAACTACACAAAGTAGTTAGCAAAAGTGTTTCGTATTCATCCACAAACTATGATTGAAAATGTTGGATTCTAAGGCTAATATAAAGTAAAATTACCTTTTTGTTGGAGTGATGCATCTATTGCATGACCATTGAAAGCATTGTATATTTTATATAAACCCTGTTAGGCTAGGAACGCTTAATTTAATGTAAAGCTTGTAATATCACGAATTCAAGTAAGGTATTTTGGGTGATATTTGCGAAATTACACGGATTTACGAAAGGGCAGTTCTGTCTTTGTTGGAGGCATGGGTGTAGTTATCAATTGCTTGGTGTAGTTAGCTGTACTACAAGGTTACTATAGCTGTACTACAGGTTACTATAGCTGTACTACAGGTTACTATAGCTGTACTGC
>PYAF01001175.1:3025543-3070959 GCA_007407185.1 Glycine tomentella
GTGGTATTTCTCATTATAAAAGTATATAACTATCTCTTAGTAATAAATAGAGTTTTAAAAATAAGAGATTTAACTCAGTTGATTCAGTTGATTGAACAAAATGAATGAATTATTACAAATTTTTTAACATTATTTTCAATTCTCATGAATAAAAAAATAATTAAAAAATAAATACTAATAAATTTTTAATAATTTGTGAGAGATTTTTGAAATTAAGAAAAAGTTACATCATTTCATTAAAGTATATGGCTATTCATGACAACGTGTAAGTATAAAATAATATTATATTCTTTTATGAAAATATTTTTTTTTAGTGAAAGTATGCAAATATGAAATGTTGTATATATTTTGTCAAAAAAGTGTATCTGTAGAGAACTTTTAAACCATTGTGCACGAAGTAATATTTTATGCAAGGTCAACAAAACTAACGAGAAGCTTAAGAAATGCCATAGTTTGACGGGAAAAAAATGAGGTTAAAAGAAAATGGTGTGTTTTTGAAATTGAAATTCGCATCAATTATCAACTCTGTCACATTGTGCAAGAAAAGATTTTTTTTTTTTTTATCATATTAAGGAGTTTGGAGGCAGTCAAACCGATGGCATCAAATTTAAGGTTAAACAAGAATTATGACTATCTCGACTAAATAGAAACATATTTGTTCTAATGTTTAATCACTAAAGTATTTTTGGCATAAATTATATTATTAAAACTTATGGATCTTTGATTTCTCTTATTTGTCATTCACTCAAATCTGATATGTGTCACTCAACGAGTTTTACATCTAGGTCTTTGATTTCCTTCAAATTAAACTCTTTTCACCTACATCTTCATCATCGATTAATGTTGATGGGCATTTGATGTCGTGTGCGTATGTTTTGTTGTTGTTGCAAACCTACTCATCTGATGAACATTCAAATTTTTAATTTATTTCCTTTTGTTTTGGCCAGTGTTGGACAAATTTGTTGCAATTAATGTTGATAATTCCTTTTGTAATATGGATTGCAACCACATCTCAACTGGTGCAGCCTTCTTTCGTTACATTTGGGAGAGAAAAATAAGTTGACTATTTTGTTCCAAATGATTTGAATCAAACTATATTGTTTTTGTTGCAATTAACGAGTTACCAACTACCATTTGCTTAGACTCTATTTAAATTTGTCTATGCTCATTTATCTCATAGAAGAATGTCATCCTCTTCTGTCTCTCGGATAGGTCTTTGCTACTTTCAAGTTTTTTTTGCATTTTTACAATTTGAGACTCAATTTAATGTATTGCTTTCAACTTGTTGAAACTTGGTGTAGAGGTTATTGAAGGAGTCTATTGAAGGAAAGTGTTGAAGTTAAGAAAAAAAAGTAATATAAAAAATATTACAATGTGAGTTTCTTTTGATAGATATATATTTTTTATGTTTTGTGTTTTGACAAGTGTTCAATCCTTTATCTGATAGTATAGACTAATTTGTTGAAAAATTATAATCATTACTTAAACCTTTGAGCCATGACCAAACATCGATTTTAGTTTTATACAAAATCTGAGATTGTTCTAATTTGGCATTGCATCTCTATTTGTTTTTACTTTCTTTCACAAAATCTCAAAACAAGTTTTGTATTAACACTAACTAAATATGATATTATTAAGTGCTACTAATATGTGGACCCATTTATCTGCCTATTACATGATTCAACATATGGATGAAAGAGTGTAAAGAATTTTTTTTTTATAATTTAAATAGGACAAACTGAATATAGCACTAACAATAAGAATTATAGATACTATTCCACTTTGGGGAGATAACAATAGCAATAAAGAATATGACACATTTGATGAGATACATAATAACTTCTAGGAAGCCAAACAAATGTAAGGTGTATGCTTTTATCTTATGTTCCTTACTCTGGTACTACTTTGGGGTTCTTAAACTCCACACAAAATCAATTTTGAGTGCTTGCTGGATTTTAGTATTGTTTTTGTTGTTTTTACTTAATCCGTGTAAACAGACATGATAGGAGACCTACACATTTTACATTCGTCTAGTTTTAGTAAAGTTTCAACCTAATTGGTCCCATAATTTTTAAAATGTTGAAAAAATCTACATCGGATCCCCAAAAAAAGATGTTATAGAGCATCAAAAACACAACATTGGTTATCGATAAAACCCATGTGTAAAGGAACATTCTACATCGGTTCTTCTAAAGTTGATGTGAGTAGTACTTACAACATCGATTTTGGAAAAGCAGATGTTGGATACACTTCATATTGATTTTGAAATAACTGATGTAAAAAGTACCTTCTTCACATCGTTTTTTTTATAGTTGGAATTGTTTTTGATGCTCTGTGACATCGGTTTTGTGGGTAACTGATGTAGATTTTGGTTTTAATATTGGTGGATGTTGAAAGTGACCTACATCGGTTATTTAAATAACCGATGATACAAGCGCTCTTTCTAGTAAAATTATTAATTGGTGCCGTGAATGGGATTTCATTATTCAAGTACTTTTACCTAGGCTTTCATACATACAGATATTAGTCCTTGCATTGGCTGCAGCTAAGTGATCAACATTTTTCCCCTTTTACGTTTAATTGCGTCAGTGCTACGAATACTAGTTTCTTTGGAATGTCCATATAAGTTGTTACCATTAGTGTTTATATTACTAATTGTAGTTCTTTGGTCAAACCTAAGAAATGACGTTTCTTAAATTTTTTGGAGGTTTGGAGGAATATTTTCAAAAGACCAGCGATGAAAAGGTGAAAGTCCTCGAAAATTGTTTCCTCAAATCTGGCTATCTACAAGAAATAATGTTGAAGACATTAAAGATCTTTTCAATTTGAAGGCTAATAAGTACATTTTGAAAGGGAGCAAATTCGAGCAGCCGGATAAGAAATGCAGTCGAAACCAGTTCTGGCGGTTATTTACTACAAACTATGGTCGAATACATTGTCAGAATGAAACTTTGAAGACATGCATGTGACAAAATTAATCATATATAATGAGTTAGAAATCAACGTAAATATGTCATAAATAGAACGTTTTATAATCATTTTTACTTGATTGGAAACACTTACAGACACCTTATTACACCACCATGCTTCACACACGAAATAACTATCGGATCGCTGAGAAAAGTGTATGTTCTTATGTACCTAACATTTATATTAATGCAATATATTATTTTTTTCATATCTGATTCTACTTTTGATAACTCTTATTTTATCTCTGTCTCATTCTTTTCCTATGGACCCCTCTCTATCTATGACATTTTCGTACATATTGCGTCATGGGGCCATTGCATGCACATTAATTTACATTGCAAGTATGTGTGCTTGGCTATAGTTTAAAATTTGGCCTTCCATCAAGCTTTATCCATCACCTTCAAATTTAATAGTTCCAGAACCCACCCGTTTGGTGGATACTATACATCTTTTGTATCATACAATAACTGCTATGCTATATATATCGTGGCTTTCATGTCAATTTCTTTCGAGAAGGCAAACCAACTTTATAGCTGACAAGAATATGAGCTGCTCCTTTTCCGTTTTTAGTTACATATTGCCACATTGGGCCATTGCATGCACTTTAATTTACACAGTGCGAAATTAAGGAGGCTAATGCAAAGCCTTTGGAGTAAGTTATTTGAAAAGAAAAAACTTTTTAAATTGAAATTTTAAAAGAGTTTTTCTTTAAAGAATATTAGTTCTGTGAAATAATAGAAACAAAGACTTATTATAAAGGGGGACATACATATAACAAAGGAACCATGAAGGCGTAACACATAAGACCAAAGTCCTCATAAAAAAAAGGTGTAACGCCAAAGTTAATTGGTAAGCAGCCCCATGCTTCATTCATGATAGCAATAGCGAACTGAATTATATCGTAGCGATTTGCACATCATGAATTCCCTGAAAAGAAACTTAATCAGGTCTCAACGAATGGAGGATCAATTTAGAGAGATAAGGATTGAAGTGTCAGCATAGTTGAAATGTGAATCCAAATCTTCCCTTGATTCATTCCTATTCGCTTTAATGGACTAACAATCTAATCCTTGAAACTTAATTACTACAACCGCGAGTGGTGAAGAGGCAACATCAAGGTGCCAAACATTCCCGATTATTTCAATTTTTAGTCATGATTATAAAATATAAGTAAAAAATTACAAATATATTATAATTACAAAGTTTTTAATGAAATATAATTATATAGTGAAATAATGAAACATTGTAACATCTATAATTTTAATTTTATTTTATTTTAAAAATATGTTTGCTTAATAAACTAATATTTTATTCCAAGAGTCTAACTTAGGTGGTTAAATAGGATGTGAGTTGTTGTTAATCTTTTGATTTGATTCCTACATATAAAAAATAATATTAATGATATTTTAGATTAAAAAAATATTTTGACCAAATTAATCTCTTTTATTATAGCATAAATATATAATATAAACAAATATATAATATAAATAAATTGAAGCATAAAAAACATGTCATTGGGATACTTGAAAGAATTGTGTACAAATGGATTTAAAAAAAGAAAAAGAAAAGTTTAGCATTAGCAATTAATTTTGTAAGAAATTCAAAGCTTGCAATCTTTTGGTGAAGTGCATGAAATAAAGACAAAACAAAAAACAAACTATGTTCGTCTAAAGCTTACATTTTAAATTGTTCGTATGCTTGTTTAGCCGAAAGGAATTTTAGTTTTTTCAACCTATTCTATCTAAATCTGAAATAATGTTTGATTCCTCTTTTTAGGCTTTCCAAAATAGAACTTTTTCCTAATTAGTTTATTTGAAAGTTCTATTTTAGGGTCTTTATTTTTTGAAATAATTTTTTCTATTTTTTCTAATTTGCCTACTCCTTGATTATTTCTTAGGAAATTAGTTGTCATTTTGTGAAAGATAGTGAACCAAAAAAGTATATATATATATATATATATATATATATATATAAGAAAATTGAGTTTTAAAAGATTTTGTTTTGCCTCAAAATGATATCATTTTATTTATTTTTATAAAATCAAAATTTTCGTTAAATATCAAACGATAATAACATATACAAAAGGGTATCAAAGGAAAAAAGAATATAATAATTTTTATCTATCACAATTTGTTGTATATTATTATAATAATACTAAAATACATACTCTTATTACTTCATTATTCATTACCAAAAGAAATAAAAATACATACTCTTATTATTTCATTTTTTGTTACTAATAGTACTACCCATTTTTTCATAATTAATCAATTATACATTTATACTTATTATAAGTAATCTCATCAATATAACACAAACATGATTGATTAAGGTGAAATTAAATTATTGTAAAGTCAAGAGTTTAATTTTATAGGTATTTTGCGTCGGCTTGACCAATACTAAATTGAGTGAAAATGTAACATGACATCTAGTTATTAAATATATTTAGCATCAATTTAATTGACACTAAATACTTGACTGTATGGACTCTATATACTAAGGTGATACTTCTTGTTACAAGATAAACAAAAAACATAAGATGCCCCTTGTGATAACTTCTTCTACCTACGTATGTGATAAAAATCATTAATTATAATAAATATTTTCTTAATCAAGTCATTATGATAATTAATTTTTATTTTTAACCCATTTGGTAGAAAAGCCTACATCACCACCTCACCCAACTGGGTCTCGCTTCATTTGATGATATAAATTAATGGAGGAGGGATTATTATGCATGTTTAGGGGGTTGCAGGCTTTACATTCTGTATTTGGGGGGACACATGCACGCTGCTTTTGCCTTATGTTAATTTATATCCGCCTTATTATTAGGCATGCCTTATGTTATACTTAGGTGATAGTATGAGGTTTCAATAAAATTTTCATTTATCCAAAAAATAGAAGTGTAAAGATTCGGCAAGCTAGATCTACATGGTTTTTATAATACGTATTTCTCAATAAAAAAATTACGTCGATAGTTTATTGGAGTTATAAGATTTGTTAAGTAATGAAAAGAGAAAAAAGGGAAAAAAATCACGAGTTCAAATTCTCTCATTAATTCAAAAATTAATAATTAATAAATAATATTTTTTAATAAAAAAACATAATTTTATTGCTCTTAATTGGTTTAGAGCTATTGGAATTTAGCTGAATATATTTTTATAAAAAAATAAAATTTTCACTATATTTATAATGTCCATTTTTTTTTGGAGAGTTAAAGCTGTTTTTGAAATTTGTCGGTACTACTACAAATTCTTTTTTCATGCTCTTAAATAGGTTGAATTGTCTATTAAATAGTTTGAATGACTTATTTAATCTTTTATCATATTTTTTGTTTAATTTAATTTTTTATTTATTAAAAAATTTAATTTGATCATTTATTTTATATTTTAATTTAATTTAATCATTCTATTCATTTAAGATTAATATCATTAATTATTTAAAAATAAATTTCTTTTGTAAAAAATGAAGTAAATGGAAAGGAGAAAAAACTAAATCAAAAAACTCATTTTAAACTATTAACGACATCAATTTATTAAACAGACTAAAGGATTAAATTGAAAAAAAAATGACTAAATAATTTTTAAAAAAATAAAGAATTAAAGTGAATCAAAAACAAGATAAATAGTCAAATAATTGAACTTTTTAAAAATTAAAGGTCTAAAATGAAAAAAAAAATAAAATAAATGATTAAATATGTTATTTAACCCATTAAATAATTGTTCACAATAAATATGCTTTAACCACTTGATTTTATATCTTAGACCTCACAAAACTCATCCACCATTGAACTACTAGTATCTTAACGAACTATCGTTAGAGAAGGTAAAATACTAAACACAATCTTTTTTTAATGCCCTTACACAATGTAGAACCCTACACCCCTTAATTTAATCATTTCATTATCCGACTTACGGAATTAAAATAAAAACGAAATAACATTAAAAGAATAACACCCTAAGCCTATTCTATACTTTAACCACTTAATTTATTTCTCTTAGGCATATTTGAGCCCTATTCTATCATTCTGTGCACCTGCAAGGATGGATAAATTTTGCAGCTGGAAATTGCCGATAAAGAGATGAACAACGTTATATATATTAGAAAAGAAAAATATTTTTCATGCTGACCATTGCCGTTGGTCTCAATTCCAACTAGTTCAAATTCGATAGAGATTATGTAAAAATCAAATTATCACACGGAATTTCCTCTTATTTTTGTACATGCATGGGAAAATAAGTTAAATTACAAATGGCAAAAAATGGCACGAATTCCACTCGACCTTCCAGGCTCCCAACTGTAATAATTACATTGCAAGACTAGAGAACTATGACACACGACCTCAATGAGATATTACATGTATTGCTCTGAAAACTCAGTAGCTGAAGATCGTTCTGAATTTCTTCCCAATAATTTGACAACCACGATAAATTCAGTGACAATCTGCCAGGTTACTGAAATTCCATATCATTTCGTAATTTTATTTGTGATATGACACTATTAATATTAGAACAGAACAAGAATTAATAATGTAATGTGAGGGCACAAACGCAGACAAGTTGCAGAGGTAAATATAAGATCTACCAGCTTCAAAAAACTTTTGACCTGCCTCATTGAGCAAAGAGTTTCATTCATACAAGCAAGCAAACACAACTCCCTCCATTTCTTTTTACCTATCAACTTATAGAAGAAAATTACTTCTTTATTTTATCCATTTTGGAAGTTCAAGATAAAAATTATTTACTATTCTTTACAATTAAGCCCTTATATCTCCTGATAAAAAAAAAAAAAGCCCTTATATCTACTAATTCTTAAATATTTTACAATTTACATACTTATTATAGATGAGATAAAAAAAATAATGTTGCCATAAAATGATATTAATTATATTTCTTAATGTGTTATCTTTGTAAGTAAACAGATAAAAAGAAACAAAAAAAAAAATGACAAAAGGGTAATGTAGAGGGGGAGGGGAGAAAAACTGTAAAAGGTTTCAAATGAACACAATGCCCTGTGCTCAAGGAGAACAAATGAATCACTCAACAGCTATGATTGGCCATGGAAAAGGCAACGAGTATATTCCTAGATCAGTAATAAACAAACCTCTTAATACAAATTTGGTATTCTATACAGGACTAGAATTCTATCTTCTTTAATACTTTATTGTGCAGATGCAGAGTATCAGATGTATTATCTATATAATTAAATGGCACTACTGCACGCACAAGATATTAATATCTACTGATATACTAAAATATTGAAGTCCTTAGTCACCATTAAAAAATTAAATGCAGTATGTGCCTAAGTAAAAATTGTATTCTTTTAAGAAACAGAATTCCATCCTTACCTTCAGGCACCGGCTGGTTTCTTCAAGTATAACAATTGACGCAGAGTCATATTGTTAAACCCCTGCTGCAGTTTTTGTTTCAGAACCCGACTTTCCCTGTTACATATATTAAAAAAACAACCATTACTCATATGCAAGTTTATTAACAATTTACAAAACTAGTGGTACGAAATTAGAAACTGTGCACGTATCATCAGTGATGAAAATTATAGACTTTCAGCCCAAATGACTTTGTGTCACATTGCTAGACCTAGGTGGGGAAATACAAAAGGCAGGCTGTTGATTTAATACAGTTGCGCAGACATGGAAAGCACAGGGCAACCCCAGCTATGTTTTATTTTGTTGTTTTTCAATAAATCTAGTGCCCTTCAATTCCCAGGATCAACGTAAGGATAGTTGATGTATTCATTAGTCATTACCACTTAAATCATCAAATGCAGGATTTTCTAGACGATATATCAATTAAAGATTCAAGCTGAGAATCATTGACTTACCTCAGAGGATTCACTCTTTCGTATCTTCCTAGTAGGTGTCCTCATGGTAACAAATTCCTCAGCTGCACTTGGGTGAATGCCTACAGTGGCATCAAAGTCAGCCTTGGTCAAGCGAGCTTTAAGAGCAACTGCAAACCCCTAGGTATCAAGCAAATGTATATCAAGTGAATTGAAAACTCATGTATCATTTTCGAAACAATACAGAGCAGCTGTAACAACTCTAAAAACCTGCACAATTTCAGGAGCATCGTCTCCACACATATGCAAACCTAGAACTTCATTTGTTTTTGCACAGACTACTAATTTCATAAAAACCCGGTCTGGAAGCCCAGAGAGAGTAGCTTTCAGCGGCCTAAAATTTGCAGTGAAGATGTCAATATCTCCATATTGTTGTACAGCCTGTGCAAATCACCAAAATGTTAGCAAAACATTAATCTGTACAATTCATTAAAATATTTGGAAGACCATTTGAAGGCGTTAAAACCAGACACTACATAATTCTCTCACCTGTTCCTCAGTAAGACCAACTTGTCCAATTGGTGGTTGAGAAAATACAGCAGAAGGAACAGCTCTAGATAATAAGGAATATAACAGAATCAGTTGGGAGGCTATGAATTACTAAAACACAGCAAAGTATTAGCTACAATGAGTACCATCCAATTTCATGGGCATGTTCCGGAATATGAGTGATTGTTAACATTAGGGAAACAGAAAGGTAGAACATAAACATATGCACTAACAAATGATTAAAGAGATGATTTACTAGGAACACAGTTTGACACTTTTTCAACAGTTTCTGTATTATTGAATACTGGGTGAAATCCTATGTGGGTCCCATTATCATTATACAAAACCTTATAAGCAACCCTTATTGTCACAGGATAACTTTTCCCCCTATCAGTTCTTTTACCAATTGATTGTCAATGATATTTGTTTAAGAAACCCATCTGTACTCCAGCTTAATGCAAATAAAAAGTTAAAACTAAACTTTAGTTCGGCATGATGCATTATGTATATAATACCTATAATCAGGTTTTGTTGGGTTATCCTGAAACAGCGTTTTTACTAATGCTCCTCCCTCCATCAAAGCAACTGGGGTGAGATTTATCCTGTTTGTAACATCTCCAACTGCCCAAATTGAAGGAACTGATGTTTGAGAGTATTCATCAACCTGGGTTGAAGAAGAGTTTTAGGAAGTATAAGTGAGACCAAGATCATACGAATATATATTAAATAAAACCAGTGATAAGCTTAAACTACCTCTATAGCTCCATCTTTAGCTAGTTTCACACCAACAGACTCCAAGCCTAAGTTCTGCAGTGAAATTGCATTTCATAAATATATTCACTATGTTTTTATCTCTTTCTAATCCACGTATAAAAATAAGAAGACGGTTGCAAAGGAGAAATTTAACTAAATATTTTATGAACATGCAACACTTTAGGAAACTGCACCAAATAAGAAGCATGTACAAAATCCACCAGAGTTCAAAAGTTCCCAACCTTTTATAAATACAGAAATTAGCATGTGGCATCAACACAGAATTATTCAAAGAAAATTAAGCATGCAACTGAAATTATAATGTTTGAGGAGAGAAATTTTAAGTGAAAGTGAACTTAGGGAAGATATTGGCATTTAATAGAATAAATAAGACAATACATAAAAAAACTATTCCTATTAATCTATTTAATAATGTAAAATGTTAACATGATTTTTCAATTGAAAGTCAATATTTGTAAGGGCCATTGAATGCCTCGCCTCTAAATCATTTTCTAAGCTAAAAAATTTCATTATCAACACAGACTTAGATTTCAAACAGGTAACTAAAGAAAAGTTAAACAATATAATTGAAAATAATACCTGAGTATTAGGTCTGCGTCCTGTAGCAAACATAATATGTGAGAAACCGTCCACTGTACCTTTGTTGGTCTTTAAAGAGAATGAGCCATCTGCTGACTTCGTGATAGCTTGGGGAGATTCCTCGGTATGGAATTCAATACCTCTTACAGACATTTGTTCTGCAACAAAATCTCTAATCTGCAGACATAGTTCACAATTTGAATGTGAAGAAAGTTTATTAAGCTGTAACAATTCAATATTTGTATCATCCATTGTTGCATACCTCTTCATCAAATCCCCGCAAAACCTTCTTTTGCCGTATAAATACATGAACCTCACTTTTCAAACCATTAAAGATACCAGCAAACTCCAAGGCAATGTAACCACCACCAACAATGGCTATTTTCACAGGTTTTGTTGGTAAATCAAGGGCAGCATCTGAATCTATTGCATATTCCTTCCCAGGGATATCAGGAATGAAGGGGCGACCTCCAACGGCAACTAAAATGTGTTTGGCTGAATATAGCTTCCCATTAACATCAACCGTGTGAGGATTTATAATCTGCAGGTTCCAAAAGCATTAATACCGTAAAATAAAAGCAAAAACTGTATCTTTTAATTAATATCTAGAAAGCCATTAACTACTTGTAAATGGATCCAGAGCATCATCCTACCTTTCCATGGCCTTCAATCAGCTTGACCCCAGCATTGTTCAAAATATTCTTGTAGATGCCAGTAAGACGCTGCAACTCAGCATTTTTATTAGCTATCAAAGTACTCCAATCATGCTTGGGCTCACTGTCATACCTCCATCCAAAACCATTACTTTCTTCAAATTCATGAGAAAATTTAGATGCATAAACCAGCAACTTCTTCGGCACACATCCTCGTATTACACAGCTGCAAGGAAAAGACAAAATGACAAGATAAAGAAAAGCATTTGAATGCTTTTAGAAAGGAAGGAACAAAAACTGAACAGCAGGATCAATGAACACAGTAAGAAGGCCCTAATACAGGAAAAATATTAACAACCGGAAAAGCTAAGTTATAAACATTTATTCAGATAAAAACCACTATCGGTTGAATTCAAGGCTCACTCATTCTTATGCTAGCAGAAATACACTAATGCCCTGTTTGGATAAATCTCTAAATAAACACCCATAGGATAAGAAAATAAGAAAAATGAATTAAACTTCTCCAATTATTTCAAATTAGCTTATCCATAACCAGCTTCTAGAGAAGCTAAATGATAGAGCTTTTACAAATTAGCTTACTGCATAAGCTAATTTGAAAGAAGCTTAATTCATTTTCCTTTTCTTATTTTTATTCTCTTATATAAGTGCTTATTTTTATTAAGTTGCATTAAAAAACAAATTACATATCTTATATCTAGCAGTGTAGCTTGTTGAAAAAGCTTGGTTAGCCCGAACCCTACGAACGAGTCTTCGGAAACACGAAACACTGTGTCACTGGCCTCCACAGTGACAAACCCTAGTCCAATAGAAGCGAAATTGGAAAAACAGAAGAAATCGGAAACTCACGTTCCGCCGACACCTCCGGTGGTTTCGGAGGAGATAGTGGAGAAAGGAAGCTCGCAGATGGCTACGGAAGCGCCGTAGTTGGCGGCGAAGCGAGCGGCTCGGACGCCGCCGCTGCCGGCGCCGATGGTGAAGAGGTCGAAGTCGTAGTGGGCAGGAACGGCGTCGGCGCTGTTTTGGGATTCGGCGCGGACGGCAAAGGTGCGGCGGCGCGTGGAGAGAGAGAGTAGGGATTTGGGGACTGGGAGAGAGAGAAAGGAGGGGCGAGATAGTGAAAGCGCTTTGGCGAAGAAGAGAGTGTTGAGAGAGAGAGACGGCGAAACACAGAGCGATGTCGCCATTGTTTTTGTTTACTGGCTCCCTCTCTTCCCCGCGTTGCTTGCTAAATGCAAATTTTTCTCCGAGCTTTATTCTTTTCACTATTTAAATAGAAAACCCTATATATGTGGTTTTAAGAATCATATACCAATTCATTAAAAAAATAAAAAAATAAAAAAATCATATAGCAATACTCAAAATAAACATCAACTTTGAAACGTGAAATCAAACATATAAAAATTTATTTTTAAATTTAAAATCAATTATTTAATGTGAAATTAAACACGTACTAAATTAGTTCTTCAAAATTATATAATTATTTAAAGATTTAGCCATTTAAGGGGTGTATTTGATGGGTGATTTTAAAAGATTATTTTAGAATAAAAAAAATCTTGTGAATTTTAAAAGGATGTATATGAATGTTATTACTTCTCAAATTTTTTTGAGACCTGTAATTTAGATTTTAATAAATTTATATAATCATATTTATAAGACTAAAGTTTCAAATAATATTTGGTAAGATTCAATCTATATTGTCGTTAATATTAATTATTTTTAGACTAAAACGTTCCTAATTAAAAGAAGAGAGAGAAGAGGATTAATATCAAATATAGTTTTAAAAAAAGTTATAAATTTTAGATAAATTTATTGTTATTAACTTAATTAACTATTTTTATTAATATTAATGAATTAAGTAGAAGAGTCATAAATAATAAGAGATAATGTACTAAGAATTTAAAAGATTTAAAAAATCATGGTAAATTTATAAGATTCTGAACAACTTCGTGAACTTTTAAAAACATTAAAGAAAAAAATAATAAGTTCCACATTCCACTTTATTCCATTTCTAATACAAAAGGCTTCAACTTTTCAACAATTACAAAATTAACGTATTTCATTTTTCTACTACTACCAATTTCTCCCGCAATATTGGTTGTTGCATTGAACTCATGACCGAGCTTCAGGGCATCTGTAAAACACTTCAAATTACTTTGGAGAATGGCTTTCAATTTGTTTTGGGGTCAGAAGTGTCTCCTTAATAGTAGTGAAGTTAATCCAAGATCAAGGGCCCTTTCCCACCTATATAGAAGCTTGCTGAGGGAGATTGATAAACTTTTGGAGAGGATTTGGAACACTACTCTTATTTACTCATTTCAAGAAGGAAATAAGCCAGTTGATTGGCTAGCAAATTATGCGCATTAGCTAATGAGAGAATAAGAAAAATATTGAATCTACCCATCTTAGGCACGAATGCTCATGAGTCGTAACTTAAACCTTAAATTCACATCTACACTTTTAAAGCCAAATTCATACATCAAAACGATGGCATAATGATGAGCCTTAGCCGCAATTGCCTAAGATCATAAACCTTAGCAAATGCAGCTAATTCACAAAAATGTATGCAATAGGTCTAGTGATTGGGATTGGGAGGACAAATACAAAATACTTGCTTTGTGCTTGAACTCGCTTCTTGGTTAATTGGGTTTTCAGGAAAATAATTGTTAAGAGCATTGCTTCTGGTTATCTTATGAGTTATGATATGCGTGTTAGTGACTTAGTGTTACGAATTAAACAAACAACCGAAACAAGTGAAAAGCAAAGAAGATTGGGAGTTTTGAGAGAAAGAAAGAGGAAATTAACCACCCAAGTTTGTTATAACAACACAGAAGATGAATGGACTCTTTGCAATTTCTAAAATCCATCATCATCATCACCCACCCTACAACCCAGGATATTTAAAGGGACAGTCCTGACTCTTCATCCTCTTCAAGAGTTGAAGCGTAGACAAAATAGAGAGCCCAGATAAGACCGAAGACGCCGAATAGGATCCAACCAAGAAGGTTGTTGCTGAGGCCAAAGGGAAGCCCGGTTCCTTCAGTGCTCAGTCTCTCATCCACCAAGGCCATGGCTGGCCCTGACATGGCGGCAGCGCTGGCCGCTGCCATCAGAGATGCCCCCATCCCCAACATGCTAGACCTGCTTTCCTTCATAGAAGAAGGTTTTTCCTCCATGGAGCAACCCACTCTTCCCACCTTACCCATTGCTGGCAAACCTATATAAGTATAAAATAAAAAAATGAACCTTAAGGTAGTGAAAACGGCAGAAAGTTTCAAATTTTGATATGGACCCATACTTTATAAAGTACTTTAATTTAAATATTTCTTCTCAGTTTTTTTTTTTCCATTTCTTTTTACTCAAGGAAGAAAAAATAAATCGTGCACTAAAAATATAAATTTGCTTTCTCATTCCAATACAAACTACTATATACACAAAAAGGTCTAATATGGTTTGTTGAATCGATTCTCGGGAGACTTCACATTATGTGTAAGGATAAAAAAATACAACTTTACAGCTGTGTCATACTCATTATAATAATTACCTTAAAGAGTGATTGATAGTGTAATTGGACTTACAACCGTCAAACACTATGAAAATGATTGATTCATTAACCAACATCATCCGCAATCAAACAATCAATTAAAACACGTATCTTAAAATTCTCATTCAGATAAATCAAAGCTCTCTCAAGTTAACTCATTCCTTTATCCCTTTCATTTGTTTAATTATTGTCTTGTTGCATGCCACGTTAAAGAAATCAGACATTGAAAGAGCTTATACTGAACTTGCTTCCAGAAAAAGATGATTACCCTATATTAACAATGGCAAATTAGGAAGAGAAAATACTAACCAAGAACGGGAGATGAGACCCGCTTTTGCACAAGAGTTGCGCGGGTGATCGATGGGGTTGTGATAGCAGCGGAGATGGTTGCCATTTTCTTCAGTAGCTATGGATGATTATCAAAATGGAATGATACAGAGTATGATATGACTAATTCTTTTGTCCTCACGACAGTTTTCTTCCTAAGCTTAACTATCATCGATGCAAAGACAATCCTATGCACCACAAAACATGGATAGATTCGTGGCCCCATGTTAGATATCCTTATCCACAGCTATCCAATGGTTTTCATCCATGTGCCAAATAATCGGTTTCATGACCAATATTCCCCTCACATAATCTAAGGTGATGTTCGGAACTTGGAACAATCTTTTTCCAGGAAAAATAATTAGAGCAAAAGGGGATAAATATAGACAACAATAATTAGAAATAAGAAGCTCAAAAAATTGTAGTAAAAAACAAAAACTCAAACAAACGTAATGTCAATTGGTTGTGAATTACACTTCATATTTAATAAGAGAAAAAAAAATTTATCCTTCGATCAAAGATTAATATGTATTTATTTTTAATTGCTTGACTATGTTAAAATCTTTAACATGGAAAATACATATCTATAAATTTATTTTTTAGAATTATCATACCGTATATGTAAAATATTAAGATTAAATTGCAATTTTATTTTCTTAGAATTTCAAATTCACAATTTTGATTCTTCAATTTCTAAATCAACACATTTAATCTTTCTATTTTTTAAAACAAAATCTTGATTTAGAAATAGAAAAATCAAAATTACGAATTTATAATTACAAAATGACCAAAATTATAATTTAGTCAAATATCAATAATATTCTTCAATGATTAATCTCTATTGAATAATCTAATAACTACTTTTAACAATTTCTCCTTTTAATCAATTTTTTTTTCATCCACACATTGATTGATTGAAGGTGTAATATCCATTAAACTCATTTAATAGTTCTCACACATTATTTTATAAATATTAATAAATTTCAGCCAATAATATAAATACATATGAATGTATAATTAACATTCCGCTCAAAATACATGGAAATTTCCCTAGAGTACCTTCAAAAAGGGGTCATAACACAGCCACACGAAAGTAAAATAAAAATCAGCATTTTAAACAAATAACTCAATGTAAATACTAATAATAGGCCTGCCTCTTCATCCATTGTGACTTCTGAGCCTTCCTACTAATACCCTCCTGTCCAATTTAACTTTCGATATTCCATAACCACCAGACAAAAGAGAAAGAAAAACAGCCAGATCTTAGCTATGGGAAACACTATGCAGAGAAGTGGCCATTCCTTTCCACTTTGTAAAGACTAGAGATCCAATCAGCCTCACGGAACAATTCAAAACACAGACGTAATCTCTAATTAGCAAATTTGTTCTTCAAATAGGCCAGCTCCCAGTCGACCCATGGAACTAACCGTGTTAGGATAGGAGTCCAAGATCCACATTTGCCTCCAAATTCACATTAAAATCTCGCAAATAACACAAAAGAAAGTATGAGTTGCTTCAACATGAATCACATCCAGGCCTTGTGACGCCCAACCAAATACACACCAAAGGGCAAAGAATGTGGCATAAATTAAGAGACACAAAGATTATATACACAACAGCCAATTGCATCTGCAAGCAGCTAAAATGCACGTCACTCACTCTTCCTCTTGATTGTCACTATATATTTACAAAGTTTCTAGAAAGAAGTGCATGGAAATTTTGGGGTGGTCAGAGATATGGAGAACTTTAAGCAATTGAAGAATCACGGTCATATCAGGTAGAGGGAACTTTGAATTTTGAACTACGCCTGGAGATTGCACTGTTGAAAAAAAATGTTGTCAAAATTCAAAAATTTGGTCCAATAACTTTTATATCTGCCCATTGCAATATCCAGCCACGGCTTCCTAAGCCCATCATAGTGTATAACGGCAGCCTGCTCAATCTCATTTCGATCAACATCCGAACTATAACCAAGGCCAAGAACATGCCACTGTCTATCCAACAACTTTGTCTTGTTATAGAAAGTCAGCCAGCCTAAAGGTAGACTTCCAATATTCCACAAACCCTGCAACCGTTAACCCAGACAAATACATTAGACAATATTCCATTATAATTTTATTTCAAAAAAAGTTATTAGGGAAAGAAAAGAGAAGTTGATTTAACAAATTAACAGTTTTGCTCCATCTCAAACAGTAATTTGAATGATAAGACATATATTCCCTAATATGATTCAACCACCAAATTAGATACATGAAGAAAATGGCAATTTGAAATACAAATCTAAATGCCATGGTGATATAAAATCTTTGACCTGATAATAGTCTCCGTTTCAGGTCATTCATAGTCAGAAGTCATAAACTACTTCATTAAGGATGTTAGAATTCAAAAATGAAAATTGCAATGCTACGGTTGATATAATTCAAGTTCAAGAGCTTGGATGGCAACAACTATTCTTTAAATCTCCATTACCTCATAAGTGAAGAGTTAAGGACATTTACTTGGGAGAAATTGGATTGGGCTATAAAATATAGAAACACCACAAAATTACTACAAATAAAGACATTTTTTTAACCATACCGTTTGCAAATAATTCTGATAGACAACAGTTAAATTATGTCTCCTCCACTGTTGCAAATCAAACAAGTTCATCCCAAATGCCCAAGTGCAAGCATTGACATCAAACCTCTTTCCAATTAATGGATCTGACAAGTTTATGAACATATCAATCCTGTGAAATGGGATTTTTCCTTCCTTACAAGTTCCAACGGCTCCAATTATGTTTCCCTTCATATTGATATTCCATAGTTCACTAAGATCTCGTTGCACCACCACATCATGATCCAAAAGCACAATCTTATTTAAAGCAGGAAAAATGTCTGGAAGGTAGAAACGCAGGTAGTTCAGTTCAGAAGTGTATCTTGGATCGCTGGAATTATTTTCCTGGTAGGTATTGTACTTGGACGACCATTCAAAGTTGTCTATGCTAAGTATATGGACTGTAGCTTTGCCAGGAGGGTTTATTAAGAACCACATTGAGATTGATGGTAAGTTGAGTGATTTGGTCAATACATGGAAAACAAGTTTCTCCTGTTCCTGCAATTTGGAAGTCATTGTCAAGCTTTCTTGCCACTTATATATTCAGACTTAGGATGAGTTTGTTTAAACTTACAAAAAAAAAAAAAAAACAACTTTAAAATAAGCATTTTGTTAAAAAGCAGATAAGATTTGCTTCTTAAAATAAGCAAAAACTACTTTTTTTAAGCAGAAGCAGTTTAGACAAACACACTAAAAAACAAAAAGCTGCTTACTTTACTACAATAAGCACTTATTTCAACAAATAAGTTTAAAAAACTGGCCCTTAATCGTTTGCATTGGAGATTTGTAGTCAATAATGAAAACTGTTAAGAATTATAGGTTTGACGAATAATGGAAAAAGGGTGACAACAAAAATATCAGCTCAAAAGTAAAATTAAAGAGTGACAGTGTAAAAAGAAAAAACAAAATAGAAGTTAATCCACATAATAAAAAAGGTATTATTTACCTTGGCAGTAGATATAGTAGAATTAACAACCGCTGCACATGCCAGAACATTGTCAGAGAAGACAGCATAATGATAAAGGTCTGGATGATGAATTTTATTTTCATTTGGAAGTTTTCTCTCCTCAGGCCTCAAGGAAAAGTATTCTGCAGTCAGCCGCATAGAAAGACAGTGAAGGCCTTTTGGGGCAGTCCTCGCAGCAAGATGAACAAGATATGTTGCTTGATGTCTCTGAGAACGGACTTGCTCTTCAGCCTGACGCTGCATCATATGGAGCTTAGCACCCATAGCAGAGCAGTCTGGGAAAGCACGATAGACTTTAGATAGTGAAGCCTCCATGTGTCTCATTTTCTGCAAAGCACTGTGAACTTTGCGTGTCTTCAGATTGAAAAATATTGTCAACTTTTGTTAACAATTTATTTCACATCAATTTATTTCTACATGAATTACTTTCTATAATTTTGTAATGGAAGATAAGCTATCAATACTCACTACTCACCAGTTTCTAACGTATTATAATTTGAATTTTTGAGCAAAAAACTTGTGTGCTGGTCCTTGAAAAATAAAAGGTTTCTTAATGTCATCTTTCCATTTCTAAGTCTCTCAATTAAATCCTCCTTCTACATTTAATTAGCTTCAACTAATCCTTCTTTACAACCTATATGCTCAGTCAGTGATGTGGATAGGAAGGACCAGCATGAAGCAAATTAAAATAAATAAAGAATGCAAGGATTCAAGTATTCGACTGAGAAAATTAAACTCTGCCTCTGGTATCATAGCCGGTCCCAAGCTTGGGTAAACAAGGAGACGTGTGTTAGACCCTTGGCAGTCAATGTAAAACTCGTTGAAATACCAAATATGGATCACCCGTGACATATTTGAGGATTTGGTCGTTGAGAAAATTAGCAATGAACATTGTGGGGCGAAATGAGGTAAGTGTCAAGCATACATTTTACAAGGATCAACACGTTAGTAATTTTCATTTGAAATTTCTAGATTGTAGTAGTTAAAGGATTAAATACACTCTTTTCGGAACTAAATGCAAACATAGACTTACATAGGAAATTTTACCTCATTGACAAATCTGAATCCTGGGTAGCTTCTCCAACTGCTAATTCCATCTCTCTTGTTAGCTGCTCCAAATCCCTCAAGCGTAAATTGCTGCTTGGTGGTGCAATTTTCAAGTATGCTTTTGCTAAAATAATTTGATCCTTAATCTCCTGAACTTTCTCATCTGTAACTTCAATATTCTTCTCTGACATTCTCTGTGAATCATGTATGCCCCTACCTTGAGCCATGAAGGATAGTTCATTCTGCTGAGCTCCCTGGTGTTGTCTTCTATCGGGATTGAAACCTGAAACTTGACAACAGTGCACACTTCAGCCAGTCCCACATAGTTGATTGTTTAAGTGCCATTACGTAAGCCAAAAAGTAAATAGTAAAATATAAACATACATATACCAACCATTTCTTTCCAAAGTGGTAGTTCTGTAACCAGCAATTCTAGATTCCTTAAAATCATTATTCTTTTCTGAATAGTAACTAATTGTCGAAGCAAAATCTTTTTCCGTATAAACAACTTGATTTGGCTCTTCTAATCCTTCAGCACCTTCCTGAATCTCAAAAAACAGGCCGAAAATCACAAATTATATTCTAAAAAAATTGTATCTGTCAATTCACTTAAGAAAGAAAACAAGAATTTAACGCAGACAGGAAAACTCGTTATCAAATCTCCTACTACCTGTTCTACAGCATTTAACTTCAAATTATCTCCCCTGTATGTCTGCAACAACAACAAAAAAGAGGACAAAAGTTATATATAGTTCCAAAGTGCTATTGATGTCATTCTCCAATAAGAATTGGAGTTTTATCTTAGTAATACAAGTCAACATTTAATGGAAATCTTTATCACGCAAATTACTGATGTGAAACTCCAATTCTGTTTGGAGAGCAACACCAAAAGCACTTCCTCGAACTGCATCTAAGTTTTATCTTTAAATAAATTCAAGTTCCAAATCAGAGCATAAGAAGCTCTGTTCAACTTGCTGCTGAGGAAGCAGAATATATTTTCCTCCACTTAAAATAAAGAAATCCGAAATATACGGCTTATCCACTACTAAGTTCCGAGACAGCGCCAGAAATTCCATTGACCAGTCCACTCACCGACACTTGAAATTAAAATTAAAATCTACCAAAAAACAAGCTTAACTACATTTTCTCTAGCTCAAACTCTTTCCTAGCAACCAAAAACAAGGTGAACGAGAAACACGTTTCAGTAAACAAACAAAGAAATAATCAGTTCAAGCTTGAGAATCAGGAGGAATCTTACAGCGCGATATAAATCTTCGAGAAACTCTCTTCTCCCTGAAACGCCGGTCACAGAAACGCGCAGAATCAATCGAAGCATTCGTAAGTGATAACAAATGCAAAGCGACATTGCAATTTGCAAACACGCGATGAGAGAGAGAGAGAGAGAGAGAGAGAGAGAGATTACCGAGAAGAGTGAGAAGGTTGAGGCGGTGAGAGACGAAGACGAGAGGAGCGATGACGGAGAGAAAGAAGAGAGAGAGGAGGAGAATCCTCTGGCAGCGACGGATTTTGCTCATTGGTGGTGAGTGTGGCTCTTCTTCTTCTTCTTCTTCTTCTGGATCCTTCTGGAGAAGAAGTAGTAGTGCATTACATTTCTCAGATTCAGATCCCGGAGAGGATAAGATAGTTTCACCAGAAGGAACACGCGCGTAGGGTTTTGCTTACTCTTTAACGTTTTACTGTTAGCGAGACAGAGGAGAAAGATACAGAAAACAGAAGCTTAGCTTTGTTTGTCCATGTTTATCGTTCCGACACGGCTGTGTCAGCTAACCTTTGACAGTCGGTGAGAAAGAGCCAACTCAGCCAAGTCAAGTTAAAATTACTTTGAAAATTACCTTTTTTCTATATATAAATAAACAAAAGCAATTACATTATTTTTATTTTATTTTTAAAAATACAGAAAACTAAAAAAAAATATGTTTAATAGTTTTATATTTTTAAAAATAAAATAAATTGTAATTTTTCAATTAAGAATAATAAAACGAAACAGAAAATAGGATCCGTATGTTACACATTAATATATATATATATATATATATATATATATATTGTCCACATGATCACTCGAGACAGGTAAGTGGGTTTTATCTAATCAATATTTGATTGTGATGATCTTGATTTGTTAGTTGCTAAGATTTTGGTTCAAATTGCAATTTTTATTCGTACACTTAAAATACTGTAATTGAATGAGCAAATATTTTTTAAGACACACTTTTAATATTTCAATATAATGCACGCTCTTTGGAAATTAATTAAAGGATATCAAAATGGAACAACAAAATATTGCGTTAGTTTCATTTAATGAATTTCCTCCACTAAATTTCATTCTGTTCATAACATATACAAAAAACTCCACCTAACCGTGTCATAGGCTTTGAAGAACATAGTTTGTACTCCATCAAGTAAATTTCATTCTCCAACAAAAGCCGATTTCTCTTCATAGATGAGCCTATGAATGACACCTTTCAACTTATTTGCCAAAACCTTGCAAATGATTTTGTAAAGACAATCTACAAGAGAGATAGGTCTATATTATCCAACATTTTGGGGGTTGTCGACTATGGGAATAAATGCTATGAAAGATGCATTTTTCCATTGGCATGGAACTCTCGAAAAGCATAATTAACATCTTTTAATACACCCCAAAAAGCTTTGATGAAGCTAAAGTTGTAGCCATCTGGGTTGGGACTCTTGTTACCATCACAATCCTAAACCGCACATTTGATTTCATCATCAAAGAATGGATGGGTTAGGAGAGCATTATCCTTCTTATCAAGAGATTTGAAGAATATATCATCCAACTTGATATCCACATCACCTTTTTCTTTAAATTTTTGTTGAAAAAAGTTCTTGATCTCCTCTTTTACATCTTTCGGATCATTTAACCAAGACCCACCCTTCCAAACCCCTTTTACACCATTGGATCTACACCAATTGACCGTTGAGTGGAAGAATTTTGTATTATTATCACCTTCCCATGACCATTTACATCGTGATCTTTGATGGTGAAGGGATCCAAACATCCTAGACACCTCCCAAAGCTCCTCTGACAAGCAAATTCTTTGTCTAATCTCATCATTTATAGATCCCCTTGTTTGTCCTTTAGATCCAAAAAGACTATGTTGTTCTCTAGCTTGAGTGCTCTTTCCTCCAAGTTATCAAATCTACCTTTGTTCCAAGCCCTAATTTCTTTCTTTAAGGTTTTTAACTTCTCATTTACTACTTTGTATATCCCTCATCCTTGTACCAGGAAGTTCTCATAGGTTAACTTGACAAAATCATGGAATTCGTCCTCATGAACCTCATCCTTATGTTTCAAGATGAGAGGACGATGGATCGAGAAAGTACGATCAAGGATCAATTGTGGGAAGTTAGGCCAAAACTTCAACCACTCCTTCGAGAGGAAAAATATATCCAATCTAATCTTTTTCGAATCACTATTCCTATATTATGTGAAACCCCTTCCAATCATTGGTATGTCAAAGATTTTCATGAAAGTGCAAAAGTCATTGAAGTCCTTCATCTCCCAATTTTGTGAATATGAGTTGCTTCTAGCATCTACATGTTCTTCCTTTTTCCACACTGCGTTGAAATCACTTGGAGACACCACATTTTCTCATTCCTTCGTCTCCTCACTTGTAGCAAAACATTCCACAAAGCTTTTGTCTCCTGAGTGCCACACAAAGCATACATGTTCACCACTACCATATTTTGATCAACCCTTTTCCATCTCCCTACAAGCCCATGGTACCCCGATCCAGAGAAGCAATCTAGCAGCTCAAAACTCTCTTTCTTTCAAACACAAAGTAAGCCACCTACCAAATTATTGGTCGAAAACTCCTCTCACTCGAACTCATTATCTCCCCAAAGAGCACTACAAATTGTTTTCCATATTGACTGAAGTTTTGTCTCTTGTATGAACATCATATCCACTTCCTCATATCTCAACAAACTCCTCACCTTCCTCCACTTAAGCCTACATCCTAAGCCACAAACATTATATGAGAGCATAATCATAATTGCACTATTTGTTCTACCTACTGCCTCTTCGAGCTAAGATTCTCTATATCTTCCTTGTCTCTAGTTTCCAACTCAGCAAATCTATTTACAATTTTCAACTTAAGTCCATTGGTCTTCGCCCCACTACGCTTACATATCTCCCAAAGTCTGAAAGATTCATCTTAGTCATCTTTCAAGATCAACATGCATTTGCAATTGTTGAAAAATAGAGGGACAAATTGGCAGGAAGCTTGTGCGGAAGGATGAGTGTTATGAGAAGAACAAGTTGGTCCATCCCCTTCTGAGGCACATTGTTGCTTTCATTTATGTGACACAATTTTCCCACGTAGTTTTGAAGGACCTTCATATCCTTGAGAATGTATAGCAGTCCCTTCGATGGCCTTAGACCCATTCCCTGTCTAATTCTCCTCATAGAAATGGTGAAAAGATACGAGCTCCTCGAGCTTCCCACTTTGGTGTGTCAGATGCTTGTATTTATTAGGGGCCTTATGAATGAAACAGTTATACCTAGGTTTGAAACTGATAAAAGTTCTCTTACCAGACTTTGCTTCCACCACAGCACTAAGGGTTTTTTATTTTCCTTTTGTTAATACCATTGGGCTTTCCATTTGGGTCACTGATCTAGTTCTCTAGGAGATTAGAATAGGTCACTACTAGTCCCTCACCAACCATAACTGGAATATGTGATCCCTGGCCCATGGTTCTCCTTATGTACCCCCTACATACAACAAAGTTTCACTACCCATATTTTTATCAGGCTCAAACACACTCACCTCATTAGGATTATTTTTTCTAGGCCCACTGTCCACAAGTCCAGATGGTAAATCCATTTCCTGTGACACATATGCACCCTTCAGATGGCCCTTATCCAGGTCTTGTGTTTCTCTTACCACTAACACGTTGTCTAAGGTCTCCTCCTAGTTTCCCATTGCATCATCCTTTTTTAAAAATTCTGATACCAAATCTTGTAATTTCAGATTGTTTTCTGATGTTACCATGTCCCTCTTTTCTAATTTTGTCCTTTTTTGGTAAAAAGGTTCTAGGGTGCTTGATTAGTATTGCAGTTGCCTATCACATAAAATAGTGGAAGCACTTGTGTGCACAGAAGATTGGTTTCAAAGGATCACCTACACCATTTTATCAAAAGAAAATATCGAAGATATTAACAAAATTGATCAAGGTGAGAGGTGAGATAAAAGGACATATTTAATAGAATGTTGTTACTTATTTGATTATGACATGATAAATATTATTAATAGGATGCGTTTTTTCTGTTTTTGCAGAAGTGATCTCCCCACAAAATGGTGGTTATAGCTCAACCTATGATACTGAAGATTAAAGTAAGCTTACTTTCATTGATGAGTATTTTGTAATTAGAAAACATAACTGTTGTAAAAATATAGGAATTGTCTATTTTAATTGGCTTCTTGATTTGTGCTGAGTTTGCTTATATGTATGTAATAGACATCTACCTAAGGAGCTTCAATTGGAAGAAAATATTTTAGACAGATTTTATATTTGGACTTTGTTGGACGCATTGGGCTTAAGTCTCTTTTATTAGTTTGTTTGACTTTTAATACTTTTAGCTTATTTGAGCCTTTAGTAATGAGTCTTGGTAATCTCGTGAGGTATATAGCATAATAGGAAAAATTTTGACCTTGTAATTAATTTTGACTCGTTTTGAAATGAAGCTTTGTGAGAGAGACTCTTTCTAGGTTCTTATGAATTACTCTTGGATCTTATTTTTGAATTTCTCTCTCAAAGTGGCAAATTTTCCTCTCAACTCATCAACTTAGCAAAATGGAACAAATTCTATGCTCCAATTGCAGCAAATGCATAAGCAAATTGATGAGACAAGGCATCGAACAAAATCCAATTGACATAACACAAGTTCAAGAAAATTAATGATATTCAAATATTTTGTTCACATCCAAGGAAAAGACAATGATACCAATAGAATCTCGGGCAGATAAGCAGGTTTGATCTAATCCATAGTTGGACTATGATGACTTTGATTTGTGTTTTCTATGTTTTAAGTTCAAATTGGGATTTTTACAAGTACACTTAAAAATATTGCTATTGGATGTGTTAACATTTTATGAACTCAACATTCAATATTTGAATATAATGTACATTTTTTTCAACATTATGATAAAAAAGATCTCAATATCGAGTTTGTGGAAGTTCTTCGCTTTTAAGGTCATATTTTCTTATTGCAATCTCCTAATGCAACTAGTACTTTCACTAATATCCTTCCCATCAAAATATAAGATCTTAATTCCTTTGATCCTAGCCTTGTCAATGACTTCTCTCTTTGCTTAGCAAAATCTTGTCTTTGATGAGTCTCTCTTTTCTCCCTCCTCAGCCTGATGGAGAGCTAAGGAGCTTCACTTGGAAAAGCTTGAGAAAATTAATAGATTTGACATATCTTGTGTTTAGACTTTTGTTGAATTTTTTCTTTTGTATTGGACCTAAGTCTCTTTCATTAATTGTTTTACTTCTAATATTTTTAGCTTATTTTTGTGCCTTTAGTAATGGGCTTTGATAACCTTTAAGTCTATAGTATAATAAGACAAATGTTGACCTTGTAATTAGTTTTGACCTATTTTGAAATGAAATTTTGAAACTTTGTAAGAGAGATTTTCTCTAAGTTCTTGGAAACTACTCTTGGTTCTTATATTTCAATTTCTTAATTTAAAGTGACAAATGTTCATCTCAACTTATTAATTCATCCTAATTGTAACATTGTTCTATCGATTTTTATACTAAAAAAAATCGTGTAAGATGCTGAAATTTGACTCAAAAGAATTTTTATCACAACCATCATAATTTTTTTTCTTTTATCTTTTTATCTTCAGAAGATAATTACAGAAGTTAACATCGATTTGAAACTAAAAAATACTAAAATTACTAAAATTATAAAGGATGAGGAGTTAAGCAATATTCATATGTCTTAACTCACCTCCAAGAAGGTGACAATATTGCCAATAAAATCACTAAATATAAAAGTGGGTAAATAAATTAATACATAATTGGATCGTGATGAATTTTGATTTGTTCTTACTATATGTTCACTTCAATTTGAGATTTTTACTAGTACATTATTAGATATGCTAACATTTTGTGAATTCAATCTTTCAATATAATATACGCTATTTTAATATTACAATAAAAGATAAGATATTGTTGTAATATCCATACTAAAAGTGCGACTAAGAAAAATACAATGCATATAAAAAGTAATATAAAATAAAATTAAAAAGAGCGAGGCGCAGGTACACCCCACCCCGTGATGCACGCGAGCGCAGATGAAACAAACCCCCTTCCGACACTGCGCTCACACGTAATCTAGTAATCTTAGAGTGCGCATCTTAAACTAGGAGAGCGCCACGGTGCACGTTATCTCTGCCTCCGACATCACTCTCCATCTGTTTCTGTTTGAAGAAATCGAACAAAATAAATACAAGGTTTCGTTTGAGAAAAAAAAAAAAAAAAAGAATAATAAAAAGACAAACCAGTTTGTGAGCGTTGGTTAATGGTTTTTTATTTTCCTCTCGATTGAGATCAACCTCAACAACAACAAACACCAACGCTGTCCGGATCCAACAAGCTCCACCTAAATCCACGTCCAATCTCACCGACCCAACTCGTTTTTTCTTATCACTCTTCACCGATCCACACTTGGATACACTACTTAGGTCCCTTGATTCGTTCCTTTTCTTTGCCACATATAATAATATGTTATTATTTATTTAGCGTTTTGATTGTATGTGATGGTGGTGTTAATTAATGCAGGTGATTGTAGCGAAGAAGTGGACGTAAATTTGCATGCAGTGATAGGAGGATTCATATATACGTGGGTGAAGGACGTTGATGATTACGATGAAGAGGTTGGTGAGAGTGAAGAGGGATGCGATTGCAGCATGCATGACTTGCCCGCTTTGCAAAAAGTTCCTCAAAGAAGCCACTGCTATTTCCCTTTGCCTTCATACGTGTAAGCGCTTTTTTCCTTCTTCTTAATCTTTTCTATATGACCCTTCTAATTAATATTCGTTCCCTTTTCCTTTTTCCACCATATCGTGTGAATTTTCTCAAATTTTGATTGTTTTCTGCGTTTTCCTTTCATGGGGGTGTTTTTGCGTTTGCCATTTAGTTTCTTTTACTCGCGATGGGGCGTATTTGGTATTTGTTTAATTATTACAGATAGGGATGTTTCGTTTTTGGTAATTAAATACTTTTGAAAATTCTATTTTCATTCATATGTGTAGCCACCTCACACGCCATCTGTAATGTGATTGTTACAGTACACTAGGAAGTTCTATGGTTTTGATCAATAGCAGAAACTCTTAGCAGTTATGAACAGTGTGACTAGTTTTTTCCTGTCTATTTTCTTGTGTCTGCACTTCTCTAGTGTTGTTTTAGCTTATAAACTTCACACATCAGTTTCTTGCATTTTAGTGCCTAAAAGATAGAGGGCATGTTTGGGTAAGCTTCTTTGGAAACACTTCTAAAAAAAATAAGAAGAAAAAAATGAGATGAACTTTTCCATAAGCAAAAATAAGTTCTCCATTAGTTAATTTTTAGAAGCTCACCAATATAGCTCCTCTAAAAGATGAGATGACATCTACAAATGAGTTAATAAAAAATTGATTTTAGCTTATGAAAAAGCTCATTTTATTTTTTTTCTTCTTGCTTGTGCTTCTAGAGAAGCTTACATCCAAACATGCTCATAATAGGAAATCGTATTCAAGTCTATAAACCATTCAACAACGGTCTTTCTTAATTTATTTTGCTTCTTTTCTTATGTCACTAGGAGTTAGGAGTATATATTGTATGGAATTATGCCTGATGGTTTTTCTCAATTCCCAAGAATATTTTCAAACTAATTGTTTAGAGTTTGATGATGTAAACTTTTTATTTCTTGCGAATGCTTCATAGGTGACTAGACATATTGATCATATGGAATTTTATACAGTTTGCAGGAAGTGCATTTATGACAAAATTGCAGATGAAGAATTGGAAAATTGTCCAGTATGCAACATTGATTTGGGCATTGTTCCGCTTGAGAAAATGAGGTCAGTTCCTTCAGACAATTTTGTGACTCACCCCTCTCTTGTTGTATCTTTTCTTCAAAAAGAAGGGGGGGTGGGGGTATAAAAAAACCCTCTCTTCTTTTTTGACATGGTTGTGAGTTGTTAAATATGCATGAAAGGTGTTGATTTAACTTGGTATGTTATACATACCAACAAGAGATTCTGTTTTGCAAGTCAATTATTGTTTAAAGGCTGCTAAAATAGAGATGTACGATAAACCATTTTTCTTAAGAAACAAATAGATTGTTGATGTGTCTAGATGTACACTGTAAAGCTGTCTAATACCACTGATTGCTCAAACATTTATTGAAACCCCATTAGAGAAAGAAAAAGGAAACAAACAGGTGTATTAGATTGATCATGTTGCAACTAGATCTACCACTAGGTTGGTATCGTGCTGCAACACCATACAACAATGAGAACTGTTGATGTTATGATGGTGCTATCAAGATAAGGTCATTGATTTCTTAAATTTATGAAAACTTGCTCCTGAAAAAATCCACTTGTGGCATCTCAATAACTTGTCATAACATACATGCATGTGCACTATGACATCCAAGGCAATAGAATACATTCAGTTTGACATCCATAGATAATTTAGCCAACTATTTTTATAGTATGTTTGCAGTTTAATTTCTGAATTTTTTCCATTCATACATTTCACGTGTCTGATATTTGGCAAGAGAATATGAAACCAAAAATTAAAGCAACAGAAAATTTTACCAAATTGCACTTTACCTTCATTAGATTGGTTTTAATAAAAGAGTGAATTACACTAACACCCCTATGGTTTCTTGAGATTTCACATACACTCCCTACTTTTTTTGCCGTTTACAGCAACCTCCCTTATCGGGATACACAGTGTAATATTTTTAAAACAATTAAGGGGTATCTGTGTAATGATTTTCAAACAGTTAAGGGGGTTAGTGTAGGAGTAAAAAAAGGAGAGATATTAGGTGAAATTTTATGAAATCTCAAGGAGTGTAAGTGTAATTTACTCTTAATAATTTATCATCTGAAATATCAGCTGAAATCAGAATAAGGAGGAACAGAATAAAAATAGATCTTATCCAATCAATAGTATTGAGAACTGTCTCAAGCAGATATGACAATCTGGTAAAACTTAAGAAGAGTAAACTTTTCTTTAAATTAATTGCTTTCACCACTACTATTTCTATGTCTGGCTTTGGCATTGAAGCACACAACTACGTTTTTCTTTTTTAATAGTTTTTCTCTTTTAATTTGCTTCATGATAAGTTACATGTGTTGCTTCCTATTACCAGACCAGATAACATTTTGCAAGATTTAAGGAACAAAATTTTCCCTTTCAAAATAAAAAAGGAGAAGGCACCTGTATCTGTCTCTTCAGTACTATTACCAGCTAGAAGAAAGGAGAGATCACTTTCGTCTTTGGTTGTCAGCACTCCAAGGGTCTGTACACAGTCAACCATGACAGGAAGAAGAACAAAACCTGCAAGAAAGGCTAGTGGTCTGCAGGGATCTAGTTTCTCCATTGAGAAGCTCATTAAAAAAGAAGAGGAATTACTGGAAGATCACCAAGATAATTCGTGCTCACCTGACACTTCAAACAAGTCTGCTAAGAATGGTGGGCAGGTAGGAAAGCCAATCAGGCTCTTCTCATTTTGCTTGCCATGCCATATATGGTTCTGTTTTCTTTGGTTTATTTTTTCATTATCTTGGTTCATTTGTTTTCCTGATTGTATTGGAATTAGTTTGTAACGTGCTTGTACTTTTCATTGATGTAGAGTTTGTCACCTTGTAAAAATAGCCAATCTATATGCAATAGAGAACTACAGAATGGTGCTGAACCACAGGAAGCAAAATGGGATCTTTGGAAAACTTTGAATTATTTAGCAGAGGCTGCAAGTAGGAGTAAGCCTTTTAAGTCTAATGTGCAAGCATCAGATGATAAACTAGAATCTATGAAAGTGACTGATTGTGATGCCAAAGTGCTGAAAGCCAAAATTAAGGAAAAGAAGCGCAAGGCAAAAGTTGAAGAAGAAAAGATTAGCACTGATCATGTCTCTTCAGATACAGCAAAACCCAACAAATTGCGAAGAGTTCGGCAAAAAAAGGAACCTGTTTTTGGAGAATCTAGAATATCACCTCAGGCTGTTCTGGATGCTACTGACAGAAATCTCTTATGGAATGATTCAATTTGGTTCTCCTTAGCAGCTTCTGAAAACCAGTGAGAAAACATAGCTTTGCAACTTGAATTAACAATTTCTATCTTGAAATCTTGTAATAATTATATGCATTTCATAAATCATATTTTGAATATTTTTTCTATATGTACTAATTTTGGACTAATTTTGCAGGGACGGAGATGCACCTTTACCGCAAATTCCTTCAAATTATGTAAGAATAAAGTAAGTCCCTTCACATTTACTGGTAGTAGAGAAACTCTCAATTTTTCCTTCTAAATTGAATATGTGATTCTATACTTGGGTATTCATAAATATTTATGTTACGCCCATATGCACAAGAGTAAATTACATGCAATTTATTAAATCACATAAAAGGAAGTAATTGGTTTGACCTTTGGTTGATTGTACCTCAGTAGCAATGATTTATCATTCCATCAATTAGACAGGAGAATAAATCACAGAACATATGATGGTCAAGGTGATTTGTAAGCTATTTTAGAATAACACTGTAACTGTCCCTATAAAAGAAAGAGGCCATGAATGTGTGAAATGATTGGCCACATGGACTTTAAAGTATGCTTTCACCAATTCTACAGTCATATGGGATGCTTCCCTCCCATCAGTAAATGTAGTACTAGCAGTATATGATGTCTCTCGTGTGCTCTCTCTCTCTCTCTGTATTAGTTTCTATTTACCCATCTGGAAATATGCCTGAGAAACTGATTTTGCTTAATATTTGCTGCTCCGATGGCCTTTTAAATATAGATCTTACTGAGCTCTGATTTCTCATGTCTGTCTATTCATTTTGCCACAGGAACGGAAGCATACCTGTTTCCTTTATCCAAAAATTGTTAATGAAGAAACTAGGCCTGAAAAGTGAGGATGAGGTAATAATTTCTTTGTTGGATATGTAAAATACATTCATGTAATTGAGGAATAGCTGGGCGTCAAAGACTAGTATCTTGGTTCTTCACTTGGAATAATTTCCATCGAACCTTCGGTGTGTTCTAGCCAAGTAAATGTTGTGTTATAGCATCCACAATTTGATTGTCATTAAAGCTTTTCTGCTTGTCTCTTTAGCGCTTGACATGTTGTATAATTCTAAGCCATGCACTTGTAATTATATTCTGATACACTTTTCCCTATTACAATCGTGTGACAAGCCAGCTTTTGTAAGTATCTTATTATTCATCTCTCATTTGATGGGGCAACAACTTAGCAGTGTCCTTTTAAGGTGTCATTTCATTGTCGGTTTACTTATTATCCAGTCATGTTTTGGTATTTAACTGTATATAAAATCTATGGTAGCAACTTAGAACCACATCACAACATCACTCTTTTTGTAACTTTTGGTGCTTCTGGGGGTGAAAATTCTTGCTTGTTGTTGGCTCTAATAATTTCAAAATAGGCAAAGTGTGCTAGTCTACATGTTGCTCAGTACTAACTCTTCAAGTTATTTTTTTTGTAGGTTGAGATTAAATGCATGGGACATCCAGTGCTTCCTTCACTGCAGGTGCAAAATTTGGTTGACCTGTGGCTTGATACGGCGTCTTTGGGACATAGAATTCCAGCAACCATTGGATCCTCAGGGAAAGATTTTGTCATGATCCTAACCTATGGTCGGAAGGTCCTGCACCCTTGATCGTGGTTCCCAATTCTGCCCCTTTCACATTTTTAGTATAGCATGAAAAATCAAAAACGTCAGAGAATAATTGCTTCCTCGTCAATGGGCGTTTTTATGTAGCTGTTGCCAATAGGCACGCAGTTATGAGGAAATCTCCTCTCCTGGTAGACTGTTGAATGTAGAGTAGCATGCTGTTCTGTTGGTCATTGTAGTGATCATTGGTCTCTGATTTTTCTATAGCATGTTTTTTGTTTTCATACTGGTTGCAACATATGGTTTCTTGGATATTGGACATTTCAATTTAGATCGCCTTTTCGTATTATTTTTGTTCGGTTTCATAATATGAATTACCCCTGCAAGCAAATGAAGAGCAGAAAATAACGTTATATCTTCCTTTTCAAAATAAAATAAAATTAGGTACAAAGTTATGTGCAAGAACTAACCATGTTGGGTTATGACAATAGTAGAGATATAGAAAAAAAGTTTCTTTTTTGTGCTGAAACTCACAATCACAATGATCCTCACCAAGAAAATTCCACAATGATAACTTCTGATTTTGGTTCTTTGGGCAAAACTTACATCAAATAAACATCAATTTAGAAAAGAAAAAAAAATCATTTGCCAGATTCCTTGGTTTCTTTAAAGAAAGAATGGATTTTCGCCTTTTTGGTTCAGGCAAGAACTTCCATTAGAAGCTAGGCATTGCTCCATTTTTATTTTTTGGCCAAATAAAATTTAGAAAAAGACGCAATATGGACATAGCACTGAAGGATTTTGACAAGAGCCCGTTGTTACACAAACGAAATTCTTTTTTTCCTCGACAACCCGTCGACCCTAACAATTTCTAGATTGATAAGCAAAGATTTGCTCGTACTGTTGTCGTCTGATTAGGCATATGCATTTGCATTCTCAAATGGAAATAAACTGCTGTTTTCACCCATCAAATCCAAATAAATTATAAATTATGTCACAACCAATGTTTTTAAAATTGGAACGTGACTGATCCAATTAAGGCATTGGTTCATTGGTTCTAAAAAGGTCTGGTATTTTAGTGTTAACGGATCGATCATCAGGCTGATTTCCGATGAAATCGGTCAGTCCGATCTTATTTTAAAAACCATGTCATAACCATGAAATACAGACATGGATGCTTTCGTGATACACTGCTTTGCGGGTTGTGCCATTAACTGATAGGCATCTATCCATCTAATTATCAGATAACTATCTTAAAAAGAATTGGTAGCTCACCCTAATGAAATAAAAAAAAAAAAAAAAAAAAAACTTGAGTTATGACAATTTATTTATAATTTCTTCTGGTGGTGATATAAAACCATTTATATGCCTTCACCTAATAGCATAAGTAATTGAAAGAGTTGATTCTTAACATGGCATTAGAGCCTTCAATGTTAATTGCTATCCTATTTTTCATTATTAAGTTGAATTTCTGCACAAGATAAAGCAAGCCTGTGCAAGTCTCTCACATTAAGAGAAACATGTTACACATAAAACCATTCATGTATCTTCACCTATACACACACATATATGTGGTGGGCTTGCGCATTGCTCACAGTTAAAACCCAAAAGTCTCTAGATTTTGAGAGCCAATTTCCCACGAGCTTAAGCTTTTTAAATCTGATGGGTGATTAAACCGGGAATGACATTAGTTCAAGGTTCAATAGTCTAATCATAATTGAACCATGATTGAACCAATTTTATATTTTAAATATTATATAATATATGATATTTGAAGTAATAAAATAACATAAAGTTATAAAAAAAATTAAGATCTAAAAATTATAAATTCATATAAATGACAAATTATATGTTTTATAAGACAAAAATTAATAATAGTTGACAAAATAATTGATATTTATGTGAGATATTAGAATATATATTTTTATTTATCTTAAAAATATGTTAAATTAAATTAAAATTAAAACATCAGTTCAAACTGGTTCTCTACACTGATCATCAGACTGATTACGATTCGTCCGGTTGAACCAACCGGTCTGGTATTCAAAACAATGGGTAAAACCTCATGTGCTTTGGCCTTTGACGCGAACTGTTGGCCACTTAGTCATAGACTTTAATATCATATAAAGCAAACTCTCCCAATAACTTAAGCTATTAGATGAAAGACACAAATAGTTCGAAAATGTTAAACATCCACCCCAATTTTGGGTGGAAGAGAGAGAGAGAGAGAGAGAGAGAGAGATGAATAATGTGATAAGTGGTGTGGTGAGAAAATAAGAGAGATTGAAAATGAAGTGGAAAGGAAAGAGATTTAAAAGAAAGAAGGTGTATAATTGTCCTAAATGATTTTATATCTGTCTTTAACAAGATGATTCATTTTTCAGAAATTTGTTATAGCATAATATTATATGAAACATGGAGATACTAGATATTTTATATCTAAATCATTTCCTGTTTTCACTCATTAAAACAAAAATTCTACCTTATTTTCGCCCCATCTCTTGTTTTTCAATAATTGCTCTAGAAATAGTGAAAGCAATAAAATGTTTGGAACATTTCCTATACACATAAATTAGAAAACAAGGTGACAATTTTATAGTTATTAGTAAAGCAAGAAATGAAAGAAAAAAAATGTTTTTCTTTTACAAATTCAAAGACCCTAACCATCTATAGATCCAAATGCCTCCTATGGTGCCAAAAAACCCAGAAAACCATACTCAAATTCTGAGAAAAGAACATGAAGAGTACTCAAAAATAAAAGAGGAAAGAGTTTCAATACTCAGTCTGATTGCATGTGGTTTACAATCTGTTCTTATATACATGTTTTGAGAGATCAGATCCCAATCAACCCAAATGGCCAACTGACTAACTAAAAAGAGGTAACTAACATTAACTTAGATGTCAGCTAATTGCAGCTAAACATAAGAGAATGATGAATTGGCATTCCATGGTTCTCTATTCAATTCTCTCAAATGTTGTACACTTACAAGTCTCAGTAATTCACTCACAGCAGGCTACAAAAGGATTTGCAACACTTAGTAGCATAACACAAGCCACTCCAAAAAGCAAAACATTATATTATATAACTACTGAAATGCATATGAAACCACAAATGAATAACCAAAATGATTACCTCTTCATTTACACTTGATATAAAATAAAATAAAAACAAATCTTACCCACTATTGCTAAACCTATTACAAATACCAAAGCATATCAAGCCAGACATTGAATTGGAACTTTAAATACACAAATTGAATGCTTCAACCTATCATAAAATTTACATGAGATTCTAAAAACATAAGAAAAAGGGGCCAAAGCAACAAGCAAGAAATCTATTCCAATTCCAAGCTAACAACACGGTAAGTAAATCTATCATATGGACACAATTCATATTTCCGCGAAACCAAAACCTAAAACTGTGAGCCTCTATTTTCTTCAAATATATGCAATGCGAGTAACACAAAAAACGATTAAACGAAAACGAAAATCAGTTATATCTCATAACTAACTATCACTATATTCTAGTGTACCCTGTTCGTTTCGTAGGGCTACCACCAACAAACGAAACCAAACTTCCATCAGAAACTTCCAATTCATCCACGTACAAATCCTCGGTGTTCCGAAGCGCCGCATGCAGCGCCACCGCCGCCGCCGCGACGAGCAGCGCCACCACAACGTTGAGCCAGACGCCGGTAAGGACGAGTCCGGCGACGGTGACGGCGGAGAGCGCCGCGAGGACTAGGCGGTCGTCAAGCTCGCGGTGGAGCACGACGATGGGGCCGTCGCGGAAAAAGTAGAGGAAGAACCATGCGGCGAAGACGGCGAGGAAGACGACGAGGGAGATAGGGAACCAGAGGAGGCTAAGGAACACGGCGAGGAGCACGACCATGGCGTAGTTCACGCGGAAGTGGCCGAGGTTGCGCTTCACGCGGAGCGTGGCCTCGCCGATGGTGTAGGGGCGCGTGAACGAGTGGAGCGCGAAGAACTCCTCCCACGGACGGCGCGTGGCGAAGGCAGAGGGAGCGGTAGCGCGTGAGGGGTTAATGGACGACATTGCGTCGAAGTTCGAAGCTCTAATTCCCTAATCCTAACCCTAAACCTGAACCTAAACCGAACGCTAAGATGGAAGTTGGTGTTCCGGGTATGAGTATCGGGAACGAACGTGTTTGAACCAAAATGGAAGGTGCTTCGTGTCGTTTTGATTTAATAACCGCGTTTGTGACTGTGACTAACGACGTCGGTAGCGGGTCTTGCCATTTATAATGGCGCCAAAAAGGCAAAAACATTAATTAACTAACTTTGACCGTCATTTGTGCTATCTGAAAAGAGGTGGATAGTAACACTCATACGTAGACCCAATTATGTTTTCTTTTTTTATGGGTTAAAATATATATTTTTGGATTTAAATATAAATAAAAAATTAATCTCATATACTAAATTTAAATACAAATAAATCTAATTAATTTTATTATATTTAATATTATTGTATTAAAATATCTTTAATTTTATTTTTAATTATTCTTTCTTATTCATCATATCAAATTTCAGTGAAAAATATTTTCAAAATAATTTTATTTTTTGTTTAAATTAGTAAAATAAAATAATGTCAATTAATTTTTTTAATTAATGTAAATTTAATTTTTTTATATATAAGCCAAAAAAATTAAAAATTATAAAATTAAGAGAGAAAGTCATTAAATGAAATATAATTTTTTTAAAATTTTATAATTTTTAATAAACTTTAACTAATAAAAAAATGCATTCAAAATAGTGTGACTCTCTTATTTCTAAAAAAATGGCCTTTCTATAGGATAAAATAACATTTATTTTAGTAGAAATTGATGGCTATCCAAATGAATAGTGGTATCTTATGTCAAGATGTTAACCAATCCCAACATAAAAATTAGTATAATGTCACAATATGCGTCGATCAATAAAGTCGGGGCATGAAAGCTTGCTGACTAGTGAAGCGTTATGGCCCCAGTGTGTGTGTCGGCATGACAAGTGGCCAGGCTTATGCATCATATTGTTGATACTGATATATGCTTATATTTTTCTATTTATTTTTTTGCAAATATAGGGAGGGACGGCAAAGGAGAGAAAAATCAAAATGCCTCAAACGATGTCTTAAGTATCAACTATTGAACCGTAGTATACTGAGTAGTTGGGACATGTCACGGACTAGTCTTGTTTCTCTTGTATTGGTTCGTCTTATCGTCTATTCATTATTTTTCAGATTTCAGTTTTGGAGTTATGTTCACCCTTTGTTTGATTTTGATTACTTCAAAAGTTTTTTAGTCGGTAAAGCTTTTAGTTAGCTGAAATATTGCTAAACACAATTTAAACTTTAACCTTTGGGATCAGTAAAGGTCATCACATTCCAACTTTTGCTAAATAAATGAATTAAAACATGCATTTCAATCTTATAAAACACAATTCAGGAACGTATATATTCAACTGTTGAGAGATCCATATGTAAAGCTCAAATGGTTTCACATGTATAGAAGATTGCAAGGAAAACTTGCGAGATTGAACTAAGTTCCACAAAAACAACAATAATATCTTCTACAAAAAAATGTACAATTGTAAGAAAAAATTTAAAAGGTAAATTGTATTAGAAACATTACATATGATTATTTTGTAGTTGCTGTATATATACACTTTAAAACTATGAGGGTATAAAATGTATAATTTTGTAGTTGCTGTACTTAGTTGATTTAGACCAAAAAAAATGTAGGGTAAAGTACAACTTACCCAAAGAGAAAAAGGTGAAAAGAATTTATGGGGCAGTCCAAAATTCTTACATATCATGGAAGAACTTGTAGTTCTTGATATCTGCCACTATGAATCTGACTGCACCAATGCAACCCAAGATAGCAACGATTGAAAACCAGGTAGCTATTAAAATATTTAATGGTCGCATCAAAAGACCAAGTTTGGAGTTATTGGCCGTTCTTCCTGCCTTAAGGTATGCTAAAGCGGGGAACACAAAGTCCAAAGGAGTGAACCCAATTGCCCCGCAGATAGACACAAAATCTCCAAAAAAAGGGCATAGCTGCAGCAATAAGAGTAACAAAAACCATGTACATGGAAGTAAAAATAAGTCGTGCTAGGCGATTTCTGAGGGGAAAAGGAAAATGGCTAGTTGATTTGTTGGACTTGGACCACCTTCTTTCCTCAAAACAGGCATATGTTGGCCTGCAGTATATCTGACAAATGATGCAAGCAAGGAACCATAATAGTTTCGTGTTAGGAATAATAAGAAATTATTAAGTAGACCGGGATCATCATAATCCCTACTAATATAATTGAATGATATTAATTCTTTCTTGTAATTTAAAAAAAAAAAATTGAATACAAGTCACATAAAGATTATTAATTGGGACCATAGACACATTATGGTTTGAACTATCTAATAATTTCTTCAGAAATAACCTGGGTCATGAGATTTAGAAATGATGTATGTTTATCTGCCCCTACCTAAAAATAAAGACTAATGCAACATTCAGCACTCTTGACCTTCCCCTTTCCCTCTTTCCCCTACCCGCAGAGTAAATGAATATTAAATTGCCACAAGAAGTTTCAAACAAATTCATACTCTTATATTGAGTGCTAGAGAAGGTACCTGAAAGCATCCAGATATTTGAATCGCTGCAAATAAATTTGCCATAACAACAGTCCATTCTGGGATAGACAATGAAGCTAAAATATAAGGTTGGACTTTTGATCTGAAAGCCCAGTATCCAGAGAAGGCCAATTGCCAGTAAGTCAAAACAATGACAGTATATGCTGCTGATATGCTTTTGTACATATTCCTCTTTGCAGGTTCTCTCACCGTATTCTGGAAAAGGAATACAGTGTCACAAAATGCCATGTTACAATCAAGGTTTTAAAAACCAGTCTGTGCCTGCGATTTCAGCCACAACACTAAGGTTTTTTGGAGTCTCTACAGTCACAATTGTTGTCGGCCACATTTGTCCATAAACTCCCTCAACATCAAGGATCAAGACGAGACCATGACTGCAATTTAAAACCATGTTTACTATTTAGAAATATTAGATACCTGTATTTCTGGAAGCATTGCATCACCAAATGAAAAGGAAATGGTCCCAAGGGCATTCAAGGCTTTGAAGGACTTAGAAGCAGAACTACCCTGCAAGCTATATCTTACTGATGTCCTATCAATCTTCTTCCCTAAGTGATGTTGGAAACCAAAAAGTTAAAGATGTTATCACCACGAAATGAAGAGAAGGAACCAATTAGGTGTCGAGGCTTTGACAGACAAGAAGAAGATCCATCACCAGCTTACCATTGTAAATGGTAACACCAACGGTTGTACCAGCAAAGCCAATTGTGCTGAAAGTACACAATGCATTTACCCATGTCAGTGAGTGAATATCTGGGAGCTGGGAGAGAAGTAGTTCAAAAGATTCCAAAGAAAATAATGAAATGCTGCAGGGTCAATGTTCCATTCTCATGATAGTGCTTGTAAACTGCCTATACAAACACGTAATTAGAACATTTTCAAATCCTCCCCAAAATTGGAATCGAATTATTTCTGTTGTCCATTAAGAAGATTTAAATGAGAAGACAGAAGATCATAAAAAAAAAGGTGACTAGAAAACATGGAACATTAATAATATTTGTCCTGTCACCACTCAAAATCTGTTTAGATGCATAAGTATAACCTTAAGGCTGCTTCCAGCTGCAATTTGGATGGCAATGTTATTTCCCAGAGAAGCTACCTGCTGAGAAAAGGCAATAGAGCAGTACCCCCAGAGTCCTTCAGGAATCAATAACCAGAAAGTCAAGAATCTATTATGAACCACGGTTGTGGATAATATGGAGTTCAGCTAGCACAAAGCTGCAAAGAAAACATTTGAGTACCGAATATGACAGTCTAAATACTATGTACAAAATAAGAGGTTCTGGATAATTGTATGTATGCTTAGGTAATATAGGCTAAGGCCCTATTTAGAAAATCTTCTCTGTTAGTAAGAGAAGAAAATAAGTTGTTTCCATAAGTTAAAATCAACTTTTGCGCTTAACTTTTATAGAAACTCACTCATTTAACTTCTCCAAGAGTTGAAGTACACAAGTTGATTTTAGTTTATAAGAAAAACTCAATTCATTTTACCATCTTATTTTATTCTCCAATAAGTACTTACAGAAACATTTATCCAAATAGGACCTAAATCTGTTCTGAGCACAGTAAGGCATAAATAAAACCAGATATCTACACTTGTTGAGCCTGCGGCCTGCCTTCATTTTACACTTCCCTATGAACTATGGAGGCTAGCTGGGTATGGTTGGCATTGCAAATTAGTAAAAAATAAATTAGGAACTTCACAATGAGGAGGCAAGTATTTGCAGTCTTTTTTGTATATCAGTAAAACCAACATGCCAATGAATCAATATATAATACCAACCGAAAATGCTATGTGCAAGATGTCTATAGGTAAGGTGCTTTTCCCCATTCCATTTCCACAAAGAAGCGATCAAAAAGCTAGAGTACCAGGTGGCTAGTGTTGCACTCACCAGACTAGTCACACCTGAAATCAGTAACAGAGGGAGTAACACCAACACAAAACCAGTTAATTAATTATTTAATAACTAACATAAACAAAACTTCAGAAAGTGGCTTCATAAGAAATGAATAAAATTATGAAAAAGAAGTATTTAATAATAAGTAACCTGATTATTCTATATATTATCAATAACATAGTTACACAGATATGATTTAATATTAATTTGTATTGTTTATATTTCTGATATCATCCAGTCCAGAAATAAATAGATAAATAATGTTTGAGAAAGAAAAGAAGTAACTAACCAAGAGGCCAACCGAGAGAAGCAAGAGCGAAGGGCAAAGGGGCATAAGCAGAAGGGGTGGCAATAGTAGTAGCAACATGAAAAGCAGCGTGCTTCCATGTTCCTTTACCACTTTCCTCTGTTTCTTCTCTACCCACCTCAATTCTGTTTCTGCTTTTTCCACTCTCTATCTTACACCATTATTCTGGTTAGTGGCTAGTGTTGTGTTCATAAATAAGCTAAGTTGAATATTACATAGATAGTTCTTCTCCACGTTTGTTGACATTTCCTTCCCTGTAGCCGAAATCATGACGCACAGAAAGCGACATGCATAAATACAAGTAAGTACAAACTTAAATGGCAGGTAAAAAGCAAGTTAGGAAAGCGTTTTGAAACGTGTTAGAAACTTAAATGACAGTTAATAATTCGAACCTGAGACCTCTCTCCACTCCCTTTTCCCTTTCTCAACCATCGAATCAACCTTAGTCCTTACATATCTAAGCGTTTGGAACCTCTATTTCAAATCATTTTTCATTTATGTAAAAGTTGAGTTTAAGGTTTTCTAGAACTGCTTTTATAACTAAAATCAAAATTTATTCTAAAATTCTCGATTTCTAGTCAAGGATGTTTTTACCAAACACTAACTAATAATACTCGTTTTATAACTTCGTTTATTTGTCTTTGAAGCCTCATTATATTGCTATATCCTCACGGCTTTTAAGCTTTCACAATCTCAAGTAACAAAAATTATTGATATAAGTAGTTTGACACTTATATTATTTAATTAAGATCTGAATTGAATCCCAAATGAATTAATCTGATGGGAGATCATTAATTAATTGGATGTCAAATAAAAAAATTTAAATACTTTGTTAAACATAAAAAAGTCAAAAAAATATTCTTTTAAAAACATGTTTAGTCTTTCAAATCACACCATGAGATAAAGAAAACCAAAATCATTTATTTCATAGCAATCAACCTGACCATTAGGTATGCAAGTAAATAATTCTTAATCTTCCTACAAAGCTTCTTATTATCTTTTATGATAAGTTTTAAATATGTTTTATACTTTTAAAATAATAAATATTTTTATTTTTCATTCAATATTTAACATAAAACATTGGAGAAAGATTTATAAGAGGATTTAGGGTTACTCTATAGGGGGGAATTTTTTTTCTTTGATCAAAGAGTAAAATACGTAAAAGCTAATGTATATTGCTTCTAATGTTTTTTTTTTGACGTTGGCAAAGTGTTTCAAATATAGTTTATCTTTATACTATTATCTAATAAAAATGATAAATTTATTGATTTTTGTAATAATTATCCTATAAGATACATTAATAATATTTTTAATTGGTTGATAATATAAAATTATCTACACATTCAATGTATGTTTGGATATCTATTAACGCCAATGTCGATTATTTTTTCAACAGTGAGGCAATTCTTGGTTGCTTCCAATTTTTTAATTATCCACCACAATCATCCAAACCATTAATTGTTGGAAACAACCATTTCACACTCATGGAATGCAACCATTATAAATAAGTTTAAACCAGGGAAAGGGGATCTAACAAACATCACATTGCACCAGATGAACTTCAAATGAGGATGAATCAACTACATCTAGGTGTTAAATTTTCATCAATGCCAAATAAGTTTTTTTTCAAATAAGTTTTTTTCTTTAATTTTTAAGTGTTTATTATAATTTTATATTTGAAATGATTAAAAAATAAAGAATATGAAGATTAAATTATATTTTGAATAAAGAACTGACAATTTTATTTTTGAATATATAAAACGTTGATAAATTCGTCGTTGAATATGTCATTAACAATAACATATAAAAGTTAAAAAAATAAATTTGTAATATTTTTTTTATTAATATAAAAATTTAAATTTTTATTTTTAGAGATGAAAATAATTATTTATTAAAAAAATTTACTATAGTTTGTTTGTTGTGGTGTTAGGAAGCAAAGGACAGCTTGACCTTGACATGAGCTACACTAGGGTCCACTCCAATGACTTCAAATTTAAACCCAGAATTGTGACGAAACCCTGTGAGTGTGAGCGTTTACTACAACGCAATGGTTTACATAACTTCGTGGGATGAATTCGTGGAGCGATCCGTTCAGTTGTTCCGTTCCGATCCTGATTCTGTATGTTCTTTAATTTCTCTATGGTTTACATTTCTCATTTTTCTAACCATTTTATGTCCTTTAATTTCTCTATGGTTTTGTCACTAACTCAATTCTGTTCCCATATTTTATTTTAATTTTATGCACACTCCCAAATTGTTTATTATATCTTCGTTTTTTCCCCCCGAAATAGACGCGGTATGTGATGAAGTACCGGCATTGTGATGGCAAGTTGGTACTCAAGGTCACTGATAATAGACAGGTACTAATTATTATTATTGCTGTTGTGTATTTTAGGGTTGAATTTCATTTTTTATGTGTTCATTTGTTGGAAATATTGAAATCAATTCTACATAGCTTCTTTCCCGCGTGGAATGTGATAGATTTCAAGGGTAAATAGAAATGAGCAGAACTGGTTCGAACATTCCAAATTGTGGATACCCTCTGTGATGCTGTTCAACAGAGCCCTAATTACCTTGCCATTTACTCTAATCTAATTGAGTTAAAGATGGCAATCAATGTGCTATTGTGTAACTGTCGCTTCTTTAGACTTTCAATTTACATATGCTGCAGCTGAGGAATTGTGCCATCTGAATTTAGCATTGCGGAAAATGATTTTCGTTAATTTACAACCAATCTCACAGGGTGAATAAATAAGGAGAAGTAAACAAAATCTGTACAGCAATCTAATCCTAAAAATCAGAAGCTAGATCTCCTTGGAATCTATATCCGCTAAAAAATGAAAAACAGTAATACAATTGATCCTGTAAATTAAAATAAATCATTAATTCCTAGCTGTATATAAGGATCAAATGATCCTGATTAGTTTTGAGAGAGAACTCATCTTGTTTCTCAAATACTCCACCTTCAGCAAGCATGTGTCTTTTGAAACAAGCAAAATGCTTGCTGGAATGTCATTGTTGACTGGTGAAATTCCTACATTCTTGGGGTAAGTTGTTAAACATGCACAAAATAACTTCCGATTGCAAAAATCCAGAAACAACATTCTTGTTGTTAAAAATCAGATACCATGGATAAATTATGGCTTTCATTCTTTATTCATAATTTCATTCACTCATGAATGAGGTTTATTTATACAAGCGGGTATAACAAATATTCTATAATAATAGAAAAAAGAATAACAATTTTATCTTATCTAAACAGAATGTTAACAACTAGTTTAAATTTAAACAGCTTGTATTACTATCTAAAATAACAATATTTTAAATCAAAAATTTCCTTTCAACACTTGTGGGATACTTTGACTCGTTCTTTGGCAAAGTAATCCACAATAAGGATGCAGGAAAGTTGAAGCTTTTGTGGGATGCTAGTTTGGCCATGATGCATGGACAGTGGCGGAGCCACTTGGGGCCTGCGATGGTCATGGCACTACCTAAAAAATAAAATTTGCAGTTATTGAGTGATGGAGAATTTCTTTTTTTAATAATTATACATACTTATATAATTAATTAGGATTAAAAATTAAATTTGGCACTACATAAAATTCTTTGCTGACTCTGCCACTGTGCATGGATGATATTTTATTAATACTTGCACTATGGCCATGGACGTGGATGATATGTTATTAAGACTCAAATTATGGCCATGCGCACGAAATTATAGTTCATCTTTTAGATAACATACAAATTAAGACTACATGTTTGTTCATGGTTTTGTTATATAGGGTCATGAACCTGGTTGTCAAGATCGTGTTCCGGATTGTAGGATCATGCAATTCAATGATAT
>PYAF01001175.1:3071059-3126365 GCA_007407185.1 Glycine tomentella
CCCCCCCCCCCCCCCCCCCCTCCTCTCTCCTCCTCCTCCTCCTCCTCCTCCTCCTTGAGACCCCTTAAGTGAGCCAATTGAAGACTAAGTTCTCAGATACAAATATCCAACCTAGTGATGAACCCTATGATTCCAAAATCCAAAATGGCAAATCCAGGTGCCTTTCTGTTCACTGCTGTTCACAGCTTCTTCCATGCTGGTGACTGTGTTTAGCCATTCCTTGCGAGTGATGGTGTTCATTGCTGACTTGCTGCAACTTGCAATTGTGATCCATTTTCGTTTCAGCTCAGTTCTGGTGTTTCTCTTTTGATTGTGTTGCTGGGTGTTTGTTGCTGCTTCTGTGATTGTCTCCTCCCTGTTATCTCTTGTTAGTCGCTCCCTTTTGGTGCTTTTGTGTCTTGAACTACTGAAGATGTCTTCAAAAGCTACTGGTGATAGTGATGCTATTGGTTCGAACTCACCTAATGCTGGCACTAATAGTTCTAGTGCTGCTATTGGTTCGAACTCACCTAATGCTGGCACTAATAGTTCTAGTGCTGCTATTGGTGCTAGTCCTGAAACTAGTGTATTTTTTAGATTACCATGGAATGCTCCAGGAAACAATAGTGTTGTGGCATTGAAGAATGGGATATCAGTTGAAGGCACTAGAAAAATTGGATGCTAATATTATTAGAAGGTAGTAATAGGAGGTTTTTATCATTTGAAGCATCACTTGGCTCAAATAAATAATGATATTGAACCTTGCTAGGCAGTTAGTGATGATGTGAGGAAGGAAACATGGGAGATAGCAAAACTGACAAAAAAAAAAATCAAGTTCAAGTAGTATCCATAAGGAATTTCTTGAAACTAGTGAAAAAAAAAAAAGAGCAATGAAGTGGGAGTGGACCTAGTGGTTGATGGTGAGAAGTCTGGAAGTCTTCAAGCAATTGCGATATTTTTCTACAGCAATGTCATACCATTCAATGCGGCTAGAAGTGTAGAATTTCCTATTATGTGGTCAAGGATTTAAGTCACCATCCTATCATGAGATTAGAGTAAAGTATTTCAAGGAAATAGAGTTGACAATAGAGATTTTGAAAAAACATAGAGCTGAATGAAAGCAAGTTGGGTGCACCATAATGATTGATGGTGTATTGACAAGAGAAGGATAAAATTGAAATTCTAGATGAATAAACCCTAAAGGAATGGTGTTTTTAAACTTTAAAGTCTATTGATGTATTTTAATAGGCCGATCAAGTCTTTAAGATGCTTGATGGTGATGTTGAAGAGATTGGTGTGGAAAATGTAGTTCAAATTTTGACAAGTTGGTCTTTGTGGTAGTCACTTAGCTAGAATGACTATTGATAAGAACATTCCAACAAATTGGTGGGAGTCTTATGGAGATGAATATCTGGATTTTCAAAATTGCTTGTTAAGCTCATGTTGTTCCTCTAGGTGTGAATACAATCTCAAAGAAGTGAAATACAAATTCTCACAATTGGATTTTGGGCCTAACTCAACCTAATAAAACCGGTTTGTAAGATGAGGACTAACTAAGCCTTATAAGCTCTTTTTAAGCCACAAGCATATATTACAATTCACAAAATATTTTCATTTGTAGTTTTTCTTCAAATTAACATTGTGTCAATATTATTTAAAGCATCTTTTGCTGCTCTACTTTGTGAAATTTGGTTTTTAGTACCATAAATGCCCATTCTGACTAATTTGTCATCTATGAGAACATTGAAGGCCATCAATTCATTCCACAGATCAACAAATTGTATCCTTAAATTTTTTGTTTTTGACAAACTTCATAAAGTTGTCACTGGATGCTTTTTTACTATGTCTGGATCAATTAAAGGTTCAAGCAAATCTTTAAAATTCTTTTGCACAACTTCAAAGCATGAAACCCCAAAAACAATCCTTTCTCAATTTTCTCTCTCCTGGTGCCATAACTAACGACCATAGAAGTGTGTGAAGACCAAAACGCGATTCTCCAAGAAGTCTCCAACAATTTTTCCAATGATGAGTGTCCAAGTGACTCTAGTGATCTTCCAAAAGAGACTAAGGATCCTCTTCCTCCGCTACCAAACATTGACGAAGTAGAAGGCGATTCTTAAATGAGTTTAAGAATAAGTACTTAATGGAAGAGGCCTTCACACACACTTCCTACCCTAATGAGAAGTGATTTTCCTATAAGTTGTTGGAGTATGTTGAACGCCGAAGGATCTAGCAGATATCAGTGACTCCACCATTGGAGCTGTTTTTAAAGGTTTGCTTGAACCTTTAATTGATCCAGACACAATACTAAAGCATCCGGTGACAGTGCTTTATGAAGTTTGTTAAAAACAAAATTTAAAGATACAATATGTTTATTTGTGGAATGAATCTCTGTCCTTCAATGTTCTCAGATAAAAAAATTAGTTGGAGCAGGCATTTATGGTACTAAAAAACAAATTGCACAAAGTAGAGCAGCATAAGATGCTTTAAATAACATTGACACTATGTTAAGTAGTAGAAAAGGTACAACTGAAAATGTTGTGAATTGTAATTTGTGCTTGTGGCTTAAAAATAAAACCTCATATTAAAAACCAGTTTTCTGGGGTTGAGTTAGGCCTAAACCCAAATATAAAGACAAATTATAATCCTCTTTATAAAATTACCTAGTAGTCTGCTATTTGTTCATGTTAATTGTATTTTTCTTAGGTCCACACCAAAAGAAGTTGTTTGAAGTAGAAAACAATAATGACATTGTCATGCCTAACTCAAGATTGGCCAAAAGAAGTAAGCTAGGAAAAGGAAGTATCTTGAGCTTAATCTAGATTATGTTTCATCAAACAATGAGTGGATTGTGGAAAATAATGATGGAGACAATGAAGGTTTGGATGGGGATGCTCCAAAGTGCAGAGGATGTTGGTGACACCCCTAATATGGAGAATTTGGATGATGAAGATAATGGACTAAATGATGATCAAATGGAGGATGAATTTTCTAATTAACGCAAAATTTTAGATATCTTGACTTTGACCTGTGTGTTTGAGTGTCATAAACTTGATATTTTGTGTTTGGAGTTATTAATTTAAGTTGTTACAAATATGAGTTATGTCTGACCATCTTATGGATTATGAATTTAATTGAAGCAAGCGTTGCTGTGATTTGAAGTTTTTTTTTTTTTTTATTCTTATTTATGCTATTTTATATGCATATATATGCACACAAACACTATCAATTTTGTGGGATCTTATGATCCCATAGTTTACAATTTTGGCCTCCTTCTCAATCCGAAGTAGGACCCCAATTTTAACTACCTTTGTCATGGTCATTGAAAAATTCTTAGTTGGTTTAAGTATTTTGCATGGGTTTGGCTTCTTCCAAGCTTACATCCATTTTACTCTCTACTTAGTTGCAGCTATGTGTAGGAATTGTATATTTATTACCTGTATTTTTAAAACATCTATAATTATGAGTTGTGTGAACTTAAGGAGCAGAGATTCTGTTTGCAAGGTCCCCCCTTCCTCCCAACATCATGAAAAGTTATTAAATACAGGCATGAAAATATTGTGATTAGATATTCATTTGATGCTTCTTTTTCTTCTTTTGACTGGCGACTGAAGAGTGAAGACAAACTGAAGATTTATACTGCATCTTATGCCTTATACTAGGATGGTGATGGCATTATGCTATCTCTAGGAATCTCCACTGGTGAAGGAATTAATTCAGTGGCACTAGTTTACTGAAGCACTAAATATCCTTATATTCTTATTGCCTTTGGGCACTGGTGATTGATGGAAAGTTGTCCATTACTGGTGGTTCTGACATGTTCCTTTTCTATTGAGGTGCCAGAGGAAACTAACTTTACCAAATGGAGAATCGTCATAGATGCCCATCATAGTTTACACAATCCAAAACTTGTATTTGTTATAGAAGGAAGCATAAATATATACACGTGTGTGTGTAAGCAAGATGTGATTCCTTGCATCAATGAATTTGTCATGACTACAGTTTTTGCTGAGCCAGATTTCTTGTATAGAATATAATTTGTCACGTGTGAAGCCAATTGATGCAACGATGTGCCATAAGCATATTACATGCACTCGAACAAAATCTTTTTCTTCTCTCCCCATTGTTGTCTCGGTCACATCTCACATATAAATGTTCCTAAAGTTGATTGTTATTGTTTTTGACCAGTGTCTGAAGTATAAGACAGACCAAGCACAAGAAGCCAAGAAGATGGAAAAACTTAATAATATATTCTTTACTTTGATGGCTCGGGGACCAGAAGGTATGTCTTTTTAGTTATTCTTTGTAGATCGGCATACATTTGGGCACTTATTTGCCGAGGGATATATTTGTATGAGAAATGATTTTGAAATTGTTTTCCTGTAATACTAGAAAATATTGAAACCATGGGAAAGAATATTAATAAGTAGAACTTTAAAAGAGTGCACGTTAAGTCAGCTTAGGGTATGCATAATTTTTTCCTCCATGTGTCACCTTTTCAATTGTAAACTAGCGGTTCTTGGAACCATATTAAAAAGTTACAACAGTTCCTTGACATACATTGATGATACATTTAGGTTCTTTTCCTGTCTCATGTTGCCTACAGGAATGATTTCTCACTCTCGATTTGTTTAAAAATAATTTAAAAATTCTTTTAATTCTGCAGTGGATCCATCAGAAGTCACTGGAAAAGAACCAATGGATACACAAACGACCAAGAGAGGAAGGGGAAGGAAGCAATAACTGATGTATCTGGCTGACAAAATAGTCTTCATGAATCTTGGGAAATCAATAATGACCACCCCCCACCCCACCCCACCCCACCCCACTCCCCCAAAAAAAAATCATACTGCAGTGTCTTCATTGCATATACAAATTATTTTTGTTTTCTGAATTCTCCTTTCTCAAATATTAATCTTGGGTATGGTTTTACCTACAACAAAGTTATTGGCTCATTGACCATTTTGTGTCATTTTTACTAACAAAATATCTATATGGATATGATAACATTTTCGGCATACGGCACTTTTTACCAATGATTGGGTCAAAACCACTACTCCAACTAGCGAGTTTATCACAACGTAATAGGTGACATATTTTCCTTAAACATGCTACTTCTAGTAACAAATTTATGAGAACCGGACATGTGGTATGTGCAACTTGCTACTCCTAGTAGCGAATTTACGAGAACTTGACATGTAGCATGCCCATACTTATTTTTTGTCATATTACTCACTAAAAATAGAATATATGTACTAATCAGCATATTTAATATAATTAACAATAAGATTACAGTATTATTAATACATAAATGATCAAATCACTTACTTTTTTCATTTCTTTTATATACGTCCAAGCAGCAGGATAGGGTTTGAGCCAAACATCTCTTGGGCTTGCGATCTCTTATTTCTTCCTAATCTTAAAGTGAAAAATGTTGCCGTTGGCTTCCTTATTATTTGTCTAGAAACACTCAGCCTGCTACATATGCTAAAATTTGCATGCATTTTGGTTTGCTTCAAACCCTTTGTGAAGTGCTGTTTACTAGAATCACTAACCAATTAACTAATTGACACATTTGTACACTAAATATGATAAAATTTTCTTCATTATGAAAAGTTGCATACACATTGTGGCGCTTCGGGTTCAGGAGAGATATGGCTAAAAAATTAAGACACTTTCCATTAGTGTACATATCAGTTTAATGTAAACTAAAGTGCAGAACAAGAATACTCCCTTATGAAATATCAACAATTGAAGCTTGCAGCTTTGCTTTTCAGGCACTGATTATATATATTTCAGTGAAACCAATCGTAAAACTTATAACTCAAATTAATAAATTGTGGGTCATGGCATCGGTGATCACAGGGAATTATACAAGTATCTTACCACAATTTCAGGTTCCAATCATGTTCGTACCTGAACAGTGCTACTAAACCTGTTTCACCAGATCCCGATGTTGCGTGTTTGCTTTTACAAGCTATGTTGGCCCATTAAAAAGTTAAAGCGTTTAATCCATGTGCCATGAGAAAAGCTTGTAAACTTGTATCCTTTTTTCCCCTCCCATGAAAGATTGTCAAGATACAAAGGCAATTTGGAAAATATTCTTCAATCAAATAAAGGAAAAACAGATGGACAGAATGTTTTTTTGGTGGGTAATGAGCCAGGACAAAGTGCATAGATAACTTTACTTTTATTTTTCTTGTGATTCGTTCCAAGTTCAGTGGGGGGCCTAATCTCCAATGCTTATGGTACTTTGGCCACTACTAGTAGTTTAGTATCAACAACTGTTGCTTCTCCAGTTTGGGGCGTGGATGTTAGTGCACAAGTTAGTTCCATGATCATGCAACAAGAACAATGCAATCACAAGAGCAAATTAAATTTAAGAATCAAGGCTCTTTTAGGATTCCTTTCAAGGGTAAAAAAAATGTGAGGAAAAAGAAAAAGACTGGTGGGAATTGAAGAAGGTAATATGATTTAGTTGAAGGAATACTGGAGATGCTTCTTGATTTTGAAAAGAATGATGATCAAGAATATGCTACTTTTGGCCACAAATAATAGAAAGAAAGGCAAATTGAGAATATGCTGCTCTACCTATGAATGATGTTGAGCAATGGGTGAATAACTCAGCAGCATGGAGTAGTAGTAGTGCTTAAAGGCAGAAAAATATGTTTGTGTCAGTTCAACACATGGTGAAGTAAAAAAAGATTTAAATCTTTCATCACTGTACTTTTTAGAGTAAAGTTGCCTTTTGGATTTTATATATCTAATTTTATCTTAACTGGTTCAAAAGACTTCCGTGGTGTCATTGTCTTTGTTTTCTTATCTGTTGATCTTTCTACTGTCAATTTGATTTAGTCTGCGAATCCACCTTTGAATGTACTTGGTAAGAAACGTAAAAAAAAAATGAATTAGAGAAAATAAAATAGGAATGGAAGATTTTTTTTCTTTTTTTTTGTTATTTAATTCAAGGAAAAAGAGTGACTAATATAATTAAGACAAAAAGATTATACATGCATGGACAGTATAAAAATAATTATCTTATGTTCCCTCTGAGGGCAGGTGGGGGCAGGAGTGTTTACATATCTCAGTAATAGGTTGGGTATAATTTATGCTCCTGTCATCTTTTATTACTTATATATAATACATATTTATTTGACCTATAAAAAAAATCTTAAAATAATTTAAATGGTGATTTATGATTAAATGAAAATGTAGTACTATTTTAATGTTTCAGTGTATAGATATTAAGCTCTAATTAATTTCATCTCATTTTTCTTATCTTTATTTTTCCTGAATTAAATAAGTATAAAATGATTCGTGTCCCAAATGACAATCGACTTACTCTCAAGGCCGCCCTTCTAGTTGTCATGCAAGAGTTGAGTATTGAAGGACGATGGCATAAGTTACTTTAGACTGATGTTAACATCATGGAGTGTGACAAAGTTTTGGATGAATTCTCCAACTTGAGGTTCTTGACTAATAAACATCTATGAAAAAGCCAAGTATATGACAGAAAAAAAGTTAAATATTTATCCTCTCATTTTTATTACCCTTTTGTTTTCATTTCAACGACCAAAATTAGTCCTAAGATGGGAATGAAATAAACATTTTAGTTGCTTAACTTGATTGCATCCTAGAAGGTGAATTAATGGATTGTACTTAGTTTCATTTGAATGAGAGACAGTTCATTAATTCATTGATTGATTGATTCTAGTAGAGTAGTGGTGTAATGTGCTATGAAATCCTATTTGGGTGAGTTTTGCATTATGACAAAATGTGGTCGATGATGAATGATACTCTTGTCGGGCTCCAAATTGAAGCAAAATATAGCTTCTATGGCAAATCATTCATTGTTTAGTTGTATTAAAGAAAGAGTCACTGCATCTACTGTACAAGACTGTGCTCCCGCTGCCTATCTCATGCAAGGGACTCTCTCTCTCTACCGTTTGGCATAATTATACAAGGTTTGATTGTGTCAATTTAGATACACATTGCAACAAATGTTTATAAGAAGAAAAAAAAATTTAATTAAATCTAATATAAGCTAAAATTAATTTATATACTTCAACTTATATATAAATTCTTGTTTTAAATATATTTTTATTCCTAATAAATACTTATTTTTTATGTTTATTTTTTAATAAATTTTTATTTTGCATTAAGTCTTTAATAAAACATCAGTTTTTTTATATACTTAATAAATGTAGGTATGTTTTATAGTATTAAGTTAAAGTATGTAAATAAAAATTACACAAATATTTCATCATCACGACAAAAAAAAAATTACAGATAACCTGTGGTAGATTGTATTAACTCGCATTTTTAGAAATCATTCATTATACATAGATAAAGATCTCCTTTTCTTGATTTATAAGATGAAAGAAAACTTAACCCATAAAAACGACTCTCTGAGATCTCTGAATGTTGAGCATTCTAATCTAATCACTAAATCGATTCTGTTAAGAAGGAGATCCTGCCTTGATAAAGTGATAGCATTAGCATGTGCCATTTTTCAACTAATTGAAGAAAAGTAAGGAGTAAGGAATGAGGCAAATGATTAGTTGGCAAATGCCAAAGTGGACTGAACCAGAGAAGAGCTTGGATGAGAGCATGAACAACCCACAAAACATATATTAAAAAGTAACAAAACCTACATAAATATAGAATATAAAATCTAATCAAACTTAATACAAGCATTAGTCAATATATATCATATAGTGGGGACATATTTCTCTGCCACACTTTTTAGGATAAATTTCAATATCATGATTGTACAAACATAATTAATTAGACAACAGTTGTAATCATATCAATAATAAGACAAATCTTGCTTGTATTGCACATAAAATAAACTAGTAATTGATTATATAGTATTATAGAATCTATTCTCTTGCAACCAAAATAAATTCAATTAAGCTTATGTCCGCTTCAGTTCTCAAACGAGACAAAAACAATGACCCGAAGAGAACTATGCTTTTTAACTGCAAACATCCTAACTATCATCCAATTATCCAAATTTACTAAATATCATTAGGCACCAAAGTTTATGTAATCTTAGTAGTTAAGTATGAATTTTCTTTTGGCAAACTGTAAAATACAATCTCTAATTTCCTAGCGTGTTAGTGACATAGCTAGCACCCATAGCTTAATGATGGTACCAAACTTTCCTCTTTTACTTTAATCAATTAATTAATTAATCGATCAAAATTAACTAGTATAACACAATAAAATATCAATTTACTCGGATCAAGTTTAGATTGTTTTCCCTATGTGTGGCCTTTGTGTGATGATAATCAATCTATCTATCTCTATGGACTAGATTAAGATTAGAGAGGGAGGTGAAATTTTTGTATAAAAAAAAATAATAATAATAATAAAAGAAAGTGAGTAATGACTAATGAGAGTATGAGTGAGCAATCACTAAGAGTTAGTGGAAGATTGGTCTAATCCAACAGAGTGTGACGGCATTGGAGAATGTACAATGAGGGATTTAGGGTTATGGATAATTAGATAATCAAAGTAGTTATCCACTTGATTACACACCCACTTTACACCAAATGGAGAGGCTGAGGTAACAAAAAAGTCAACGAGTGGGCCCTGACGTTCAGTTCCGTGTCAGTGAGTCACCAGTGTAGGGTGTTCCCACGGTGCACGGTAGCAGCGTGCGTACGGTAAGGGCAGTCAAAGAGAAGCACTAATTTGGGATACGCGTGGCTACCTTTACTGATGTTTGTGTCTCATTGGCTGCTTTTTCTTTTTACACTCCATTTTTCTTCTCAAAAGATATATTCCTTCCTACACATGTTTTTGTGTAACACCAAGTTTCATAAAGTTAAATTAGATTGATATGCACTTCAAATTCCACACTTAACAATGAGTTGCTAAGTTAGAAATTTTAATTTTTTAATTCAAATTTAATACTCATTTACTGAGTAAAAAATCATTTTTTTTAACCAAGTAAAATATCATTTATAGGATTAGATGATATTGGAAAATTGTTTTGTATTGTAAAATTGTTGAAATTAAACTCAACGTCCTTTTAAAATAGTTGGATATTTCATTTTATATCAGGTTCTATGTGAGCGTGTGTTTGGGGTTTACTTTGAGTTTATTCCAAACTTTATACATGTGTTTAGATAATAATTTGAAAACCTTTTATAATGATAATTGATTAAATCAAATGTTATATGTTTACAATTAAGAAGTCTATCTAAGTTCAATTTATATAAATAAAAATGTTTTTTTAAAGATCATTTTTTTAAAAAAAACTAATAAAAAATTAAAAAGTTATAGGAAACAAACATAAAATTTATAAGTTTATTCATATTTATTTAAGATCGAAAATATATTTCGTCTAAAATATACACTTTTGAAAATAAATTTTAAATATATTTGTATGGAATATGACTAAAGTTGTTGAAATACTTCAGAGGAGTAAAGAATACAAAAATTCTCAATAGAATTTACTTACAAAAGTTTAATTTCTATACACTCTATAATGATTCTTATGTCATCAACTAATAAAAAAATTGAACTCAAATATGTTTTTTTGGTGTTTTAAAAATTCACAAAGTTTGGATTTTTTTTTCTTGTAATTTTTTTTTCTATTTTTATCTTCATAAAATTATAATGTGTCAATCTTTTCCTTAAAATAACCTACATGGATAATATTTTTACATTAATTATGCATAATTAATATAAAAAATATCATATTAACATTGTTTATATGCTTATTTGATATAAATATTATATTTATATTCGATATATACATAATCGATGTAAAAATATCATCATCTTGAGATTAGTTATATCCCAACCTTATTACAAGAAAAAAAAATTACAATTTTGAGGATAAAAAAATTTATTAAAAAAAATTCAAACTATCTCACGAGGAAAATAAATATATTTTAGAATAAAAAAAATATTACAAGTATGACTTTTAAAGTAATCGGAACACACCCTACTTTGTGCAAGTAGGGTAGAAAAAAAATTATAACAGCGAGCCTATGTTTTAATCACAGAGAGTGTTGTGTACTAAAAAAATTGAAACAAAAGAGTGTAGGCCCATACTTTTAAAATTCACATAAAATCAACATGTGGGTCACTAAAATGAAGATTAAAGTAGTTTTATAATACTATTAATTGTAACAAAAGTCACTAAATTATCATTATAATAATTTAAAATTAGACAAATGTGTAAAATTTTACACTATTAATATATTTTAATTAAGATTTTATTACATTTACAATCTATTACATTTGAAACTCAACTCATAGCTTGGACAAATCTAATATCATTTTATCATGTTATTAAATATTCATATGCGTCTCTTTTCATTTTGACTGTCCTATTATCTTCTTGGTTTTAATTAAAATATATGTTTGTTTATTTAATCACAATGCTTTAGTTTTAACAAATGAGTCTTTAAGTTTCATTTTTTTTACATTGTGAACAATTAATTTGTAAAATTTTTTGTGAACAATTAGATAGTTTTTCACTCAGATTATTTTGAACTCCTTTAAAAAAATTATAAAAGCTCTAAGAAGTGGTGCAATTTAACATGCACAACCTAAAACCACTGATGTACTGGTACTTAATATGATAAAAAAAACTTATAATAATTTTAATTAATTGGAGAATTGGGATTAAAAGAGTCAATTTGTAAATAAATAAAAAATAAACCTTCTCCTACCTCTGCCTCGTCTTTAACCGTTGGCGACCATGACAAATATGATAAATGAGGTTATTGGCTTTCAACAAAGAAAAAGAAAAATCCAAAATATTCTTAATATACTGAAATCTAAATTCACAATTTTGATATCATATAAACCGACTTAAAAAGTAAAAGTAAATATTATTTAATAAAGAAATCATTAAAAATAACTTTTAGATGAGTTAATTTTAATAGTTTTTTTTCTTTTAATTTCTCGGCTTGTTTGTCCCTTTATTTCAAATTTTAAGACTGTTAAAACGATTATGAAATTATTAAATATTTTTAATTTCACTTTTAAAGCCTTTTATTTATAATCTTAATTTCGAAGTATTTTTTATGATTTAAAAAAACCAAATTAAACACTGCCTAAACGGCACATGTTAGCAGATGAAGATTCTTTGTGATTTTTTTAAACTGTACTAGATCAATTTGGTTGAAAATGAGTTTTTATAATAAATTAAATATCAAAGTAAATTCTGGTTACAACATTGTCGAGCATCAGATTTCAATATATATATATATATATATATATATATATATATATATATATATATATATATATATTACAATTATTTCAAAACTCAAAAAGATCATTATCCCTTGTTAGCCTATTTGATGCATGTACGTGACTTGTCATTGCTTCTTTCTTCTTCTTTTTCCCCTAAGTTTTAAGTTTTTGTCTCTTTTCGTCACTTTTGTTTTCTTGGATAATAGGTAGGACTTCTTTTCTCTTTGTAGGCTTATTCATCCAAATTCTTTAACTCAATTGAATTATTTCAATTTTCCTGGCATAAAGTATTTTTCGGTCTGCATGTTTTCCCATGTGTGCATGCCTCACTTATAATTCAAAAGTCAAAAGCGTTATCAACTATATTTGAATTTGGAACTAATAATTTCAATGTACTTGTTAATTTTTGTTCATCAATATTCTTGCGAGCATAAGGAAAAGTGCGACTAAGTTTTTGTGTCTTATAAAATAGTATTGGATAAAACAGGAAAATCTTGAAAAGAATATGGTAATAATCCCATGAATTATAATATCCTTGCAACGCTTGAGAAGTTATCTTTCATAAACATTTACATAATTTCAGTAATTAGAAATAAGTAATTAATATATTGAAATTAAGATTGAATTATTTAGATAATATCTGTATTTAATTTTTATTAAAGCAATTTTTTGTTAAACTTTATTTATCTTTCTATTAAATTTTGGATTAGTCAATATTTTTTCCCTAATGAATTAGATAGTTAAAATAAAAAAAGAATTTATATAATTTCAGTTAATACACTTGAAAAATCAAATAGAATTATCCTTGACTAATATAATTAAGAAGTTAAAAACTACTGTAACGAACTCATAGATTATTACAAGCCAGTGGTGTTCAAATATTTAAAATTTCTTTTGGAAACCACCATTTTATGATGTTCGATCATTACAAATTGCAATTTACAAGTGATTTCTCCGAAGAAATATAACCAATGAATTAATTAGAACAATTATGCTTAAAAATTTGCATATTTTTATTTAGTCTTTTTTTTCAAATGAGTTTTTTTTAATTTTGTAACTAAAAGGTAGATTTGTTTATTTTTATTTTAATATTTTTAATATGACTATTTTTTTTATTTGGTCTCTATTTTAGAGGGACTAAATAGAAAAATGATAACATTTAAAGATACTAGAAAAAAAATCATACAGTAGTATTTAAAGGAACTGATTAAAAAGTAAAAAATCCATTAAAATTGACAAAAAAAGAATTTGGTAGAGAAATAAGAGTGACTCGGTTTAAAAAATAAAAAATTATTAAATGAGAATCAAATATGTATGATTAATGTAATCAATTCAAGAAGTAATTGAGTATAAATAATTAAGTGGTTAAACAATGTTAAGAGTCTTGTAAAATTAATTTGTCTAAATTAATAAGGATTATTAGTCATTAGTGGCGTTGAAAAAAGCAAGTCTACCAGTTAACCTTTTTCTCGGGTCCTCCTTTGTTGGCTGACAAGTGAGACACACCTTTCTCTAATTTAAATTCAATTTTTAAATAGTAATGTTTAAAAAGTCAGATTGGATCAACGAATTCAACTGAAAATTTAACAGATTTGATCAAATGTTCTTTCTATTAATAGAAACAATCTAAACTAGATGATAGATGAGCGATAAAAATAACTCAATTTAAATCAATTATTTTAATTTAATATTTTTAATCTCTTAAAATCTGCTCAACTAATCTCCTCCACCTCCTATTGCATGAGTGTTTTCATGTTACCATCTACTTTGAGTGATGAAACCCAAAAAATACTAAACTCATTTTGATGGGATTCTAACAAAAACATCAAAAAATGTAAAGTGATTGACTTGAGACAAATTAATCATGAGAAAGAAATATAGAGATATGAGATTTAGATATCTCTATGTCTAATCGATAAAATAATATACACTAATATTTATATGTTGAATGAATAATTGAATAGGATTATTTGAGATTTCATAAAATTTATTAAAATAAAATTAATCTTGTTATGCTAGGAAAAAAAAGGTTGATTTTTTTTTATCGGACCAAGATGTTATAGTGTCTCAATTTTTCAAAGCCAAATATTAGTGTAATGGAAATTTTTTTCATGCTCGCTTGGGTCATAATTTTATTTCTTGAAAAAAAAAAAACTCATTTTATTATTAACTAAAAAAATATAATTTAGGGATCATTTTCTCTATAGTATTGTAACTTTGTAAGAAAGATTTAAAAGTTTTATAGACTCTACCAAACCATCGAGTCTTTCTTTCTTTCGTTGAAAATCTACTATAATTAAAGAGGATATTTTTCATAATTTTTGTTATTCGGAAGTAACTGTTTCACTATTGAATATGCTCTTAATCATATATTATTTTACTTATATTATATTTTTAATGCGTTTATAGTTTATTTATGATAACTTATAACTTATGTTTAAATCAGTCTAACTTATTTTACTATCTATTAAGATGAAATAATATTTATGTCTTACTGTCCGCATCAAAAAGAGATGTCTTATTAAATTTTGACAACATAAAATTCCTTGTTATTTGTATAAAAAGAACATCTTAATATATATTACATTGGTTAAGAGAGGTGAATTTTTTAAACTAATATGAGTAATTTAAAGAATGTTCATTGGGAGAAAAAAGAATAAATAAATAATAAAATGATATAAAATTTATATTTATATTTTTATTTTCTCACTCTGTCGATTGGACCAAAGGATAAATCTTTGATTTCTAACAAGCATATCCAGTGCATAAAAAAAGATGTCATTAAAATTTGACATCCACGGCACAGATAATTTACAGTTTAACCAAACAAACGGAACGGTGCAATTCAATTTTTTAAAGTAAAGACGTTACATTCAACAAATTTGTAATGATTCTACGCGGAAAGCACGCAGGGCACAAGCCACAAGGTAATAAGTCCAAAATTCGAAACTGAAAAGAAAAAAAATAATCTGAAATACTCCATTGAATAGATAAGTGAAAGAAGTAATTGTAAAAGTGAAGCTGAAATGTGTGGGTCTAAGAAAAATATTAATTAAAGCTGAAATAAGGGATGAAAAAGAATAACAAAGGTCTTCGTGTGGGACCCACCTTCAAATCTGTGACAGAGACAGCAGTTTCAATTTCTCTGCTCCTCTTCCTTTGTGCATTTTTGCTTATTTAAACTAACTCCTCCCCTTCTTCTTCTCTCTCTCCCTCTCGCAAGAGCTACAAAATATAATAATATATATATATATATATATATATAGGTGTGTTTTTTTTTCTTCTCTTCCTGCTTAGGACTTTAATTAATTATATATATAATTTTATCCATATATATTATATATACTCTAAAGTTGGAAGTTTTGTATTCTTATGTATGATGGTTGTGTTGTGTGAGTTCTCAAGGGAAGCAAAGTCCTATCTCTCACACCCTTCAGTCTCAAAACCGTGGGAAGAAGAATCTAGGGTTTAACAGCACCACCCCAAGTCCATCAAGGTCTGTGCTTTGGTGCTTTTTTTTTGTTTTGTTTTGTTTTTTCTTTCTCACTGGGAAATTGGGTCCTTTTTTTTGTGTCTGAAGGAGGATATGCTGCAACTTGTGAGGCACCCTCAGTTTGTTCTGATTCCAAGGTTGTTCCTTGTTGCCGAAAAACATGCCTTTTTTCTTCATGAGTTGGAATTTTGAGACTTTAACCTGAAATTCTGTTTTTGTGGCTCCTTGTCTGGTGAAATAATGGGATTTTTTTCATCTGGGTCGTTTTATCTGCCACATAAGGCTGAATGTCTGATATGTTTGTGGATAAGTAGGGTGGTTTTTTAGTATTCTGGTGTTTTGCTTGCTTGGTTTAGTTCTGCCCCTTGTTTGGGGACTTAGTTTTTTTTTTTTTTATATATAATTCTTTTTAGAGGCTAATATGGAAGAGGTTGAGCAAGCTAATAGAGTAGCTGTTGAAAGCTGTCATAGGGTTCTGAGTTTGTTGTCTCAACCAAGGGATCAGGTTCAGCATAGAAATTTAATGGTGGAAACTGGGGAAGCTGTGGTGAGGTTCAAGAAAGTTGTTTCCTTGCTTCACAGTGGTATGGGTCATGCAAGAGTGAGGAAGGTTAAAAACCCACAAATCCCCTTTTCCCACCAAAGCATCTTCTTAGACAACCCCAATTGCAAAACCATCAACAACCATCACTTCAAAAATCTGCAGTTTCCCCAAACCAGCTTCCCTGACAATTCAATTCAGGAACTTGGTTCAACCATTAAGAATTCACTCTCTCTTGGACAACCCTCTTTGGAATTGAGCTCCAATGGGAAAAGTCCTCTTCACCTCACACAGCAGGCTTCATCAAATCACTATCACTTCTTTCAGCAGCAGCAACAACAGCAACAGCAAAGGTTGTTGCTGCAGCAACAACAACAACAGATGAAGCATCAAGCAGAAATGATGTTCCGAAGGAACAACAGTGGCATAAACCTGAATTTTGACAGTACTAGCTGCACACCAACAATGTCATCCACTAGGTCTTTTATCTCTTCGTTGAGCATAGATGGAAGTGTGGCTAACTTGGATGGAAGTGCCTTCCATTTAATCGGAGCTACACACTCTTCTGATCATAATTCGCAGCAGCACAAGAGAAAGTGTTCTGCCAGAGGTGATGAGGCAAGCTTGAAATGTGGGAGCAGTGCTAGATGCCATTGCTCTAAGAAGAGGTTAACACATATTCCATTAATTTCTGTTACTTCAAAGGTTTTATTAGTCCTTCTAATGTGTCACTAATAATTGTCTGTGTTCTCCACAGGAAACATAGAGTGAAGAGGGCAATTAAGGTGCCTGCTATCAGCAACAAACTTGCAGATATCCCTCCTGATGATTATTCGTGGAGGAAGTATGGGCAAAAGCCAATCAAGGGCTCTCCTCACCCTAGGTATGTTCTAGCTCTGCTTTTAGAGATTTGATTGATTCAAGGGACACCACATGATTATAATTGTGCTATATTGACTTTGCAAAGCTTCTGAGCTACCTTGTTATATCTGACTATTATTATGCTGTTTGGCATGCGTTTATGATTCTATCTTTCTTTTTATAGCATTGAAGTTAAGTGCATATTAGGAAGATATACTAGAGCCTGTAGAGCATTTTTATTTTCGTATTCTTTAATTTTTGGGCGTGTGAATATGTCACTAATAATTTGATCGGTTTCCTGTCTGTGTAAGTAATTTGTTCTTGTATTCAGGCTGATGAGGACATTATAGACTTTGGATGATTGAAATTGTCCTTGAATTTTCATGTGATGTCTGCAACTATCTCAACATCTTCTAGCACAAATCTTGCATCCACAGTTCTATGTAGTACCTTGCTATAGATTAACTACAAAACATTTTTCATGGCTCTTCTATTCTCTGTCCTGGAAACATATTTTGAGAAATTATTCTTGCATTTGGTAGTCTTGGCATAAACTCCTTTCTGTAGATAACTCATAATTGTAAGGTTCATGCTCTTCTATTATTTGAAACTTATTGGTAATCAGGTGAAAGGTGAAGGTGAAACATGTTTTATGTTTGAGGAAACCGACCATAATTCCTCCTTTTTATTTTCAGGGGATATTATAAGTGCAGCAGCATGAGAGGGTGTCCTGCAAGGAAGCATGTTGAGAGGTGCTTGGAAGAGCCTACCATGCTAATTGTTACCTATGAAGGCGAACATAACCACCCCAAGTTACCAACACAATCTGCAAATGCATGAACTATGTGGAGAGCTTAACCAGATCAGGCCCATCATTCAATTTGTCAAAACCTCTAAGTGATTGGCTTGAGATGCTGCTGTACATATTTTTAGTGATGCAAACAAGCAGGGATGGATATTGTTGGTGCAGATTTTGTCTTTTGGATAGTTTGGCTAACCAGCCGTTTTATTTAGAGGTTGAGGATGAGGATCACTGATTAAATGAACAAAGTCTGTAAAATTAGCTAGTTTCAATTCGTAAGAACTATTTCATCTTTCTTAAGACTGTTATAAACATCTCAAGGGTTTCTAAATGAATGAAAATGCCTTTGAAAAATGGTAATATTCTTCGTAAAATTTGGCTGGATTTAACTTGATTTCTAATCACAAGCTCATGGGAGTGAGAGTTATCTATCCTCACATTCAAATAGTATTTTGGTTATATCATTAGTTAATGTGAGATTTTAAAAACACATTTTTCATGGACTTGACATCTCTAACATGAAGTTTGCATGTTGAATATTTATGGATGGTTCCATAATGAGTGACTCGATAACAATTATTAGGATAAGGTGATAAGTGATCCTTTTGTATGTTATAACAGCCTAGGCCAATTCAAGAAAAAAAACATGGTATGGCATCTGCTAGTGATAATGGATGCCAACAAGTTTGGTAACTACCGATATTCCTTTTCATCTACTTCGTAGGTTGAAGCTGTTTTAGGACCATCAACTCCCTCGATGGAACATGGATGTCGTGTAATAATTTCAAAGTTGGACCTTTGAACAGGGTGAAATGAATGGCACACTCTCCTTGATTTGCATTATCTGCATGCAAAGTTTCATTCGGGTTGTCACTTCTCCTAATAGAAAGTGTATCTTGGCTTGTGGAAGTTTCTCAGCAGAGCATGTGAATTGTGAGGGGACCAATATGGGCATTCATGCTCGATCATTGTTTTCTTGGGTCCAATGTGTTATCAACGTTATTAGAGAATAAATTCTATCTTTTGCCTTCAGTGCCCGTGAACCATTGGCATTTTATAATCAATTACTTCTTTCAATATTATAAAAACAAATTTAGGGACGGGGAAAATGTACTTGGATTAATGGCTGCATCTAGCATTAAGTGATTAGGATGAAGTATCAAATAGTGTAGTCTCTTGTAAGATCTATAGTTGGAAAAGGGATGCTACTAAACATTCTAGACAGATATGCTAAAAACTTCAGTTATTCTGTAAAAGACTCCATTGTGATCATTATAACAAGGACAATTTATGCTAATTTTTTGTGTTATTTTTCAATTAGAATCGAAATTTTATCTTAGTAACTTATGTCGGTTACCATTTTAAGTGAAGAAATTAACCGTTGGTGAGAAATTATTTTATTTTAGTATGTAATCTTGAGTTCAAGTCTCATGTATGTAGTCATTTTAAGTATTTGAAGAAATAACTAGAATTTAATTTATGTAGGATTGTTTCCAATAAAAGAATATTGTGATCTATATAAAAAATAACTAACTGATGTTGATTTTTTATGTAAACCTTAATTCACTCAAATTATGAATAAAGTTCTATTTTTTTATCGGCAAAGAAAATAAAAAACATTTAAGAAATTGTATTAAAGTATTTTCTTGTAACAGTTAGACACTTACACTAATCTTCTACTAGAACACGCGTGGTGCAAGGTCTCAGCTGACCTGATCAACTTTGGATTTGATATGGGAAGAAAAATGAAGACCGTATAATATGGTTCAATTCTAACCTAGGATGAATGAGGGTAGACTTTTATGTTTCAACAGATTGATGATGATTTCCTCAAAGTTTCTAGCCTTTGATAGAAATAAAGTACTGTGTGTCAACTATCATTGGTAGTGGTAGTCTAAACAAGAGTACTAAATCAGTCAAATCAGGAACCACCACGTAACACTCGCATTAAGGCTTTCATTACACGATGACGCAAGAGAAAACCAATTTTTGATAGTTTCTTGCCAACTTTGCTTTCTTTCTTTCAGTGCACATAAAGACATTTTTAGTTTTTTAACCCTCACTTTCTCCAAAATATCTTAAATAGTTTGTTTTTTCGGTACATAAAATGTCTTAAATAGTTTGTATAAAAATATTGAAAACAAAAAGTAATAAAAAAATCATTATTTCCTACAGAATTTTTCCCTCCTCAAATCAACCAGAAAGCTCAAGTTTATTGTGTCTCCGTTTCCATGAATTGGGTCGAGTCCATTGGGCTGAAGCTTGAGTCTTCTGCCTTATATTCAAATGGGATTAACTTCCTATACAAGTCTTTTTTCTAATACATCCAACATATATAGTATAATATCAATTTTGTCTTTTTTGTAATTCGTAAGTTTCATACGGATCATCAATCTATATGAACCTTTACGAATTCATACACTCATAGCAAGTGTCGAACATGTGACCTTCCGATTATAAACACGATGTTCTAACCAATTGAGTTACTAGATTATTCATGTTAAAAGTTAATTAATATTGTTATATATAACATTATAAATTTTAATGCATATTTATTACACATAAATTTACTTAATAATTTTTATAATAATTAATTTTTATCTAATAATATTTTTTTTACATATATAAATTTCTAAAGTATATGAATCTATAATTTTATAAAATTAAAATTTTTAATATATATGAATCTAATATTTTTTATTCAAATTTATGATTTTTCATTAAACCATGATTTTTATTTTAAATTTATAGTTCTAAAAATGCATATAGTTTATAATTAAACCATGATTTTATCTAATAACATGTATTTTTTATCTAATAATGCTTATTTTATAACAATAAATTTAAAATAAAAATAAAGGTTTAATTAAAAATCATAGATTTGAATAAAAAATATTAGGTTCATATACATTAGAATTTTAATTTTATAAAATCATAGGTTCATATACTTTAAAAATTTATATATGTAAAAAAATATTATTAGATAAAAATTAATTGTTATAAAATTTATTATGTGAATTTATGTGTATTAAATATGTATTAAAATTTATAATATTATATATAACAATATTAATTAACTTTTAACATAAATAATCTAGTAGCTTAGGTGGTTAAAGCACTCTACTTATAACTAAAAGGTCCGTAAAGGTTTCTTACTTCCCTTTTTAATAAATAAATCATTGATATGTTGCACGGCCACAACTAGCAGCCAAGACGATGTTTTTGAGGGTTTTCTTAATAAACATATATGGCGTAGAGTTTTAGCTTCCACTATTTTAATTAATTATTTATTAAAAAACTTAAAATTTATGAAATACTGCACTTTTTAGACAGAATTAGGTAAAAAAAAAAATCAATAATATGAAAGAACAGGATGAAATTTTTTAAATTTAACGTGTCAAAACGAAATTTTAATAATATATAATAAATCAAATGTCACCATAAGAAAAAAGAAAAAAGACACTAACGGGGAAGTCATTTTTAAACCGTTAGATAAAATAGTTATAAAATCAACGATTCAAATTTTCTTTCTAATTTCTTCTTTTCCAATTTCCCCTAATACACTGCACTCTTATTACCCCATACCCTCCCTTCTTCGCCTCTTCCGTCGGTCCACTCCGCCGCCTCCTAACCCGACGTCGACGACAGCGGCTTTCTCACGAACTAAAACTGAGCGCAAACTCTTATTCGAATTCGTGTGCATCGTCACGTGCCAGTGCCACCGATATCTCTAAAACCCTGCTCACGTGCGTGCGACAGCCGCAACCGCAACACTTTTAATCTCTTCCAATTCAAGGTAGTTTCATTCTCTGAAATGAACTGAATCCATTCGTGATTTGAAATTGATTTGTATTTCTTCCTTTCTTTTTTCCTACTTTGTGCATTCTGTTTTCATTTTGACAAAAAAAAAAGTTTCTTCTTTTTGAGCAAAACACGTGCTTCATTTTGATTTTGATTTTGATTTGCAAAGCACATTGATAACTGATAATTGTAAAAAAAAAATCTTTTTTAATTTACAAAGAAGGTTTCTCAGCTCTTTGTGCCTATGCTACAATGTATTTTTTTGGATGGCCTAAGGATTAAGCTGCATTGTTGGTATGTTTGAGAAGTTCAGAAACAATAACCGTTTCTTCTTCTTATACTAATTGTTTGAGCTGCATATACCAATTCCATAACCATGTTAATGGTGAGAAGAACCCCTTCGTATTCTTTAGTAACCTTTTTTGTCAGCCGAAGCATTGCCCGATTTCGAAACCTCACCTCAGAGACCAAAAATGGTGATCATGAACATCCCACCAAATCCCTAGGTGCTAAAGACTGCAACTTTGTCCATGAAATTTAAAGGATTATCCGAACAAAGCCCCGTTGGGAAGACACCCTTCTTTCGCATTGCCCATCTTTCAATTTTAAAGACCCCTTTTTCTCTCTCTCTTTTATCTCAAGCACCAGAACAATGCCTTCCTTTCCCTTCGTTTCTTTCACTGGCTGTGCTCTTCTTGTGGTTTCTCGCCCGACCAGTCTTCTTGTAATGTGCTTTTCCAAGTGCTTGTGGATGCTGGGGCTGGCAAACTAGCAAAATCTTTGCTTGATTGCCCGGGTTTCACTCCCGAGCCTGCTTCCTTGGAGGGTTACATTCAGTGTCTCAGTAGTGTTGGGATGGTTGAAGACACAGTTGGGTTTTGGCCCTCGGTGGAAACTTGGAATGCATCTCTTTTGGGTTGTTTGAGGGCTCAGAGGACTGATCTGGTATGGACATTGTATGAACATATGATGAATCTGGTGTTGTTGCTAGCATTAATGTTGAAACTGTTGGATATCTGATAATGGCGTTCTGTGTAGAATACAAAGTCCTCAAAGGGTATGAACTTCTTAAGAAACTTCTGGAAAATGGCTTATGTCTCGACAACGTTATTTTCAGTGCACTTATAAGGGGATTTTGTAAGGAGGGACAATATGATAGAGCTTCTGAGATCATTCATATTATGATTGCCAAGCAATGTAATCCGAATGTCTCTACTTATCAAGAATCATATATGGAATCTTAAAGATGAAGAATTCTGAGGGTTTCCGGGTTTTTAATCATCTCAAGGACAGAGGATATTTCCCAGACAGGGTTATGTACACAACGGTGATCAAGGGTCTATGTGAGATAGAACAGCTCGGGGAGGCTAGGAAGCTGTGGTTTGAGATGATTAAAAAAGGATTTCAGCCAAATGAATACACCTATAATGTAATGATGCATGGGTATTGTAAGATTGGTGATCTTGTTGAGGCAAGGAAGATCTTTGAGGATATGCGTGATAGAGGTTATGCAAAAACCATAGTTAGCTATGGCACAATGATTTCAGGTTTGTGTTTGCATGGAAGGACAGATGAAGCACAGAGCTTGTTTGAAGAAATGTTTCAAAAGGGGATTGCTCCTTATTTGATTACATACAACTGTCTTATTAAGGCCCTTTGCAAGGAAGTGGAGATAGTTAAGGCAAGAAAATTATTAAATTTACTTCTGGCACAGGGTTTAGAGCTATCGGTTTTCTCTTTTATTCCTCTTATAAAACAACTTTGCAAAGTGGGAAACACAAAGGGTGCAATAACATTGTGGAAAGATATGCATGATAAGCTTTTGGAACCAACGACCAGTATATATGGAATCGAATGGCTGCTAAACATGCTGAGTTGGAAGCAGAAACCCCAGAAGCAGACTTTTGAGTACCTGATTAACAGTCTATCACAAGAAGATAGGTTGGATGATATTTTGGTTGTTTTAGATTTCATGTTTAGAATAGGATATAGACTCGAAAAAGGGACAAATTATTCCTTGGTGAGTAAATTTAGCAGGGATAATTTTCATTTTCCTGACTTATGTTTGGAGAAGATCTTACAAAGAAATTGATATTACTGATTGTGTTGTTTGTATCTTCCATCTAATATCTATGACCAATAAGTGAAGAATTTTTTGAGTTTCTTATATTCTACGCTTCTGTTTCTTTCGAGGTTCATTCTTGAAGCTTCCCATTGTATGGCTTGACACGTTAAGTTTAAAAAATTTCATCCTGTTCTTTTATATTATTGAAATTTTATTTTTTGTTTTTTTACTTAATTCTGTCTAAAACGTATAGTATTTCGTCAATTTTAAGTTTTTAATAAATAATTAATTAAAATAGTGGGAGCTAAAACTCCACGCTATATGTTTCTCAAGAAAACCCTCAAAAACATCGTCTTCGCTACTACTTGTGGCAGTGCAACATATCAAATGTACATCAACATGAATAGCACCTTTAATTCAAGGGAAAGAAAAAAGGGAAATAAGACAAAAGTTCTTCTATCCATTGCCCATGGGAGTTGTTATTGGCACTACAAAAATTGCTAATGATACTACCCATCTGGGTGCCTTTTAGCATTATTCCGAAAATGTTCTTTTGACAACAACACAACAAAATTATGATTCTATTATGTATTTTTTGGTGTGAAAAAAATTGCACAACGGAATCATGACTATGTTGTGCAATCTTGTTTCACCCCCAAAAAACACAACAAAATCATGATTCCAATGTGTAATTTTTTTGCCACCAAAAAATACACAACTGAATCATGAGTCATTGTAAATTTTTTTGCCCCTAAATAACAATGGAATCATGATTTCGTTATACAATTTTTTCACCCCAAAAAATCATTTTGTTATGTGTTGAGAAACACAACGAAATTATACTTTTGTTGTGTATTTTCTTGTTTTGTAAAAAAACACAATGAAAGTATAATTTCATTGTGTTTCTCAACCTATAACACAATGGAAGCATACTTCCATTGTAACACCCCATAGGCCTCTGGTGTATTATCATTAACAATATCAGATTAGCACTTCATTAACATTAATTAAAACTTAGCGGAAGCATAGAATTGCTTTTCTTGATTTCATTATGTATGGAATGGAACAAAACACGAATAATACACATATCAGAAATAATAAACACCCCTGTTGATCCAGTTTTCCTTACAATAATATAGGTAGATAAACATATAAATCACAAAATACTAAGGAGGAAATACTCGTATCATTACATCAACAGTTCTGTACATATACATATACATCAGTCTCAACACCACACAGTGGTGATACCAAAAGAATAACAGCCCTCACATGAGGGTATACAGAACTATACATATCTTAGGTGTACACACACCTTCCCTTCTCAAGGGTACAAAATATAATCAAAACAAGACTGAGCCTTCAAGCTCTCTCTCTCTCTCTCTCTCTCTCTCTCTCTCTCTCTCTCTCATTTGGCTAGCAACCACGTCTCTACTGGGGCCTCCTTCCCTGAGACTGCTCTCCTCTGCCAGAAGAGTCACCTGTAAACATATAAACCCCACACGGGGTGAGATATAAATCTCAGTAAGCTCAGGATCCATGGAGGAATCTCCTCCACCCTGGCCCACTCTCCATGATACAAACATCAAGCAGTCATAAACAAATGGCCACCCGGCCCTCATAATAACATAAACATTCATCTTGCTCTATGTACGGCGTATATCATCGACGCCTAACCTCAGTGTGAGACCGAAACTCACACCCGTGCCATCCCATCGGGAGCTACCCCTTACGCATGGATGCACGTATATGGTACCTCCGAGAATAGACAATCAACCACGACGGGACACACCTATTCCCTTGGTCTGGAGGATCATCGATCCCCTAGGATATCATCAACCATGAGCCAACCATACTAGGAGGAAAACCATCTCCTAGGGAGGTATATCTATCTTACTGGCCAGAAGATCTAATAACAGGCATAATACATTTCTCAAGCATAGATGCATATACATATCATTATGAGAATGCAACAACCAATGCATGCATCATGAATATGACCAGCACTCCTCCAGAGTGTGGTGTGGCACAAACAAGCGGGATCATCCCCAGGGACCAAGAACTTACCTGGCAAAGTCTCGCTCTACAGTTCTTTCCCTGCTCTGTGGCACCCGCCACCGACACCCTCGGTGTCAAGCCCTAATCAAGGCATATAGGCTCACATCAAAACCAAATACAATCAATATTCAATCACAGGAAAACAGAAATCCTTTAACTTAGAGTTTATCAAGCTCAGCCTACATCAGGCTTCTGACCTTTCCAGGTTCATCATGGCTGAATACAGAGCAATTGAGTCACCTCAGACTCAATGCCCCTCATATACATGAGTTCAAACTCTCATCAGCAGATAATTCAATATATCTCTGGAACGGTCTAACACTCATCAAAGGCACCGTCCAAATAGCCTCACAGGCTCAGAACAACATAATCAAGGCTCTAGCAGGTCATAAACCCAACAAGTGACTTATCACAAAACCCACACAAGCAACCACAAAGCCAAGATTCAAAGTTCCCCAAATCAAAAACTGAAAGCTAATCCTTCATCACTATATTGCTCTAAACAAGTTTCTCTACAGGACCCTGGGCTAATTCTAGCCCCAACTCAATTAGGTCACTATTCATAGAAAACTCCCAAATCCTAAATTAACCGGAGAAACTCGAGTTTCTTACCTCAGTGGCGACCAAAAAGGCTGAAGGACAGCTTCCTTAAGCTCTGGTGTCCGTAAAACGCCTTGGTTTTCCGCCAAACTCAAGTTTCTGAGTTTTCCCTTGAAGGAAATGGATTTTCACTCAAAGGGTTTTTCAAGAGAAAGGATGAAGGATTCAAGCTTTCAAGATGTTTCTCACAAGTTTATAGGTCATTGGGAGGTGTTTGGGTTAAGGAAAATGGTCCTAGGAAGCTTGGGCAAGCCTTCAATGGAGGTCTGGGCATGAGGAAGAAGAAGAAAACTGTTTTCCCCTTCAAAAACGCGTTTTGGCCTTTTATACTGGGCCTGCCAGAGGTCTGGCGCTGATCGCGCCACCTCTGGCGCCAACCGCGCCACCATGGCGGTGTATGTGGCGCCAACAGCGCCACTCCCACGCCCCCAGCGCCACCTTCCAGAACCTGTGGCGTCACCCGCGCCACACTGGCGCCGTCAGCGCCAACCTCCCCTGGCCTATGGCGCCGTCCGCGCCACACCTGGCGCTGATCGCGTGGGAAACCAGTGAAATTTGGTTTTCCAGACCACTTACCGCGCCATCAGCGCCACCTATGGCGCTAACCGCACGGGCTGGGAAACTTCTGGCGCCCCTCGTGTGGCTCTGGCGCTCTGGGCGTCAAGTTCCAGTGGGTTTGGCGCTACCCGCGTCAACCCTAGCGCTACCCGCGCCACACCCCTCACAGGGTTTTTTGCTGAACAATCCCGGCGCTAATCGCGCGGGATCTGCGTTAACCGCGCCACATTAAGGGTCATCACATCCATTGTGTAAAAAATGAAAAATAAAAATAAAAAACTTACCACAACAATTTGATGAAGAGATGAATGAGAAATGAGGGAGATTTGAAGGGAGAAGAGATTGGGCACACATGTAGGGGAGTTGAGCAGATGGGGAACGAAGGGTGAAGGGTTGAGGGTGTAGGAAAAAGAGAGAATGATAAAATAAACAATTTATGGTTGGTGGTGTTAATAACAAAATTAGTAGTGACAATAACAATGCTCATTGTCCATTAAAGTTTGTTCTGAAACCTTAAACGAACATTAGTTTATCACTACTTGAAAATTATTATCTTAACAATCAAGTCTTTATATTTATGAGAAAATAGGTTATCTATTGATAATATAAAATAATTTTATATTATTATTCAATCATAAATCACTGAGTACGATAAATTTATTTATTTTTTAATAACTAACTTAAAATTCATACTAATAATGATTTTTAATTAATTGATCATGTAAAAAAATTACACTAACAATACATAACAATTAAACTCATAGTTATCTATCATAATGACACAAGAATAGTGATTGAGACAAAAAATGAAAAACTTAAAAAAGAATCTTAATATTTTGTTAAAATTCAAACAACAAATTGTAAGCATAAATGTGACCTTGGAAACTTTTTAAAAGTATGGTATTTATGTACTTACTCAAAACATGACTTCTAATGCTCCTAATGCTAAAAGTGACTTGGATGCCATCCTGATAATTAGAGTACTCAAATCAATATATTACTAAACATTCTTCCTAAATCATCAAATCTACTATTACGTCATACATACATTATATTTTGCAGAATGTAATTTTTTCTATTTTTTATTTTTAACCCACCACAAATCAATCCAAGTCAAATTAATATTTTTTTTACTCGGACCAACTTGGGCCAAAATAATTTTGGATCTAATTTTATTCATGGCAATTGCTAAATGCAGTTCCCCTATTTGCTAAGTGCACTCCCCTTTTGAATTTTTTTTTCTTCCAATATTCCTCTATGCAGGAAATGTCTAACATTTTTCATAAGATTTTTCGAGAGAAAAGTCAAAGAATAAATCCCTATTTTCTCACATAATGCCAAGAATACCATTTAGGTAATATCTCCCGAGTAAATCAAGATTATATCCACAAAGACTAGCACAATATCAACCAAAATTGTGCAAAATTCATTGACTAAGGTAGAGAATTAATAAATGGATATTTAAGGATAATTTGATTCAAGTGAAATAAATATTAACAACTAAAATAAGAACTAAAATTTAATAAAACTCTTTTTGGGATTTTCCACAAACACATGGTAGGCAATAACCAAAGTTAAGAAAATAGTGGAAAATGTTGGGATTTGACTTCACCAAACCATCCTTTCATGTGTCAACAATGCTAATTAATCAAGCTATAGCATCAAATTTACCATCAACCCACAAATTTGGACTAACTCTAATTCCTTAGATAGAAAGAGTTCAGATTCCTTGACTAAATTATCAATCTCTTAAGTAGCTTAACCAAGTAACTTGCTTTAAGCCAAGAGGTTTTTAGATGGTTAATATTCGTTACTCTATCCCTATAATATACGATGTATTAGTTGTATTTTCCAGGTCAAGGATAAACATCATTTTCCAATAACATTCACACCAAAAATCAATAATCAAAGGGAGGTCAATCCAATAAAAGCATTAAGAACAAAACACACACAATAATATTAAACTATGAAGTTGAATAAACAACTTAGAGCATTACATGAAAGTTGGATGGTTACATCAAACATCAACAAAGGAAAATTTACCTACTCATAGAAATAAAAAAGAAATGAAAGAGATAAAAAGATGAAGAACCTGTAGAGTAAAGCTTCAAGAGCAGACACATTTTTCAAAGATGATGCCTTCGACATTCTCCTAGAAAAAAAGGTTTAGTTAAAACCTCTTATCATTGCCTTAAATAGGCCCTTACATGTGCGCCTTTTAAATTACCACATGATAAATTGGGAGCCCCATTTTTTCCAGGCTTAAGCATCACTTAATCTGATGAAGATTTAGGTGTTTGAAGTTGGCATTTAAGCACCACAAAAATCATGCTTAAGCCTGAGATGGAATGTTGTGCTTAAGCCCCACAAAAGTCAGGCTTAAACCTCAAAATGATGTGCTCACAATGATGATTCTTCAAGATTTCCTTGCTATGATCCCACCATCAACTACCACTTTAATCCTCTTACTTCTACATCAAATTAAACTAAAATTAAATGAAAATTCATGCAATTAACTATTTAAGAGCTAGTATAATTTATTCACAAATTAATTATTAAAAAAGGCAAACAAAGCTTACAAGTGTTGGGTTATTAAGATAATTACCTTCAATATAACGATTTAATTTAAGTCCTCAAGGCAATTATCATTATTCTACATCAAAAGGTGCATACAGAACATAGATAGTGTAAGTTGCAAACAAAAAAAGGTTTATTTGATCTCTGACACTGGATTTGGAGTACTAATCAAGGAAGATAAGCAAAGTGTTCTATCAGTCTTAAGTGACTAGTTGATGACAAACATTTAATATTGCATTACATGTTCCAATTAATACTTTAACTTCAAAAGATCAATAGACACAAAAAGAATATTGTTTACAGACAACGGTGACTTCATTGGCAAGTTTATAATACTAAGAGTTTTTTAAGCACTCAAGTTACCAACTTTGAACAAGACCATGGCTTAAGCTTTCAAACTCTTTGCAACTTTTTCCAAGTTGTAAAAGCTTTCAAAACACCTTGAATATCTTGAGAGAAAAAAAAATAGTAAGTCAAACTTGTATATTCATATGTAAGATGATTAACTTAACTTGTGTGCACCTTAAACCTCAAACAATTTTGATGATTTGTGTAGAGTTAAAATTATTTGGTGTGAAAAAATACTTGGGTTTGTAGTTTGGAGAAGCTAGTATAAACAATACTCAGGAGAAGCCAAAAGTGACCAAGTGTAAACAATACTTGTATATTTGTGAGATATAATGAAATTTTGGTGGGTTGCCAATAAATGAATGTAGTTTTAGTGATAAAGACAAACTAGTATAAACTCATGTGTTTATACTTTCTTTTCTCTACTTGTTCATTTGATCTTGAGTTGTGATTTCTTCTTGTGAAAAACATGTTTTAATATTTTCCTTCAAGTCTTTCATTTAATAACTTTTGATGAAACTTTCTTTTGGAAATTATCATCAAACATAATAATGTCCTTGCGAAAAAGTTTGTGAATTTTTTTTTAAATCTCAATTCAATCCTCTTTTTTGTGATTTTTCCTTTACAAAGATCGCCAAAGTTGTTGCCCAAATTTATATACCAGAATTGCAGCTTGAGCTTTATAATAATCAATTCCTTTGGTGTGTTGGGACAAAGTGAGGCATTAATTATGCTTGAAAATTGACAAATTGACTTTAGTTCACTCACATGGAAAATTTGCTAGAATATGTGTAGAAGTTTATCTAAAGAGAAGACTTGTCCATCATATCATGCTAGAATATGTGGCAGTAGCAACACAATTGTAATTTGTTTGTGCTACTTATGTCTTATTAAGGTCATATAAATAGCGAATTAGTTTTGTCTTTGAGTTACCTTTTGTCCTTGTTGTTATCCATTCAATTAAATTTATTTTCCATTTCTATTGCTATTTAGAACTGATCATTCTAAATCATAATTAATTGCCACTTTCCAATAATCACCTGCTTGTAATTAATAGACTTGAGAAATTGCTTTTATATTACTTGCATGAACAAACTGGTTGTAGGAATTTCCAGTAGATTAATTGTTTTGATCACCCTTGTTTGAAACTTAGTCCTTGGACCTAATTTGATATTTCTATGATCAATCGAGTATTAAATTAGGGCAAAAAGTATAATTAGACCATGACCAAAGGCTAGTAATTGAATTAAAAGATACTTGTAATTGAAGATTAATTGAGGGTTTTGTTAGAATTAGAATTGGGGGGGAAAGGATATGAGCGAAATCACAATCTTAGACTTTTTCACACTAACTCTCCTGCTTTAATTCTTATTTCTGCAATAGAGCAATTGAACACAATTATTTCTTATATTGATTAAAACTCTATTTGCTTAATTTATTGTGAAATTGATTATTTGGACACACAATTGATCCTTTGGGCATGATATTCGGACTTAGGTCCATTGCGACTACTGCATAGGATACACTTGTTCTTGTGCATTACATTTGACACAACAAAAGCCTTCTTTTTTTAAGTTTTTGGTGAGTTTTGCTTAAGCTTGATTGGGGCATGATTGAACCAAGGTAGAAAAAGACTGCATTTAATTCAATTTCAAAATTCAAAGTCTAAGTCTTATACTTCATTAGATGAGTTCACCGTGATTTAGATAGTGTGATCTATTCTCCATATTTATCTTTAGAAATAATAATCACATGAAAATAATCAAAGAACATTAAATTGAAAAAATATTTAAATAAAATGATATGATGCATATGAAGATGGAGAGTTAAAGTGTGAGTCACTAATGAAAATGTGTACATGAAATGATTGATAGTCATGTATGATGAAATATTATGCATGGCTCTAACAAATTATAAATAAATGTGATTTTTTAAAGAAAGAAATTAACTTTGAAATTTTCAAGTATTTGACTTTTGAAACACATGAACAATTGAAATTACATATGTCTAATTCTAGTTATATTTTTCAATTAAAAAGTATGTAAGCACAATATTGTTTGAAATAGGTTTTTGTTTATTTCTTTTAGAAAAATGACACAAAATAATATAGTTTTTTTTGGATCAACAGATTTTTATTGTGAAACTATTATAATTTTGAGGGTAAGAATTATGCCTTGTAGGTGCAATAGGTCAAGATTGATCCAGAAAGATATTTAAATGCACTAACTTAGACTTGAAATTTCTTTGACAATTAATTAAAACTTATGTATGTTTGCCAAAATATTGTGAGATTATCTAAGTAAATATCAAATAATATTATTGTATTTTATATAGTAACAATACATACCATCATCCAATCATCTAAAAATATTAAGTAGAAGTTGCATTTCTATTTCATAGAATAAATGTGTAAATAGCAATGTGATAGTTAATTTTCAATGATATTTGTTATCATAATTGTCTAAGCCTTAAATGACTCACATTCAATTGATTATAGAGTTTCAACTAAGGATAACTATAATGAATAATTCACATGAATAATTTTTATATTTTGTCAATTGAAGCAATCTTTAACCCCGTGAAAGATGTTTGAGTTGCTTTAATAGTATATGTTATCACAGTAATATATTTTCACAAAAAATGGAACTTGAATAATAATATAACCAATAGTAGTACTGTATAAGACCCAAATCTTATATTTCAAATAGAGATAGTTGTATTGAGTCATGTTGTATGGCAAGACAACAGAAAATAAATATAACAAGTATGCATTTGGGAACAAACTCTTAGGGTACTAATGTGCATATGATTGTATAGTGAACTTGTTTAGAATAATATTATGTATATTGTATATGGTGTTTATTTTTTTGTATAAGATATCATAACATGTACTTTTATGATGGGAATTCATTTATAAACAACAATATCAAAATATAAAAGAAATTTCAAATAGTTCATGTATCCAATTGATAGGTGGATCAAGTTGCCAACCTTCACATCAAGTGTAACACAAACTTAATTGAACATATGAATGCCTATCCTATATAGTTCAAGCAATCTAGCACCGTCTATGCAACATATTTGTAAATTTGTATAATTCAAGTATGAATTGAATTAAATGAGTGGAATGGTGTTGGGCAACAAAGTAGCTTTGTATCCAATCTGCATAGTCTTGCACAACAAAGTATTCACTTACCTTTTAAATCACTAATATCAAGAAAACAAAAACTTTTTGTGACAACGAAATTTTAGGACTGGAATTACAATATCATTAAACACCATTACATTGCTGCAATATTGAATTTGAACAAATGAATGTCAATTCAGCATAATATAAGAGAAACTACAATGTTCTGCACAGAATAGGTTGCCACACATGTTCTTTGGTTAGACTTTGTTCAACTTCAAGGACTTTGTAAGCAATCATTCCATACCCAAATCTAATCGGATTTTCACGATTCTTGATGCAATGGCATCCTCTGTTAACCTATTTTCACGAGTGGTGAATTGATCGCACCCCCAGCCAAAGCATTCCCCTGAATCAGTGAAAAACCTTGATATCATCACTAGAAACCCTACTCATGACCATTGCGCCTTCAAAACCAAATTTCTCCGAAACCACTGATCCATTCAGCACGCTGCACCCCTCATCAGAAAGCTCAAATAATAATCTAAAAGAATCAAAAGACCCCACTCAAATTCATCAACCAGAGCCGGAGTAATTGGCAGATGATTCGAGCTTAGAAACACACACCAAAAGCAAGCTATAGCACCCAAAACATTCCAATCAGCCTCCCCCCAGGAACAACCGTTGATAAAAGCCACATCCAATGGCTCACATTCAAACTAAAACAAGGCTTGAATCCGTGTGAGGGTCCCGTGGACCAATCAGAAATAAGTATTTGGATATAGTCTCTCACACACTTGACTATTTAAACCATCCAAATTCTCCCGTCTTCTCTCACACCAAAATTTGCCGATTGCCATTTCAATCCCCAGTTTCTTCTTCAACGTCCTCTTACACGCAGATCCCAATCCTCTTTCCCAGTTTCAAACCCTAATTCCCTCATTCCCATGGCAACAGAAGAGCCCACTGTCGCGGTGGAATCAGCTCCCGAACCTGCCACCGCCGAGCCTCCCCCGGAGGAGAAGGAGGAGCCCAAACCTGAAGCCAAGGCTAAGAAAACCAAGGAACCCAAACCTAAAAAGGTTTCCAGACCTCGCAACCCTCCCACTCATCCTTCCTACGAGGAGGTTCGATCCGAATCACAATTCTTAATTTTCTCCATTTTCCTCTCACAATTTGATTGTGATCTGATTAATTTGGATCTGATTTTGATTTTCTTTTGCAGATGATTAAAGACGCAATTACCTCGCTGAAGGAGAAAACCGGTTCGAGCCAATACGCGATTGCGAAGTTCATCGAGGAGAAGCACAAGCAGCTTCCACCGAACTTCAGGAAGCTTCTTCTCTACCATTTGAAGAAACTTGTCGCCGCTGGAAAACTCGTCAAAGTCAAAGGCTCCTTCAAGCTCCCACCTACCAGGCCTTCTGCATCTTCTTCTTCGCCGGCGAAGAAGAAGAAGCCCGCACCATCTAAGCCAAAACCCAAGCCCAAGCCTAAGCCCAAGCCCGCTGCTAAAGCCAAGGACACCAAGGCAACTAAATCAAAGGCACCAGCTAAGCCCAAGCCAGCTGCTAAGCCTAAAGCCAAGGCTCCAGCCAAGCCCAAGCCCGCTGCTAAACCAAAGGCTGCTGCTGCCAAGCCCAAGCCTGCTGCCGCCAAGCCCAAAGCCACTAAGCCAGCTGCCAAGCCCAAGCCCAAGCCCAAGCCCGCTGTTAAAACAAAGGCTGTTGCTGCTGCTGCCAAGCCCGCGGCAAAGCCCAAAGCGAAGCCTGCCAAGGCTTCAAGGACGTCGACAAGGACTTCACCAGGGAAGAAAGCAGCTCCTGCTGCTAAGCCCGCAGCGAAGAAAGTAGCGGCTGCAAAGAAAGCGCCCGTGAAGAGTGTGAAACCAAAGAGTGTAAAGTCTCCGGCGAAAAAGGCTACGGCTAAGAGAGGGGGTAGAAAGTGAGAAAGTGACGGGTAGAGATGTTTTAGGGTTAGTGTTGTGAAGTTCTTTGTCCTCCTGGTGGTGTAGTTGGGGTTACAGATGATCCTATAATATATGATATCTGATTTTATGAAACCTTTGTTTTTTTTCTTCTTTTATTTAGTTTGAATTTTTTCTTTGGTTCGATCTTAGGGAGTAGATAAAAAAACTTCTAGCTCTGCTTTTCAGCTAAATGAGTTAATCATAAAATGTATCTTAGAGTATGAGGTTTCTCTGCGCTATAGTACCTTCGATGGATCAATGTAGTATAAGCACCTTTTTCACACGAATGGATTTGTAGTATATGCTTTCTGTGAATGAAATTTGCCTTTAAGATGCCATTGGTGTCTCTATGAATGAGTCGATATGCCTGCATTTGCTTGATTGACTTTCCTGTATGAATTAATTAGCTATTGATTGTTTGCATCTCAACTTCTTCCTTGGCTTTAGTTAATTACTTTTTTTACTGCAGTTTCTATAAATTTCAATGCATCCTGGATGCTTGAATTAGTGACAATGTTATGCTTTTGTTTTAATGGTATAATGGAGTTATTCTGTTGTTTAAAGAAGTTTTTGTGCATATGGTTGTAGTGTATTCAGTTTAATAACCAGAATGAATTTTGGTTAATTTTTGGACTTCGATTTATCTGAAGATATGCGGTAATGAAGGAATTGGTTAAGAGTGATTTTCATGTTGATGTGGTAACCATCTAGTGGAATGACAGGAGTGGTGAGGAAATAATTTGAAGATGGTTTACAATAAAATTCTTATCCTATTGCTTTCGTATGATTGTTTAGACTTGGGTGTGGAAGGTTATTGAAAGTATGTGTTCAAATTGTCTTTTATGCAATGAGGAAAAGCAAAATTAGTATCATGCATACAAAGATGAAATTGAAAGGAATGTGTAAATGGTTGATGTTTTTATTTCTATTAGGGATCATGTTGTGCAATTTTAGTAGTCCATTTACTTTTTTTCTGTGTTTTAGAATATAGCAGATATGCTTGAAGAGTTGTCACAATGGGAGGTAATGAAACGTCTAACACAGATGGTTTTAAACTTTAGGCAAAATTGAAAATTGGCAACTATTGTGAGGGTTTGTTCAAAATTTTGTTTCCTTTTGAATGATTTTGAAGACAGGGTAATGCAGTGAATAGCAGGATGAAATTATCTTTAGGGGATTACTCATGATTTCTTCGGGGTATTGGCTTTTGTTTCTGATGGATGGGATTTCTTTAGAAGCAGTAAATGAAAATCATAATTTGATGATTATTCTCCCAACCGGACCTTGTCTCTTTATGCTTTTTACCTTACTCCTAGCTATTGCATATCATTTGCAGAATTAATCCCTTTTCACAATGTCTACTTGGTGTTGGACTACATCTGGATTGTTGTGTTACTACATCTTCATGGTAAGGAAAGACTGCATTAAATAAAGATTTGTTATGCCTTATTAGGAGTTAATCATCAATCTATGTAGGTTTGATGTTTTCTTCTGATAATTGTATTAAGAGTTTTGGGGAAAACGGGATTGTGAGGATTTGTGGTTGTGGGTGTTAGTGTCAATGGAATGCATTTGCATTGGTTCTGGTGAAGGGATCAATATGTGATAGTAATTGTCTAAATGACTTTGATTCTAGATATAGTTATATAAGAGTTAAGACTATGAACTGAGTGACATGCTCTATTGTCGATTTTGTGGTGGTTTACTAAATATTTTGCAATGTTTTTGTTGGTGAGTTTACTGATTTCTGCTTCTGTAATTTCTATTTGCTTTGCTTCATCTTGCAGCAGCGTGAACCTCTGAATGAGCTTCCTTTATTAACCAAACAACATTCCAGCTTGAAGCAATTCATGGTCTCCATCCCTATCTTGCAACAACCTTCCAGCAAGAGGCTTCATCTCCATCTGTGCTCCCCTGCTCTCCAATTGTTGTGTAAGTTTACTATTGTTTCACTCCATCAAGCTTCACATTTTTTCACACTTAATTTTTTTTTTAAAAGTGAAATTGTTGTTTCGAATCTGGTGAAGTTTTTTTTTTTTTTTTTTGCCAAAATCACTGAATTATAACTGGAATCTGTGTCTGTTTTTGTTTTTGTTTTAATCTACATGCTACTTTTTCGTTAATTGTGAACCACATCAGAAACTAACTAGGCTTGATAAACATCATTTATTAATTTCCGAGCAATGATATATCTTGTACTCAAATTCCTACAGCTTTGCAATATTATTCCCCAAATTGCAAGGCCAAAGTGAATCAGTTTACCACTCAAAAAGCATGTAAATGTAGCAATTATGCATCCATATTTGTCTTGTCGGCCTCATTATATGAACAAGCAATGTCCTGGTGGTTGTCTCATTAATACACGAACAAAATGTTATTTGTAGTTGTTAGGGAGTGCATATTATTTCCATTGTAGAGTGTCAGTATATGTAAGCTTTTGACATGTTCTTTTCTAGGCAGTGTGTGTTGTTCATGCTAGAGAGCACCACCCACTGATGAGTCCTAAAGTAGGGATTCAAGAAACCTCAGAAAGCCTATTCTTAGATGCGTAAACCTTGGTGTAGTAAGAAGGATACTACACCTATTTATATTATGGTGCCCTATAGTGGTTAGCATCCTATGACAACAATGGTGGTGGTCCACCCTATGACATGTCAGGTGGCTGTGTGTATCACCATGTGGATGTGCATGTTTGTGGTGGCGCTTGCAACCATGATATGTCAGAGAATGATGTACCCTTTACTGTTGCTACATGTCTGAGTCCACGTCTCTAACATGTCAGAAGGTGGTGCTCTCGTTGTGACCATACGTTTGTACGATGATGGGTCTCGAAGAGCTTTAAGGTTTCTATTGTTAGGGGGCACATTTCTTGCTGTCCAATGTTACACTCGGTTTGTTGGCCCAGATGCAGGGGTGATGTTCGATCCATTTGATCAACAGTGGCATAGAAGTCAACCGTGTGGACGAGTGCTTGTGACACTAGTTGGTCAGCACAGGCTGAACGAGGGATGAATGTCAGAATGTGACGTAGGGTACCAAGAGGTGCAAGTACTTGTGATGGCCATCCCGTGGAGGCTGGACGGTTCACAGCCCCTCTAGTGCTAAACTAAGACGCTCGAGGTAATGGTTGGCCCATAGAAGCCACAAACTTCATGTGTGTTTTAATATCTCTACTGTTCAGGTTATATCAATCCCACTTAGCAAGTAAATGATAAATGATAGTAACTAATAATAAAAAATTATTTGTAACTGTGTTGGTCCTTATTGGTGTGGGTTTCTGTCATGCTGACAAATCAACGAGAGCTAGATGATGAAGTATAAGATTTGCTTGAGGAATAGAAATCATGTACTGACTAGATTAGGATGTCCCTTTCGTTTCTTTGCCATTAAGTGGGTCTCTAGCTTGTTCTATGGCACCTTAATTCAGGTCCTATCATGTATTAGGCTGCCATAGCTGTGTTAGCCTACTACTGGCCTCTTTCTTTTCTATTAGTACTTCTTGTACTTCTATTATATATATAATATACTTATCTTTGCCGATCAAAAAAAAAAAAAAAATGTACTGACTAGATGGTGCTTAAGTCTGGGTGAATGCCAAGTTCTATGGCCTAGGCCATTCTTTTCCCTTAGCCTTGACTGGGGGGCTTGTTCCAGTATGCCAAAAGACTTACATCACTTAGGACTCAAGGCCAAAGGTAATTTATAAAAACCCTTCCCTCAATCCATTGAGGTGCATTTTAATAAGGACAAAACCATGATGGGCCACCAAACACCAAAGTGGACATTAACTCAGATGTGGTTACCCTAATGATCTTGATAGACTTGAGGTCGGAACAACAAGCATGATAATTTTGGATGACATTTCCAATTTTAGTGGCTGTCTGTTATTTCATATAATTTTATGTAAATTAGAATTTTGGCTATTTCAAAGTTTCCATCTCTGCTAAACTATTTTGAATAATGTCCCTAAAAATATTCATTTGAAAGAGCCAATAAAGAGGCATAAAAGTGGGCTTTCTCTAATTAGATAAGTAGGGACTAGATTCATGTACCTGCCCCTTGGTGACAGCAGAAGCACGATGGTTATCTGATAGATTGCTAGCTTTTTGCCCATGGATACTCAACATGCTGTTTAAGAGCCTGTTCTTTAGCTTTAATTTCTGTGTGAATAGTTGTCAATCCCAAATAGTGGCACGGAGCGACCAACCTTAAAAAATGTTATAGCAGGTTGGATGATGGTTGCTGTTCTAACCAATTAGAATTAAAAAAATTAAAGGGTAATTAGAACAGAGCACAAGACAGTGAGATGAGATACCTGTGTTGAAGAGATCATGAAACAGAACAACTCAGGGACAGAACAAAGCAAGGCAGCAAACATGTCACGATTGCCCAGGAATGGTGACAGGTTCACCAGAAAATGGCTGCAAAGGTCTCACAAATTATCGAAAACTATGTAGAGCCGAGGGTGCAAAGGTTGGGGGTCACCAACTGTCACAGCTGGCAAGAAAATGTTGGGAAATGCTGGAAATGTTGCGTGGAAGGATGGGTGTATGTTGAAAAGGAGAAAAGTTGGCCCTACTTCATAACAGACTAACAGAGGCACACAAGTGAATGAAGAAATTAGGGTTCAGCTCTGATTCAAAGGTGCCAGCATCCCAAATCGATCCTCTAAAACAGTCCTAGGCGATGCTGCTTTATGCCGCTTCATGGTTAAAATGGGATTTTTGTGACCCACTTCAGTAATGCCCGTGCCAGCTGCGATTTTGTCAGCTACTGCAGCTGCGATGGCTGTTGCATCAAATTATGACACTATTCAATTTTCATAGCATGCTCCATCCGCTCCATGACACGATGTAGTGATAGCGTTGTAATTTGGTGCTATTTACAACTAAAAAAAACTAAGTACCCCACTGCCCAGAGGCTTCTCGCTATGCGAAGGTAAGGGGGAGAGATATTGTACGCAGCCTTATCCTTGCATATGCAAAGAGACTGTTTTCGGATTCGAACTCATGACCAACAAGTCACCAAGACACAATTTTACCGTTATGTTAGGGCTCGCCCTCCTGGTGGTATTTACAACTATGTTCAATAAAAAGAGAAACTCAAAATAAATGTCGATTTCTTTCCTAAACATGAATTAAGATGTTGGCAGTGGGCCATCCTGTTCCATTTCCTTGCTTGCCTACTCAGTACTAACTAGAAAATACTAGCATGGAACAGAGTCAGTTATGAGACAGTACACTTCTTTTCACATTTATAAAGATTTTTTGTTGTGTATGAATTTATCTTGAAATATGTCAGTGGAAAGAGTCAGGGCTAAAACTAAATTACCATGAAATTGTTTTTAAACTAATGGTCTGTTTGGTATGAAGGAGAGAAAGTGAAGGACAGAAAATTTAAATTTGAATTAAAGGGAAAGTGGAGCTGTGGAAGGAAATAAATTTTTTTAAATTTGTATTTGGAATTCAACTATTGTCCTTTTTATTTTCACTTTTCCCCCAACTAAACAAAAGAAAATATGTGGTTATCTGTATTTTCTTCCCTTTGATTCAAACATACCATAAATGTGATCATAATTGTGAGTTTGCTTTTAGAATTAGAGATTCACTGTTAGATCTTCTGTTGATTGCATGTTTATCAAAATTGCGAGCCAACTCATAAAATCATGAGTTAACGTTCCTACACCAACGAAATGGGTTAACTCGTTTGTAAACTTGTTTTTGAGTAAGCTCGTGCAAACTCATGTCGTGAGTTTAGGGGTGATTCAAGGAGCTCAGTTGGGCATTAAAATATAGCCCAAAACCACACTGGTTGTGTGCATTTTTGGATCGTGATTTATGCAGAACAGACCTAGGGCACGATTTGTGTCGCACAACCAGATCTTTGATGGTGTTTACCCAGCTGTGTTTTGGGACGTTCTCTCATTCTCCTCTGTTTTGGTGCAACCAATTTTGCATCTGTGGTGGGGTTTTTTTTCCAACTTTGCAAAGACTTTCTCCTTAGGCGCATGTCTCAGCAACACAAAATGAGGGTTTCGCTCGTTATTTTTGGGTCTTGACATTCTCTCCCATTCTCCTCTGTTTTGGAGTAACCAGATTTGCATTTGTGGTGGTGTTTTTAATTTTTTTAGTTTTTGCTAGATTTCTATATTATATAGTTGAAATGTTGATTATTATATTATTTATTGGTATTTTAATATATATTTTTATATTAAGTAAATTCTTAGAGTTTACAGAGCCTTCATGAGTTGATAACATTGGTTGATTGGATATTTCAAGTGTTCAAGTATTCTTAATTTGATTGGTACTTAGTGTGGTACTGGTATTATTGACTGCTTCTGCTCTTTTGATCAAGTACTGGACTTCTTCATAGGAGTTTTATGTATGCTTCTTGCTAGTTGTTTAGTTGTTCATCTTTTCTGATGAATTTCAAATCCTGCTGCAGCTTGTGCCTTTAGGATCTTCTCACTTCAGAGTTCAGATTTTGAGGTTGTGTAAAGAACTTAAATAGTTTGCTTAATACTCGTCAGTAGATTTCTGTGGATGACATAATATGATAATGAAGGTTTGTTTATAGAAATATTCGTTAGAAAAGATGACGGGAAGATCACATCACAAAAAATAATACTACCGTCGTTAATGGAACCCTACGGTGTTTGTTTTAAGATTTAAAAATTTATTCTCGAAATGTAAAAATAGAAATGTAATTTTGACTGATATTGTAGTTTTATGATATTGTGTTTGGTGATTTATTGTGCTCTGTAGAATTTTCTGTACACATATAATGCGATTCTTATTGATGAAAATTTGGTATTGATAATGATACCTCCTGAATAGAGATTTCTTTGCTTTACTTCGTTTTTATTTTAATGGTGAGAGCGGGTCCTAACATAGTGGTAAAGTTGTGCCTTGGTGATTTGTTGGTCATGGGTTCGAATCTGGAAACATCCTCTTTGCACATTCAAGGATAAGATTGCGTATAATATCCCTTCCCCTTACCTTCGCATAATGAGGAGTCTTCGGATAATGGGATACGTAATTTTTTTTTTTAGTGAGGGGGTGAGAGTTATATTCCCCTAGGAGTATGAGAAGTAGTTTTTTTAAATCAACTTATAATTTCCATTTCTACTCTTTTTTTTTTCTAATTTACTTTTTTATTCTAACAATTTTAATTTTAAGAAGTATTCGTAAGAATATTAAAGTCACACTTTTTTTAATGTACTAAAAAATAACATTCTTATTTATAATTACTGAGATTTTTTATTTGTGGAAATGCAATGTTACAGCTTGAAATAAATGTCACCTATATCATGTGGCTGATGTAGCCCTATTGGCTACTACCTTAAAAGGAGGAAGCAACAACGAGTTATATATGCTGAAAGCAGAAACTTCCAACTTCATCAATTTCGCTGCTACCAAACTAGTTTTGCTAAAAAAGGTGGTTTGGTTTTGGTAAGTTAACCATTTTATTGGTTTGATTTGATTTTAGTTTGGTTTTTCCAAAATTCAAACCATGCCGATCACTAATGGAAAAGTTCACATTAGGTACTCAAGTAGGACCGTGATTGATTTGTGAAGTGTGAGGATGCATCAATGGGACAGGAATGATGAATACTACAAGGAAACGTATCTTTGGGTGTAGAGTTTAGAGGGAAAGGGAGGGTAAACAACATAGCTTGTGGCTTCAGGGGTGTCTGTATGTAACGTATGTTTGTACCTATTGACTATTGTACGATAAGGAATATAACATTTTGGAGAAATAGCAGCTGTAAGAAAGTGATCATTACATTAAAAGAAATAAATCTAATTATACTTAAATAATATTTCATACAAGTAGTAGAGAAATACTCATCGAAGGGTTGATGTGCTGCTTACCCATTATTTGAATAATAGTAGTACAGAAAGCTTATATTTACTTGTAAGTGCATCTTCTGGAAATATTGTTACTTTCTATGACAGAAAATAACGTCCACCTGGAGTAAGAGTTTGAGTCATTACTGCAATGGACACATTATAAAGGAGGGCAATGTGGTTGGAATTACTACTGCAAGTCTGCTAGTGACATTATGATAGCATCAATACCTTATTTTTTCGTACCAGCTCCAATCAACTACCCCCACAACAAATTCAACATTTTTCCTTGAAATAGTTCAATGTGATACTTAAAGTCTGAACTTCCAATCAATTACCAATAATGTTTATTAACAAAATGTTAACCATACGGGTAAATGTTTGGAAATATGATTAACTCGCAAGTAGCAAGGTATAGCTCTGTTGTAGATTTTGAAAGGTAGATGCAAGTAATATCACCATTGATAGCGAATTTGAGATTATGATAATACCAAAAGTTGACTCAGATCTCAGTCATGGATTTCTGCTAGCTTTTACAGTGATAATGTAAGGTATTAAAAGAATCTGCGTTGCCTCCTCTATGACAGATTGAATTTCAGCTTTAGACAATTGGCTCCTGGTGAGAAAGAAAAAGAAATTGACACGCGTATTTCAACATACATATCCTAACATCGTTTTCATTAATCAAATACTCTACTTATTTGGTGAATAATTTACCTATCTAAGTACTTGTCACAAACATTTTGATATATTATAGGTCGATTGCCGGTTAAGTAAATCTGATATAATTAATGGACAGTAATGCGAAGTGCGCTGTGAAATTGTAAGCAAGTGGCAAGTGGCATTGTTAAAAAGAATTCATAGAAATGGTGTAGTGACTCATTTCTCTAATTGTGCTTGTTTAAAGTTGTTGGCAAAGCATTTGGAGAGAAATTTACCGGAAGAAGCAACCTGCTCACATGATAGAGGCCCTAGAGTTTAGGCTAAGTCACAGTTTTCCCATTCTGTTTGTGCTGTTAAAGGGAATTTGAGGGGAAGTCTCACTCATTCTACAGATTCCTCAACATTTTCGCATGTTTGAGAATCTGTCCTTGCAACTTTCTATTAATATGGCAAGTGAACTATATTTTTGTGGGTTTAGACTTTAGATAGAAGAGGAAAGATTCTGATTTGAAGCATAAGTAAAAGACTACAAAAGAAAAGGTTAAAGTGGAGACTTTTGTCTAACTTTCTATTAGAATTAGAAAGTGCGCCTACTACTCTCTTGGTCATGATTAAATGATTTTGTTTCAGTACTTTAGCTAACATCAACTAATAAACTCCTGATTAATCCAAGTCAGACACATAAGGATTTAACTGTTACAGTATGTTTATAATATCCAACAACTACCATTGCATATTGTTGTAAGCTGTCACTGATCAGTGGTTACAGCAGTTATTATATTTTGTCTCCATTTATCTTTTATCTTCTGGAAAGGGGTCAATTATTGGGTACATGAAGGAAAGTTAACAGTTTTCTAATAGAAAGAAAAACCTTTTATTTTGTCTAAAATTTGGCAGATGGTAATCGTCAAATTTGATAACTGACCTAATCAGTTTTGAAACCAAGTAATTGCATTTAATAGCTATCCTTGGTAGGTGGGTAGTCCTCAATTTGATGACTGACCAAAACAAATTCTAGAATTTTCAATTTCAAGATTTTGACTATATGCTGTTCTTTTGTACACTTACAGTTCATCACGTCGGCACAACAAATATAAATTTTCCTTGGTCATAAATTTCAATAACCTATGTGAGCTCATTGAGCATATCTTAATGCTTTACTTTTGTACTCTAGATGGTTGTCTATCTTGTGAACCTTATGTTAAAAGCTAAAGGTAGAAACGTGTCATCACTGCTTCATAAAGAGCTACTAGTACATTTTAATCTCTCAACCTTTTGGATTGAATACTTCAGCTCTTGTTGGATGTTCAACCTTGAAGGAGATAGTACAATGTCTTTCCATATCGATCCAGCTTCACAAGTTGGGTTGGGGTGCTTGTAAAGTTCATATATGTTGTTGGCCTTTTCATTCAACGTAGAAACCCTCTTCAAACAATCTATTTCATCTGGATCAACGAGCAATGTCTTGTCTCTATCTTTCCATCCTATCAACTTTACAACATTTATCTGGTCAGTAGTGATGTTGAATATAGGGACCAAATAAGGGCCACCACATCAATGACAATAGTAAATGATTACTAATAGAAATATCTAGAGATAGGACTGATTTTTTAAAAAAATACAAATTAAATCAATAATTAGGAAAAAGGGGCAAATTGCCCAATATTTAGGAAAATGGGGCAATGGAACACGCCCCAGCTGGGGCGTGTTCCATTGCCCCATTTTCCTAAATATTGGGCAATTTGCCCCTTTTTCCTAATTATTGATTTAATTTGTATTTTTTTAAAAAATTAGCCCTAGAGATAGCATTCACAGTATATGTTACAGCTTGCAACAAAGTTTTTCATTCATGTTGGTAAATTTCAGAGAGGAAATGGTGAGATACAAATTTTATTATTCACTATTAGTTACATGATCTGCATTTGTACATCCTAACACATTAGTGCATGTTTGGGTTAAAGTTGACAGTTAATTTTGGGAGTAGTTTTCATTTTGCAAACTAAGTTTGCAAAAGAAACCTTAGTCTTGCTTTTATGGAAACTTGGTTTCAGGCGACGAACGTACTTTTAAGAATAATCAGTGCATGTTTGATTTGTAGTTGGAAATGCTGCGGCTAACGTTCCAATGCAAATCCAAAGGATAAAAGCAAAATAAATGCAGAAGTAAAGGTCTTGGTTCGTTGGTAAAATGACTTTCGCCTCAAACCAAGCAAGCGTGTTTGCCTCAAACATGTTACAAAACTGAGTTTAGTCTTCAAATTGAGTTTGAAACACCTCAATCGGGAATCCAAACACGCTTTTTCCCCTCCTTATAAAGAAAGTGTGTATGCAGGTTTTTGTTTTTGGCATCAGAGAAAGAATAAGAAAGGGAAATATGTATACCTTAGGAGGGCCTTCCAAAGAATTTGTACTGTATAGCCGGGCATTGTCTACTAGCTGGCAATAAGTCAGAAATGCATCGGCAAATCTCTTGTGAGATGTCAATTGTGACTTCACTCTTACTGCTCTTCTACACATGATAGCTCTCCTGTTGGCATTCAAATTTGTTCACTGTTAGCAGAAAACATTTTCACTGAAAGAATTGTTTTATCATAAGATTGCCAAACTAATATAAAGATTAGGAATGAATCTACCTTATGCCTCTAATGACTGCAAGATAAGCATCACATACTACTCCAACCAGCTCTATCCTATATGGTTTTCTCCTTTTGCCTCCAACTTGTTCTGGCCCTTCCCCCTCAATTCGCTGCCAATAGTTTTCCGTCACAGTTCCATCCTCATTCACCTTGTAGCCAGGTCCCATGCGGTAACGGCGGCGGTGGACATTTCTAGCCATTGTTATTGTCTGCACAACAAATGGTAACCAGGAGAGTGTACCATCCATAATTACATCACGCCCCTCATTTAGTGCTGTTACTAGGAGGGATGAGGCTGCATCAGTGGATGATTGGTGTACCTGTTTGCAACAATAACTTGATCATGCAATAACCAAAATCACCATACAACAATTAAATGACTGTCATTAAGGGAACTGTAGGAAGATCTTATTTAGAAATTATTTGGACCTATGAAAATGACTTATTTTTTATATAAGATCTTTTTAGCTTATTTTTAAATTTAGCTTTATGATAAAGATATTCAAAATAAATTCTTTCATAACCCATTTCAATAAACCTTTACAGTTAAATTTAGGCTTAAATATGTTTTTGGTCCATGTAAGTTGACGCTTTTTCAATTTTGGTTCCCATAATATTCTAATTTTTTCATTTATAGTCCCCATAAGTTCGCTCTCACAGGAATCAAAATTGAAAAACCGCAAACTTACAAGGACTAAAAATGAGCAAAATATCTAACAAGGATCAAAATTTAAAAAGCACAAATTTACAAGGACTAAAATTAGAAAAATAAACTTACATGGACCAAAAACATACTTTAACCTTAAATTTATGATATAACCTGTCATGTTAATAAACTTATTAAGCATAATTGAGTTGTCCATGATAATCTATCCTTATAAATTTTGGCTATACCACTTGACCATATTCACCCCACAGAAAAAGTAAAAGAATAAGGAATGTTAACACATATTTGTGCTATATATATACATAATAGAATACAGGGAAATGAGCAGAGAAGAGTCTGAATCATGTCACCAGTTCAGCTGTTCGAATCATGTCCTGATGCCCTCTTGCACTGAGGGCCTTATAAATGACATCTGATTCTTTGAAGGCATCTGCCTCAATGATTACGGCATTGCCTGCTGCTCCTGCCCAGAAAGGTCTGTTTAAATTTCATGAACACAAAAATTAGGTTCTTGCACTTTGCAATTAGGTTTGTTTAAGCATTTCACATATCACATGATAAGTTATATTATTGAAAAGCAAAGTGATTCGTTCTTGTGAAGAGAATATATAATTGACTTCTCTTACTCTTTGAGAATGTCCTTAAGCACAGTGCTCTTGCCAGCTCCCATGCCACCACCCATGAAAAGAAGCACTGGGCTCCTATCACTGTGTGCTACTGGAGCCATCACCTCTGTGCATCGAGAGTCATCATTTGTTACAAGTCCCATTGCTTTCATCTCTTCCACTAATGTGTTGAAAACTCTAGCCACCTTCAGATTCTTGGTCACTCTCTCGAACCTTTGTTCCCTGTGCAAAGGATACTATTTATTTAGCTTAGAAAGGAAGACTACCCCTTTTCACACCGCTGATATCAATAAAAACATTTATGAGAACTGTGATATATTCACTCTCAGTCTCAGATACCAACAGGGCATGCCCTTGAAAATTGATACGAGTTACAAGTTACCAAAAGTAATTTATTCATAAACAAGATTCTTTTTGCATTTGTTGCTACTTCAAAAGGGAATTATTATGTTTCATTGATTTCTAAGGGCAGCTAAAATGGTAAACCTTTGGTCCCTTTTATTGGTTTTTCACATCCTGTTTCACAACATATGATCCTCACATTGTTTCCAAAGATGGTTCAATTAGATAGTTGGAGAATTATAGTAATACACCAATACACACCTAGTTGCCGCCATAACTATGTGCCTGAGCTTCGCTTTTGGTTCAACTTCAGAGCTAAACACCTGCAAAAACCAGACAAAAAGAAAACAGTTCTGTTACCTAGTACATTATATCTACAATTTAATATAAGGATAAAATGTGTTTTTAGTTTCTCAATTTTTAGTTACATTAGCCATAGTCTCTGCATTTCAAAAACCATAATTTTGGTCCTCATCTTTTTGAATCCAGTGGAGTTACTCTGATGCCATGTGGTTGCCATGTAACATGTCGCTACTATGTGTTAGTCGTTGGCCACATTAGGAAACAAGGTTAACAAAGAGCGATTGAGAGACTAATTCCAATTCAGAAATGTGAAGATCAAAATCGCCAATTTTTAAAGTATAGGGACTAGGCAAAAATTGAGAGACAAGACACAATATTTTACAGTATAAAAGATTTTGACATGTCTAGATACCTGACTTATCAAAACATCACCATGGGTCCAATGGAATGCAAAGTAACTAAGAATGCATCTCTCAAACTCCTCCACAAGCTTGACAAAAAGTGAATCCGCATCTGGTTCGTTCTCGAAGAAGGCGTAGAGATCATCTTCACACCCCTCTGATTTCCTTATGTATTCAGAAGCCAATTTACAAAGAAGAGGACAACTTCTCCTGTCTTTCAACCCCATTTGCCTAGCTGCACCATTTCATTAAGATAATCTCAAGTACAAGTAGGACTAGTATCATCATATATAATAAAAAATCCCTATTAACGCTTATGGATCCATAAGTATATACATCACCGAAAAAATACATAAATTAGACATACATTATTATTACCTACGTAATGAGAGAACTTTTCAAGCTTTGGGGTATGGTTTGCCTTTGATTTTCTCAGACGTGGCATGATCTGTCGATCCCTCATTGTTTTAACGCGATAATGCATTGCTGCGGCAAATATCAACCCAATAGAGGAAGCCACCACGATCGCTATGAATGTGGGCTTGCCATTATACTCTGAAATTTAATTAACAAGATTGAGATATATATACCAGTGAGGAATGAAAATCACATCCTAATGAGTTTAATTTACTTTAATTTGCATGTGGATCATACATCGATAATAAGATAAGATCAATCAAAGAACACCAATTAAACACAATGATGTCATATTCATGCATGGCATGCACTTGAATTATGATATAATAATACGTTACGTACCTTTCTGCATTTGGCTTAGAAATGTATAAGACACAGACCATGTGCACCACCGTAGGTGTAAGAGATCGTGGAATTACTCTGTGTCTGGATCGCTGCTGTTTTGATTTCCGAAGAATTTGATTTTGTTGTTGTTATTGCGTTGAAGGAATTCTTGTCTTGACGCGTGGCTTTGCATGGCTACGGCATCGTGGCCTGAGAAATTGTTATTACAAATTCTTTTTTACTAACTATTTCTACAACTAAATAATAAATATTTTTAATAAGAAAACAATATTTTTATTTTCTTAAACAAATCAATATCAGCAGTTCAGCTAGTAATTAATATCACGTGTAATGGATATCATTTTCAAGTCAACTCTGAATTCTTTTACTTTTGTCTTGATTTTAAATGTTATATCTCCATTTGCCATTTGAATTGTATTTATATCCTTTCAAGTTGTATCTTTTCTATTGTTTTCTTGCCATTACTTTAACTTTACAAGTTTTTACATTTCTTTTTAGGTTCATTTATTGCGTTATTTTTTTGAAATTTTTTATATTAAATATTTCTTTACAATTTGGTTCTATTTTCATTCTTCAACAGCTATTGTAAATTTATTCTTGCATATTTTTCTGATTTTATTTGTTTTTTGAATACTTTTTTCATGAATTCTTATAATAAATAGATGGTATACTCTATTTGTAATACGAAAAATGGTGTCAATATTATTTGTGAGGAACAACTAAAAGTAAGTTTTTTTTAAAAAGAATATGAATTAAATTGGATGATATGAAATTAAATAGATTAAAAATAAGTTTTCATGAAAGGACAGGATCCAAAATCATATTTTTCCAAAAAAGAAAAAAACACAGAGAATTAAAAGTGAAAATCACTAACCATCTCGAATTCAAAGAGGCTTTGCATTACCATTTAAAATCAAAGAGTGGAAACATTTCATAAGAATTCGAATCAAGGTAAATTATTGAATCAAGCTAAATTTCATAAGAATTCGAATCAACGTAAATTATTGAATCAAAATCAATCTTCAAAACAAATTTTCTTAACAAATATATGGATTGATATGACATGATTGCTGCCTATCAATCCCTCATGTTATCTCAATTTTTAAGTTTCAGCATCTTATTGATGGCATATTTTTCTAACAATACCATCCTTTACAAAGTTTACTATAATTACAATGGAAACTTATGATAAACACCATCTGATATTCCTTTTGTTCTTAAGACATATCTTTGTCTGAACCCTTCAACTCTTTCATAGGATAAACTCCAATTATTCTCTACCAGCAAAGTCATGGGCCCACTTCTCCCTAGAGAAAAAAAGAAGAAAAAGGAACAACTAAGAATTCAGCTGCTAAAGCTATCTAATATGCAATGATTACTACTGATTCTGCAATTTCTTTAGTTTGGTCTAAAAACACATTACACAGTATTTCATGTCGGTGCACTAACTTGAGCAAAAGGCTACGGAACGACCAACATCACTGATGTTTGGGGAGGACAAAGTACAAGAATGGTCTCGAAGGCGTAGGAAACGAAACATTGCAGCTCCTGCTATAGCTCCACCACTGGGGGCTACCATGTATATCCATATGTTCTTGAATTTCCATGAGAGAATTGCTGGACCTAATGATCTTGCGGGATTCATTGATCCACCAGAGACTGGGCTGCATAGAAAAATGAATGACTTTTACATTAGAAAAAAAGAATAACAAACAAGTTTGATAAGACTTATTTCAGAGAAATAATTGTTTTCTTTTTCAAAAACTTTTTCATTGCAAAGAAAAAGGCAATTATTTCTCTAAAATAAGTTGAATCAACCACAACAAAGCTTATCACACCGGATGCGATCAATTACATGGATGACCTGATGGCATTTGACTCGGTTAAAGAGCGAACCTTTAGAAATATTATTTACTATGTGATTCCTCCTAACAACTTCTTCCAATATCTTTTACCGTTTCTCATTTTTCACACGACTAAAACATGCAATGTACTCTAGTCACTAGTGTTTTGAATGACCTTCTTTATGTGTACAAATCACTTCAATTGATTTTCTGTTATCTTTTTATCAATTGGTACCACATCAATATTTTCTTGTATATAATTATTTCCTATCTTGCCATTTCTGATGTGACAACACATTCATCTTAATTTTACTAAAATTACCAAAAATCTAAAATAAGTTGAACCAACACAAACTAATTTTACTAAGCATTATTTTGAAGAAAAAAAAGTTTGTGGGTAGGTACCCTGTGATTAGTACAGCAAGCCCAATTGCCATTCCAGCAACAAAGCCAGATAAATGGCCCACCTGTACAGTGTAAAAAATTTTAATCAGCTAGTTTAATTTTTAAGGAACTTAAATATGCATGTATATAATTTTGTTGCTTATTAGTCCTCACTGATTGAGATTCAGATGTCAAAGCTGCAACGAGGAACATGATGATGAAAGTTGCGATAACCTCCACCCAGAAGGCAGAGTTGCACCCTTGGAGTGGCAAGGTCATCAAAGCATCTGATTCTATGCCGTATACTAGGCTACCTATGTATGTTGCCGACATAGAACCTACTGTCTGTGCTATAATGTAAACTGGAACCTGTTACGGGAAAAGTAATGGTACATATAGTCATAAACTAATCAATTATACCACCAGAAATTTTTAACAAGGGCTATGCTATGCCATGCTATGCCATGCTCTTTGTTTGTTTTATTGTTACTTATTAGCACCTTGAACCATGGAAATTGACCAATTGTTGCAAAGGCTATTGTGACAGCTGGGTTAACGTGCGCACAAGATATTGGCCCTATAGAGAAAATAATCACCACCACTGTTAATCCTGCTGTAGCTGCATACTCCAGAAGGCCCACTGCACCATTTTGGAATCGTGTGCTTGCGGTGATTCCACACACACAGAACATCAAAATAAAAGTACCCACCACCTCTGCCATCACCTACATTACATATTAAAATTACTTGTACTTCTCATAATATCAAATCAAACATTATAAGATTTACTTCCAAGGGAAAATAATAGGCACTATATTATGTTTCTGTTTGGATCCTGTTTAAATTCTCTTATAGCCTTCTACAGGATTTTACTTAATATATTGTTAAGTTAATAACACTTACCTTTCTCTCATTAGTAATTGTCCAAATTGCTACCTACATCATATTCCATACAGTGCTATTCACTCCACATTTTTGTCATCCTTACATATCTAGAATTATATTGTACAATACATTAAGCATTGCTTACTTGGTTAAAATGTTTTCTAAAGAAAGCTCTCTCATTTAACTTCCCCAATGAGTGCGGGTTGATTTTAACTTATAAGAAAAACTCAATTTATTTACTTTCTTATCTTCTTTTTTTATAAGTGTTTATAGAGAAATTTATCCAAATAAAACCTAAATAAACTTAGAAAGGCTGCGTATACTCTTACCATGCGAGCACAATTCAGGTCAATTTTGATGGGTGTGAAGCTAAGAGCAGAGTTGTTGGCCAAAACATATCTATGCTTTGATGTTGCAGCTCTATACCCAATCTCCTTATCTTCCTCACATAGGCCACTGCTTGATGCATAATTTGAAGAATCAGGAGATGGTTGCTCCTCAAATATGTCTGTCATGATCAAACTTCAGTTGAACACAGCTTGGTGAAACAAAAATATCTCACAAAATCTTTAATGAGATCTCATGTATGTAAAGTAAGTGCAAAGAACATGTTCCCTAGAAAAAGTTAGTTTTAACATTTCATGTAACTGTCATGATGCAAAAATGTGGGGTAAGTTTAACTGTGTGGTTGAAACCTTTTGTTTCTCACACATCTTTGGCTTCTTAAAAGATTTTCTAAGGGTATCAACACACGATTCATGTGTTGCTCGCGTTGACGTAAAGAAGAGCAGTTTGTGCTTATTAACTGCTCCAATATAGAAAGCAAACTAATACTTTCCAACAAATGTAAAGCACTATCAAATGTTCTCTTACTTTTTGCTTATTCTTTAGTATGTAGAATCCAAACTAAAAGCTAGCCCTCAACCACTTCCTGACTAATATTACTAAATTTTGTTTCTTTTCTTCTACCTTTCAGTTTCCTCAGTTTCTTTCTTCTTGAATTGGCATTCGTGATAAATAACACGATATGATTATGTTGGATAAAGAAAGACATAAATTTTATCGAACAAAAAACTATTATGTTTTGTACTTTTGTTGTAGAACTCACTACTAAATTTGATATAAATTATGTCTTTTTTTATAAGATGACCATATCATATTACTCAAGAACATGCAAGGATTCAAATCTTTTTTTCTTATATTAAAAAATTATATGTTCATGCATGTTTGAAGTAACCTCACATAAATTTTTAGTCATAAGAACATTGCAAAACTAGGCAGAGTATATGCCATCATTTTTTTATGTATTAGAAATTTCTATATGTTCAACAAAAAAAAATAGTAACAATAAAATACTTACTCCCTACTCAAGTTTAAAAACCGCTTTGTAAATGGTAAATAATAACATAATTAAATTTTGACATGGTAAATTTTAAAAACTGCTTTGTAGACTCAAGTTTAAGAACTGCTTTGTAAATGATTAAATAATTGAATTACCCATTACATGTAATTACCATATAGTATTATTTTTAACAATTACATAAATTGCTGTTGTTTTTGTCCATGTAAAATATTCAAGAAAGTAGACAGGTAGTGTAATATAATTTTATATTATTATTCAATCAAAAACTATAATATATGAATAATTTATTGACTTTTGTAATCTAATCTTTTTTTAATAAAATTGAGTTTACATTTAAAAAGAATAATTAAAAGTCATATGGATGACGTTTTTTTCATTGTTGAAAATGTAATATTTTTTATAATGACAACGCATAATCATTAAACTCGTAGTATTAATACGTAATTTTAAGAATTCATACTAAGCCGTATTAAATTAATCAAAAACTATTGTTTTTTTGCCCATATTTAATTGTAGATAAAAAGATATCATTGTCAACTAGGTATTAAAAAATTTTAAATAATATAATCTGTCATCAAATGAAACACATGTCGCATATATATTTTCAAAATGCATACCTAAATAAATTATCAAATTATACATGCAAGGACTTTAGATCAAATATTGCTCTGAGTGTGTGCACGTTGTTGTTGTGTGTCATATATATATATATATATATATATTATGACATGAATTATTTACTTGTTGAAAATATGAGGAGCTTTCGAATTCGTCTAAGAAAAAGTAAAATTATGAATGTATAAGTAATTCTTAAATTAATTTAAATCTCATTATTTTGGATAGTTTGACTAATGACTAGATTATGTACAACCAATCAAGTAATAGAACCTTTATTAGCCCAACTTTTCTCGTGGGCCAACCTATATTTATAGGACCAACAACTCGCATTTATAGAACCGACTTAATTCATAATCGATTGCCCTCGCGCATTATTGGCTAAGGAAATTCTTAGATCACAAGGAGCTTGTGACCAACCTTAATCACATCAAAGTCACACATATTGTAGAATTCATCGGATTCTTAAGTTCACACCGAACATTACTAGCTAGTCTTTGGTGAATATGTTCTTTGGTGTTAACAACTTTAATAATTTTTAGCTTAATTAAGAGTTGTTCTTTTCATTTAAATTGATTAAATTATAAGAAATATTTCAACTATTTTACGAATTATTTGAAATAAATTTTATTCATCTAAATAAGATCAAATACAATGGTTTAGTATTAACATTTTCCATTAGATAATCGTATATCTGTACTTATTTAGTTAATAATAAAAATTTAATAAGAAATGCTGATATTACTAATTGATTTAGTTAAAAAAAAAAAAGACCATTTGGTACCGTTTCATAGAGGACTTTCCTTTTAAAAATATAACAAATGCAAGAAAGTTACTATAGGAAAATAACATTTTAATTGGATACAAACTTATTCATTAATTAGATAAAAACAATATATGCTATAAAAAAAGATAAAAACAATATATAATTGAATTTTACAATGTTGCATTCTCAAAATCAAGAA
>PYAF01001175.1:3135715-3174607 GCA_007407185.1 Glycine tomentella
GTTAATTATTTGAATTGATACTTGATAATTTAATTAATTTCTTATTAAATTATTTTCAAATATATTTGGATCATAATATCTTTCCTTTTAACTTAAATTATTTTGAAAAATATATTAAGTCATTTATCTGCATAAATTGCATTTTTACTTTTATTATGGTTAATTCTATTTTAAATTAAATTATTTCTAAAAATAACTTGTTCATTAAATATTTTTCGTGAATAAATGTCATAAGAAATGAGACTTTATTAAAATAAATAAATAAATATTTTCTGTGATTATATTTCAACCAAATATTCAAGGAGAATATTTTCATCAATGATAAAATATTGTATAATTTTCATTTGTAAGGTCTAAATTTTAATATAGTAAATAATGTTATTAAATAATTTTGTATAATCTATTTTATAGTAATCATTATAAAAGATACAATAATTTATAATTTGTCATATTATTGTTGAACTAAAATATACAAAAAATAAAAATTATATAAGAAAATAAAATAAAAAATAAATTCATGTAATAGTTAGTGTAAAAATTTAGTTTCAAAATATATTTTTATTAATTCAGCTAAAAAATATTATAATTAAGGTAATTATTTAAAAGATAGTTACAATTAATGAATAAAAAATATATTGATTATATTTATTGTATTTATTATTACATTTATTATTTTGGAGATATGAATATGGGACTAACGCATGCCATTACCTCATAAAACAAATTCTTCTTTTATAAATATAGTTGATAGTTGATTGAGAAAAAAATCAAATCTTGCATTAGTTAAAGATGATGTTAAAATAAAATATATAACTATAGATAGCTCTTACTCTATAAGCTAGCTTTTATGGTTGAATTAGACTTAAATTTACCCTCTAAGATGTTATTAGAACCTATCTAGATCCATTAACAAATCATTGTTTCCATTAAAGGGCCACCAGTCGTATTATTTATGCATTAAATCCAAAAGTGTTGAGTTTGAAAGGATATATTTAAAAAAAAAAAATCAAGTCTCACATCTAAATTTGTCCTAATAAAAATTGAACTCGTGATTTTTAACTTAATGATCATTGCTCTAATTAATGATTTTATATTGCTAAGGGCTAGCAAATTTTGGCATTTTAGGAGAAGCAAATAAATTTCTAAATAGTTTGTATTTAACTTGGTTTCTATGAGTGATTGAGAATGAAATTAATTTTTCATTGTTCTTAGTAATCTTGATAATCAATTTTGAATGTGAATTTTATGTCTCATTACTAAGTAGTGCACGTTTGGTTTTTAGTTTAGAAGTCTAAAAGTATGTTTAACGTTAAAACTGAAAAAATATCTTGTTTGGTTTCAAACTTAAGCCTAATCTTAAACTAAGTTTTATTATTATTTTGTTTTGAAACTTATTTTGAAATAGAAACAAGAGGAGAGTTGTTCTTGCAAACTAAGTTTGCAAAATGAATTTTATCCAAACTTAAATTTGCAAACTATAATCCAAACATAGTTGTATTCTTTCATGGAATCATGCTTGTTGCAATGAAGAAATAATGTAGCATCTATGTTAAGTATACATAATTCGTATAATAAATGCAACAAATAAAGAATGCAGTTTATGATTGAGTGCTAATGATACTTATGGTTATCATTTGCTATAACAAATAAATAATATAACTTATTAGCACTTTGCTCGTAATCCTATAAATATCATGTCACAATGATAAGATAATGTGATCAAAATCATATTATTTTTCATAGAGTCACATTTGACTTAAATAAATCTAACTTGTTTTAAAAAATTAAAATCAAATATTGTCCAACATTTGTTACAAAATTACTTTTTAGTTTGATCTGATTATTTTCAAAACCTACTCAGATTATCATACAGACTAGATTAAGCCTTCTATATGTATTTTTCTTCTTCTATGTTTTAATTTATTTGTGTTTAGTATCGGAATTTTTTAATCTGTACTTCTTTCAAATTCAAATAGAAATAACAATAAATAATTAATAAAAAAAAGAACCACCAAAGTCTTGAATATGAGTAGGGTAAAGGCGTGGAAGGCAAATAAAATAAAACGTGGTGGTGGCTCCGTCTCTCATCCTTTACAAAAACCTAAATTCTGGAAAGCACCGTCTCTATCCAAACGCCACCGTTTTTCTCTTCTCTCCGTCTTCCGAAGTTTCGAGAATCATAGTAAGTTCTGAAACCACTTTTCTCAACTCTTTCTTCTACTCGCGTTAGGGTTTCCGCATTATTCTTTGTTTCCAGTCTTCAATTTAATTTTTTTCTTTCGAAAAGGAAATTCAAACGCGAGTTCTGGTGTTTTCGCTGTTTGTTAGAGTTGCGTAATTGCATTCTCTTTCTTCACTTCCCTTTCGCATCTGAACTTGTGCTCTGCGTTTTGTTCGGTGAAGTTTTTTCTCTGCACTTTGTTCTGTCATGGATGAACGCTGGATTTGGTTATTTCATTCAGCGGATGCATGGTTCAAAATTTTTAAGGCATTGGAAGTTATGGAATTTAATTTTAGTTTGTATATATATATATATATATATATCAAATGGTGATTGATGTTGTTAACTAGGCCTCTCCTTGATGAGCAAGTATAATTGTTTAATTCTTTATTTCCCTTTTTTAGTTTCTTTTGTGTGGTTTGATTTTTGGTTTATGTTGAAAAGGATACTGATATGTTGTTTCATGAGTTCGGTTTCATAGCTGCTAGGATGTCTGGGGAAGTTTTTGATGGACAAGATGCAGGCTATGTGCCTGAGAACCCTGAGTTTCCACAAAACCATTCTGATGAACACGATGGAGGAAATGTGATTGATGGCTCTGGGTTTCCGCAGCTGCAGCCTGATGAACACGATACCGGAGGGTTTCCGCAGCTGCAGCCTGATGAACACGATACCGGAGGGTTTCTGCAGCTGCAGCTGCAGCCTGATGAACACGATACTGGTGGGTTTCCGCAGCTGCAGCCTGATGAACAGGATACTGGAGGGTTTCCGCAGCTGCAGCCTGATGAACATGATACCAGAGGGTTTCCGCAGCTGCAGCCTGATGAACACGAAGGCGGCAATTTGGCTGAGGATGCCAATCATCCTGAACATAATTTTGACGGGAATGATGTTGAAGGTTTGCCTGGAAACCCTGATTTTCCTCCTCAAGAGCATGCGGAGGAACAACATGTTGGAGGAGACGTGACTGAGAATTTTGGCTCTGAGGAAAAGCAGGAACCTGAGGAGGATTTGAAAGGAGGTGAAGTAAAGAAGTGGCCAGGGTGGCCTGGAGAAAATGTTTTTAGGATGTTAGTTCCTGTGCAAAAGGTTGGCAGTATTATTGGACGAAAAGGTGAGTTTATTAGGAAAATTACTGAAGAGACTAAGGCTCGTATAAAAATTCTTGATGGTCCTCCTGGAACTGCAGAAAGAGCTGTGAGTATACTTTTTCAGTTTCTTGTTATTCATGAAGTGATGGATAATCTTGGATATTCACTGTTTCAAGCACATTATACATATTTCTTATTGATCCTTAGGCTTATTGGAATGTGCTATCTGTGTTTGGATTGTTCTGTGCTTGGTATCCTGCACCTTCCTTGCAGTTAGGTTTTTATAGTTTTCCCCTTTCCTATTCATCAATTCTTTTATTGAATATGTTTGCACAATAGTTAACAATACCAAATAGTGGCATTGAGTGACGTATCCCAAAATTGGTAAGTGGGTAGTGGATTGGCTGCTTTGCTGAGGATCATATATTATATATTCAAGATAAATAATTTCATAATTTGTAGTATAGAATACACAAACGCTTAAAAATAAAATATTATCTAAAATTAAAGATATCATAATTCTTAACCAAAAAGTTATAGTCTAATTAATATTCACCATTAATTTGAGCTATAATTAACGTTGTGAGAAACGAGATATTAGGAAATTAAAAGAAAATAGGAAGATGATGGAATTCGTAGAAAAACGGATGGCCATGACAGGAAAGTTAGTGAAATTTTATGCACTATAGAACACACTACACAAATAATCAAAGATAGTCATATATGTCTTAGTTAAGTTGCAGCAATTAAGAAGGGCCCTATTATTATACTTTGTTTTTTGAACTGCAAAACAGAGGTCGGAGGTGAGCTTCGCAACAAAATGAATGGGCTTGGCTGGAAAAGGGGTGGATTGGGCAAAATGGGGTGAATATGGCTTTCATGCAATTTGGCTGCTATTTGTGCAAAAAAGCTGTACTGAGTTTCTTGTGGCGACCAGCAGCTTTGATGCTCTGCTCCAGTGTTATAGTGCTGCTGTTGGTACCCATGGTTTGTAGTCATGTTCCCATGTTCCCGTACTGTAAGCTGATACACAATGGCAAAACTTGATTGCCATTGTTAGAGCTGAAACATCATGTCTTGTATGGATTCTTTGCTCGATCATTATGAATCAGAGTCATGAAAATATAATATAGGGAACATCAGTCCATGAACATTAACTCCAATCGTTCTTACTATATCTTCTAGTAATTGATTAGTAGTGCTTTGATGTGGAAAACATCTATTTGACAAAACAAACTTATATCATATGGGTTGAAACATAATTTGATTATTCGTGATAAAACTTGATAACACATGAATACTATTGCTAAGGAACCATGTGATGAAAACAAAAACAAAAAATTATCAAAGGAGTAAAAGTATACAAAAATATAAATAATCTAGCTGAATCCAAGAAATGATAATGAATTAAACAAGTGAATATATAAAAAGAGATGTCTTTTGTCACGATGACCAAATGGATGTGTGCAGGTTGTCAGCTAAAATGAATGACTAAGGTGGCTTCAAATTGAAGAACCAAAGTTCAAGTTGCAGGGAAACATCAATGAGCATTTACAACTGCTGAATGTTGTTTTTTGACTTAAGAATCAAATAGTCTGTGCAGATTTTGGTGGCAAGAAGCGTTCACTCCCTGGTAACTTCAGAACTTGGTCGATTGGTGTCTTGCCACACTCCCTGAAACACTTTCCTGGAAAACATTCTTAACGTTACTACAATAAAAAAAAAAAAAAAAAAAATCCAAATATTAAGTACACTCAAACTGGGTAGATGAAGTTTGGAAACCATCAGAAAAATTTATAAATCTGAAATATATCTTGGTCCATTTAATTACTTCAAGGGCATATATCATTATGAAATTCCTCTCAAGATTTAAAATAAATAATTATGAATTGAAGTATTTATACTAATTTTTGGACTCAGGGACACACCCTTAGAAATGAAAATAAAGGTAAAACAAAATTTAGCTTGAGATAGTTAAAACAATTTCTAATTTGTTGAACCAAAGATGCACTGGTTGTAGGAAATGAAAATAAGGTTAAAGGCTACAACAATTTTATTTTTGTTTTTGCTAGTGATGAAATACTGATATGTTTTTTGGAACAGGGCAATGAATCAGCTGATGAGTCAAGTATATAAAATTAGCTCGCTATAATTTGAAACTTAGCTGTTTTTGGTGTTCATAAAGGGCCTGCTTATGTTGTGTTTCTGAATTCTCCTTTTATGCTTTTAAAAGGTAATGGTTTCTGCGAAAGAAGAGCCAGATCGCAGCATACCGCCTGCTGTTGATGGTTTGTTAAGGGTTCATAAACAAGTTGTAAACATGGACCCTCATCCTGCCGATAGTGCATCAGGTGCAGGACGCTCAGTTGTTACAAGGCTTCTAGTGGCAGATACTCAAGCAGGAAGCTTGATTGGGAAGCAGGGGTCCACTATAAAATCCTTTCAAGATGCCACAGGTTGCAATATACGCATTCTGGGTTCAGGTTCGCTCACAACCATTTTAAATTACATTAGGAAATGTTGCTTGTTTGTCAATGAACACATTTTCCTTTTCAATATATTTTCACCGCAAGTCTTTTTATCATGTCTTCTTTGGCGTATTTTCTCTGGTTGTATTTTTTTTCTCAAAAAGATTTTCCCTAGTTGTATTGAGTCTTATTGCATATGTTATCAGTACCACTGAATCTGCCTCCCCTCAGATGCACTATTTTTTGTACTGCCATTCTTATTACGTATTTAAATAGTTGGTTACGTGATTTTTGTCAAGTAATGCACTACTATTTTGTAAACATATATTTGAGAAACATGATTTATGATATCCAAGTTTGTGATTATAGTACCTGAATGATATATTCAACAGAACACCTGCCAGTTTTTGCTCTGCGAGATGATAGTGTTGTTGAAATACAAGGGGAATCTTCTGGGGTTCACAAGGCGGTTGAACTTGTTGCAATTCATCTACGTAAATTCTTGGTTGATCGCAGCATAGTTGTAGTATTTGAAACACAAGTGAGTTCATTTTATTTTCATTTGTTTATTCAAAGCTGAAAGGTGGGAATAGCCAGATTAAGAATGTATATAGATGAGTTATCTCATGAGATTCATTGTGTCATGATAAGTCATTAAGCTGATTTGAACATTCCAAGCTATATATGAAATGATGTTTTCAAGCTTGGGCTATATTTTGGGGATAATTGATTGGGATAGGTTAGTCATAGGGTGGGATTGAAAGCATCATAGGCTTGGATACCTGCCAATTGCATACGTATATCTGACTTTCATCATTCATTGTCTTTGTATTTTGAGAAGGGTTTCAATGTTTTTTCAACTCAAATAATTTTTTTTTTCTTCCTCCAATACTTCAGATGCAAAGGCCAGATGTTCGAGTAAACCAGAATGTGCCACCAGGCCCACCACACCAACCTTGGGGTCCTCCTCAAGGTTTTCCAGCTCCTGGACCTGGTAGTGGTGGTGGAACTGCTTTTCCACCCAATCCTCAGTATATGCCGCCTTCACATAACTATGATAATTACTACCCACCTGCTGACCTGCCTCCTATGGACAAGCACCTTCATCAGGGTCCAGTACCTGCCTATGTAAGGGATGCTTCTATGGGAATTCATCCATCCAGTGCACAGCCACAACAATCTGTTGTGACTAAGGTATCCTTTTTTGCCCAAATGAGTATTGCAGACAGCAGCGTTGGTTTTGAAGCATTTATTTATTTAGTGACTTACTTTGATTTCTATTGTACTATGTAGGTCACGCAGCACATGCAAATTCCTTTGTCCTATGCAGATGCTGTTATTGGAGCATCAGGGGCAAACATCAGCTACATCCGTCGAGCTAGTGGAGCAAGTATTACAATTCAGGAGACCAGGGGTGTGCCAGGAGAGATGACTGTTGAGATAAGTGGTACTGCTTCACAAATACAGGCTGCCCAACAGCTAGTGCAGGTATTTCATTTTGAAGGGTTTTTGCATTCGTCTAATCTACATGTTAGCTATCTTATAGTTATTGCTTAATTGAGACTAGCTGATTTATTTATTTATTTTGTGCTTGGAAGTGGCAACAGTTAATTTTATGTCTGTATTGTATGTATATTCTCGTATGCTTTAATAGCTTCCTCATTACTAGTTAATTATTGTCTCTGCATATTAATTTTAATTATAAATGTATTAGGGTTAAGTAAAAGTTTTATTTTTTTCAATATTCATTCTTTTACATACAAATACAACTTACAAGTAAATAGTATAAATAAATATTAGTGTCTAATAAGGAGAGGGAATGCAGTTGACATCCAAGTATTTGTTTATTTCTTGTATTTTTGTCATGAGGTTTGAATGGCAAAGGATGAAGTTAGGCTTAAATGAATATTATAAATGATGCAGAGGATAGGAAAGATTGTTATTATCATTGTCCTGTGAGATGATGCTAGTTTTTTCTTTTTCCTAATGAACATTGAATTAGTGAAAGCTTATCTTGATAAGAGAAGAAAGGTGCAGAATATGAAATGGAAAGCAACAATTACTTTAAAACATTTTTGGGGCAAGTTATATCATTGTACCAGCTTGTCGATGCTCGATGCTATCTATAACTATTAATAAAGGCAATTACTCCCTTTCATGCGAACATTTGTTATCCCTAATTTATCCTTTAGCTACTTTTAAAAACCATCCAATCACAATTAGTTATTAGTACTATCTAATAGCTTTTCAACATGGCAGTTATTACAACTACATCTAATTCAAAAAAAAAAAAAAAGGCACCTTATGCCTGTTTGTCAACTACTTAATATTATGGTGGTGGTGGTTGTCATTGTTATTATGGTTGGTGCTATTCTGAATTGGCGACTATGTATCTGATGCAGAATTTCATGGCTGAAGCTGCAAGTGCGGCACAGGATCATATGGGGGGATCAATTAACCAAGGTTACAATTCCTATCCTACTAATGCCCCTGTCTATGCATCTCCGCCCTCAAGTGCTGCTGGTCATGCAGGTCATGTACCTTCTGCAGATTATGGTCCCGTTTACGGTTCCAATTATGGCTATTGAGAACATTACATTTAATTTTAAGTGAGGAGCCCTACGTTTTGTAAACATTGAGCGTTCAATTTCAGTTCTGGTTCTCGTGGGTATTGTAACCGGGCCTGTGCGTGTCCTGTGTCTTATATCCCCTATATTTTCGCAGTATTACATTTGGTATAATGACTGAATAGGATTTAGAGCATATGATAATTTGATAGTTATTTTCATTGGCTCAACTAACTTTTTTTATATGATTTTAATCTTACAAAAGATTTTCCTGTTTTGATCCTTATAAAAATGTTTTTATACAATTTGGACTAAAAAATGCAGTGTTCAATTTGATCCTTTATTAAAAAAAAATTGATTTAATTTTTTGTTTTAAAAGTGACTCAAAGTAGTTGAACTAAACACTGAAAATTAATCACTTTTTTATTTGTTCATGAAATTTATTTAACAATTTTTATTATATTTATTGTCTTTTTTTTTGAATCAGTGTAGTTTCATAATTTTTATGTATGTAAATTTAATGAAACAAGATTTTTGTTTTGAATTTTTTAAAATAAAAAACAACGAAAAAGGACTAAATGTTTTACTCACTTTTACATACCATGTAGATAGTGCACATACCTTTTTCGAGTATTTAAATTACAATAAAGAGCCTATTATACTAGTAGATTATACGCATGGCAACCTAGCATAGACTTTCTTAACACGCTCTCTGCTAAAATTTAATTTTTAGAATGTATTAAATATAAACTAAAAGAAACATCTACCAATTATGACAATAAAATCTGAAATTTAATTTTATGAAAATGATTTTTTTTTGAAAAAATATATTCAAAAAGCGAAGAAGGTAAAGAAGTAAAAAATACGGATTGCTAATATCCCCAAGACACTTGGTGGCCCAACAATAAAAAAAACAAAAAATTTGCACAAATTAGAATTATTTGGTTGAAAGATGAAAGAAATAAAACAAATTAAACAATAAATATTAATTTTTAATTTTTCTAGAGTATTTGAACTCACGATTTTTTTCCTCTCTCCCCCTTCTCTTCTTTCACTCTTAGACCAATTTTATATCTCTAAAAAGAAACAATTTTAATATAGAAGAAAAAAAGACATTATTTGTTTTACATAGAAATGAGAGGAAAAAATAAATTACTGTTATATTAAAAATAGATAAATGGAATCATTAAGTTGAAAATAGTTTAGTCAATTATTATAAAATCCAATCCTCTAAATCTCCAAATTGAGAAATTTTGATAAAAATAGATTTTAACTTTTCACTTTTTTTTGAGGATGTCAAGGTGGGTGTAGTTATATGAAGATGAATAAGATAAGAAATAAGGATATTCAACGAAAGGTAGTAGTAATTCCGGTGTGTGAAAAGATGAAGGAGCATAGATTGAAAAGATTTGAACATGTTACGATACGACTGGATGCTCCCGTTAGAACGAGAGTAAAGATCCACCGAAACTCACATGAGGAAAAATAGTTAAACAAAACCTAATAGAATGAGATATAGATTGAGGACGAAGTAGAAAAAAATTATAAGCTTGGTGCAAGATTAAACTCATTAGTATGTCTAGTCGTTCGTTTTTTTTTAGTTATTTTCCTCTTTATTTTCCCCCTCCTCCTTTCACCCTTCTTTTATTTTAGCTTATTTTTCCTTTCTTTAGTCTTATTTTCACTTTTTCTTCCCATCTCCCTTTCTCTTTCTTTGTCTTTTTTTTTTTTTATCTATCATTGAATTTATTTACCACCGACCCCAATTAACTTGGGTTGAAGGTGCTGTTGATGTTGATTTTTTTTCTCTCACCAAAATTTTGAAACAAGAAAAGTCATGAAGTCCCTCCTCTCCCTTTCCCTTTTGATCAAACAATATGAAGAAGACCCAGCAAAATCAAACACTATGTAAGAGACCCGACAAACCAAATGAATGCACCTATTACCATTTTGGTTAGCACATCTTGAACCATAGCCGTAGCAGATATCGTTTTCTTTATTGGGCTGAAGTTTGTGTACTACATAAATCATTTTGTTTGTGGTAAAATAAATCCGCCTAACCCCAAATAAAACAAATTGAAATAGCATTCGAAATACCATTGTTTTGGCCGGTCGTAAACATAGAACATTTGTAACATCATTGAATCTAAATTTGGGGGAAAAACATTCTTGAAAAAGGGAAGAAACAGAGACAAACTATTGTAGAGTAATCCCTAATCAAATGTTTTAAGTCATGCAAACAATCTTTCCCTATCTGCGTTAACAATCAACTATGATAAGATGGAGACTATTACATACCATTGTTTGAGAAGCATTCATGCAAAAAATGATGCAAAGACATTGGGATCTCAGAGGATAACAGCTCTGCTCCACTGGTTCAGGGAGTAAAAATACCTTTGACATCAAAATCAAAGGAATACTATTGAGACTGAAATGCCAAAAATCAGTTAAAGTGCTTGATGAGAAGCTAGCTACCTTTCATGTACTTGCTCAAAGCAATTTAGCTACGGCAATTTATGTAACCCAAGAGAGATGAAACTCTGCAGTCTTGATGCTTAAATTTTTACTTTTACAGGATGAAGAAGCGAAGAACCCAAGAATCAGAAGTGTTATTTCGCATTAATGCACTTCAATCTATTTTTCCACAACCTATCAAGTTGGCACATTCCCTACTGTTTGTGGAAGTTCAAGCTTGGGCAAGAGCTCAGAGGCAACCTTGTCAAATGAGACAAGGTTAAGACGGTTTTTGTTTCCATTCATAACATTTGACAGGTATGTTATTTCCTGAGCAACCACATTCTTTTCAAGTATTTCAATCCAAAATTCATCATCTTCGCTGAGGTTTGATGATCTTAATATATGTACTACATTCTCCAGTGTTGCTACATTCCTACCAGCACCACAGCCCATGGCTGTTGCAGCACCCACTGCATTTGCAATTGCCAATGTATTAACCAGTGGCATATTATGTATAAAACCATAGACAATAGCAGCTACAAAACTGTCTCCACATCCAACAGTGTCACTAACATTCACCTGATAACATTTTAGAAATCCAATTAGTTTATCACAAAAAGATGAATGTTGTCAAAGGACACAGTTGTCAGACATAAGTTCAATAAATATTATTGCGAGAGACGATCATATTTGAACAATCAACGAAGAAATAACAGCATATATTAAGAGCAAACCAAACACTTGAGCTTGATTATTCCTTTGAAATTCATATTTGAATCAGTAAGGGAGGAAAATCTTCCAGTTGAAGAAACCACAAGCAATGTTCAGGACATTTTGTTTTGAAATATGATTTTTCATAAAAAGTGGTTATAGCCTTAATTTTCAACCTTTTCATTAATTCGTCTTCAACTGAAATTTTCACCATTAAGCCAATAATAACCATGAAACTCTAAATAACAAAGTGGGTCATAGCACTGTTAAGCAGAATAGCAGTATATAAAGTGAAAAAAATTATTGTTTCAAAATTGCTAGAATTTAACGAAAGCAATGAAGAAAATTAGAATGAGAAGATAATGCCTTGAATGCAGGTGCACAAGCTACACTCGATGCTGTTATAAGAATTGAACCCTTAGAACCCATTTTTACAATCACCCATTTTGTGCGAATCCCTCTTTTGAGAAACTCCTGCCCTGCTAATATTGGATCGTCTATACCAGTTAATTCCTCAGCCTGTCATGCAAAACAATAAAATCAAAGATGTTATTAAATTAGAAAGTAGTTGCCATGCAAAAAAATAAAAATAAAATAGAAAGTAGTTTGTAAAACTACCTACAAATAGCAGAAAACAAAAACATACTTATTTTGCATTACATTATTGTTTTTTGGGAATAAGAGAAAACCAATATCTTCTGTACATATTGCCAGGCCAAATCTCACCAAAAATGCAAACTCCAATAGTCTTTTGCTTAGGCAGGAAGTTTGACAACAAATGGACTTGTAACAAAAATAAAAATTGCTGCAGGATTTATATAATCTGATCAACTGAAGCCTATGAATTTCATAATATTTGGTATGTCTCATTAACAAAGATAGAAGCAAGTCTTTCTGGAGTCAGGACCAGGCCACCACAACACAAGTTCAAAATTTACTGAAATATGAGACTTTGAAATGGTAAACCTGAAGCAATTTGGAAACATAAATGGATTGTGAACAATCCGTAGAGCTGCCATCCATGCTTAAAAAATAAAACTTAGTCGCGCCTAATGGAAAAATCTCGTTATTTCCATTTGCCTTGCAATTCTATGGTAGAGGAAGATTCTGGAGGCAGAGCAGATTTATAAGAAAACATAAGTAACAGATGAGAACTCAGTTTGGAAGTAAGGTTTAAAGTCATCCTTTTATATATAAATAAATTTGGGAAAAAAAATTCCACCAAGGTTGTGGAGAACAAGGCACCCATGTGACTGAGGACATTGATGGCAAGAGTTGTAGTAGGGATGTAACTACATAAAGGATAGTTACGGCTGCATTTTTTACTTTTCTCAACCTAAACCAATACACAGGCTTGTATCTCTACCAACCAAGATCATTTCATTTGTTGAATGGGCCATCCTTTGAAGTCTGTGGTTGTCAACTAGATTGGCCCAAAAGCTGCTGGTGTCTTTAGTCTTGACTCATCCATCAAAGAACGTAGAATAAATTTGGTATAGTGATAGGAGAAGTTAGCATGTAAATAGTTGGCGAATCACTGAATCAGAAACAAAGGAAAATATAGTATGAACTTGTACATCAGGGCTAACTTTTGAAATGCACTGAATTTCAAAAATGTGATTCAAGTGAAACAAAGCTATTAAATAGTAGGAAATTAAAAAAGGCCATTAAATAATAATGTGATGGGCATCCTACCAAAACCAAGGTGTACACTAGGGGAAAAGGGAGTAGCAACAGAGGATGGTGGGAGTCTGGTGGGCAAGCGGGAAAGGTTAGTTAGTGATCATTGATCAGTATGTATGGGTTTGGACTGTAAAAAACTGCAAATGCTCATGAATTAGGTTTAATTTTATCCTGCATGCAGACATCCTGCCATATTTTTAATAAAAACAGAGAAAGACAGATGATAAACATGATCCATACGACTCTGAACTATTTATTGACTGACACAAGCAAATGAATTTTCAGGATAACTTTCAATTAAAGATCATCCTTTTCTTCATACTTCCAAATGTTTCATGTAATTTTTGCTATCTACGTTGAAAGAACAAGTGAAGCAAACTGAAATTTGCAAAACTACACAACACTTTAAAAGGTTCTAGATAGATTCAGTTTCTTGGACAAAGTACTCTTTTGCAAGGTGAAATAATCCATAAATATGCAAGTAGAAATATATACAGCATACATAAAAAGTTGGACAAACAAACAAAATATGCCCAGTTGTCCATACTGAGGAATGGTGGAAACACAGCATAAGGTTATGAAGGTGCTCAAAAACACAAAATATGATTATGAATTCCTAAATTACAAAACAAGAAACTGAGATGGAAACAGATAGACATGGATTACTTGCCATGAATCTAAATGCAAAGTGAAAACAGCATAAATATATAGCTCAAATGAGAGACAGAAGGAGAAATTTTATACTTTATAAAGCAAAGAAAAAGAGTAATTATACGACACCATATCAGCAATAGTACAGCTAAAGCTTAAAGCAGAGAACCATAGGCAATCATAATAACCATCAAGGATAAATGCAATATGAGGAGAGATTTAAAAGAAACCTCATCAGAAGTTAGAAGAAGAACGTCACTCATTCTCAGTAACTGGTTAAGAGCTCTTTGTTCATCTGCGGTCCCACTGGAGAGACTCTTTCCACGTGGTCCAGGATCAAAGAAGATTGATGTGCCAACTTCAACAGCATATTCCATTGCTGAGAGTAGTGCACCAGGAGAGAGCTCATCAAATCCATATCCATTACAGAACAAGACCTTTGAATTTTTAATAGTCATTTTAACTTCGCTGGACAATTTACTCATCCAATGCAATACAGGCTCCTTGCAAAAATCAGCCCGACTAATTGAGAAAACATAGTTAGGGCTTTGTAAACAAAAATATGAGAACAAATAATTGCCACCACGATAGCAACAATTCAAATTAGAAGACAAATGATTTTTACCTGCAAAAACCATGTCTTTGTAAAGGATCAACAAGAACCCAACATAAAAGAGTTTCACAAGAGGCACTACTACTAGAGCTGTTGACAATATCGTCATTAGTAATCATCCCAACCAAACCAATGCCCTCATCACGAAGCACATCTGACAGAAACTTCCCATAGATTTCATTGCCCACATGACCAATTGATATGCAGTTGAGTCCTAACCTTGCAGCTGCTATAGCCATATTGCAGTTCCCACCAGCCTCCCAATATTTCTACACCAAAAACCATAGGATCAACTAAGGAAATACAATCATTTGCAGCAAATAAATACGAAGTGAACAGTACAGAAAAGGGAGGGGAATTTGCAAGAATGAGAACTTAAATTTCCATTATTAAGAGTCTATTTGGGTAAACAACTTAATTAAGTGTTTATTGAATACGTACTTATCATGCAAGTACTTACAAATGCGATAAATTGTTTTCATATGAGCTATCTTGAAGAACTTACTCAAACAATATTTGGTCTTTCATCATTATATAAATAATCAAGTCACACACAACCAACCAACCACACCACGAGAAAGTCACCCAACATAGGTGAGGGTTTCTGCTAGCACAACCTACAAACCCGGCTTACGAGGCGAGAGTTTTAAATACTTTAAGTTGGCCATATAACTAGGTCGATGTGGGATCTCCAACAAACAAACACTTAATTAACAACAAAAAGAGGCGAAAGAGAGAGAGAGAGAGAGAGAGAGAGAGAGAACCTTGTCAGGGGGAGATTGGGCCAAGCGGTCCATGAAAGCCTTGCGTTGAAGAGGGGAGGGAGGGGGCAACTGCGGGACATTGAGGACGATGTCGACGCAGAGGTTGCTCAGAGTGGCAACGTCCACGGGTTTCCAATTACTCGGTCCAACGTTGGAATGGAGCGAGGAGGAGGGGCTAGGGACGGCGATTTCGAGGCTTCTGCACGCGAATGCGCGATTCAGAGGCAAAAGGGTTAGCCCAAAGGGTTTTTGTTTTGGTTTGGATATGGAAGGGAAGAAGGAGGGTCCATGGAGATGGTGGATTGCTTTGGGTGGGACTGAGAGAGGCATTCAGCCACGTTTCAGTGCAGATTGGAGAACAACAACAAAGAAACAAAAGATATTAGATATGCCGTAGGTTAGTCAGAAACCATCAGAATCTGCCTTTTCTACTATACCCTGAAAAACCCACACTTTCATTTTATCTTATTGAAGAAAAAATACGTTCTACACTGATAATACGACAATATCATCAAATATATCTTTTTTTCCTTAGGTCAGATATTGGGGTATATTTTAACTTACTCGATTAAAAATTAATTTTACTCTCGCATGAAAAAATTATTGTATTAAAAAACAAATAGCATATATGTTAAGTATGTTAGTTTTTTTTTTTTTTAAGAAAGTCTCTTTAGTTTTTATAATAATTATCTTAAATTTTATATTAACAATTATTTTTAATTGTTTAGCAATATAAAAATACATAGCCATTAAATATTTATGAAAAACATTACTGAAATGAAGCCACAAATAAAAATTGTTTATATCGCAATAGTTTAATTTATGATACTTGTTTTGGCAATTTTGTTTTTTCATGGAATTTATCTTATTATCCATTAGATTATTTTACATTTTATCTTGTTCACGACCTTTCTTACTCTTATGCTTTTTATCTTAGTCATCCTTCTTCTGTTTTAACCACTAAATTAAAAACAAGGGCAGGGTTGGAAGCTTAGATTTATAGGATAACTATTCAAATAATAAAAGCGAATCAGTTATTTTTAACTTTTACATTATAAATTAGAATATATTATTTGGAGAGTGAGACTTATTATCTTTGATAGACATTTAGCATCATCTTTCTTTTACCATTTGACGAGGTATTTCACACATTGTTTCTGTAATTAGTCAAAACAATTTTCTTTCAATTTTTAACTACATACCCCTTCAATTTACTCCTTTTTTATTTGTATCTCTAAATTAAATTTCATTATTTTTTTTAAAATCTGAATAGAAAATTTGATTTATTTATTCTACAGTCCAAAATGGTAAAATTATACGTGACCATTATGGTGAGGTCACTTGACACATGGACATCCTCCATATCAATCCTGCTACAATAATGGTGCATATTAATTCTTCAAGTGTCAATTTAGACACGTTTGCCCACCTTGTTTATCAGCCTTGCTATAGGAGCACGGACGTCGACAGAAGCATGGACGCCCACAATGCATATGCTCGGTCATTCAAATTGGTGCAACCACCTTATCTCCTAATATCTTTATAAGTTATCTATGTTATTTATCAACAAGTAAAAATATATCAATAAGGTACACATTATCTTCTATTTAAATTATATAACTGTATGTTATTATTTGTTATTATCTTATCAATAGATCACTAACAAACAAAGGTCCAAAGTCTACACTCCACAAACTAATATCATCTCGTAATTTACTCCATTCTCATTATTGTTCACCCTCAGTGGACATACTTCTGGGAGACTCTCGGACATCTTATTTACACTCTCACACACTTAGTTATTCTCCAATAATTAATGTACTTACTTGAACGTTCGAGTGTCATTCTTTTGTTTTGCAAGTTCCTCTCCTAAACAAGGTCCACTCCTCATCCGACGTGCAGAATTTGGAATCCACCTAGATCACATCTATCTCACACATGAAATTTTCAAATTTTGGTAAGAACATTTATTATAAATTTAAAATATAATTTATATATCTAAATATTTATTTATTATAAATTATAATTATATAAGAATAAACATTTATTTTATGCAATTTATTGACTGCAATACTAGTTAAGATAAGGTTATAGCTTTGACCTTGTCAATGCACATTTGGCAGCTTCAACTTAGAATTTGTTTTGTTACTATTGTCCTTAAAAAAATATTAAACTAATTGAAGGATCTTAGCTGGCCTGATAATAACCTCCGTATTGATTATTAGTCATTATCCCACATTATAAACTTATGAAGAAAGGTTATGCAGCATGAAAGCCTACTTGCTTTGAGAAAATTGTTTAATCAAGTACTCTATCAAATAAATGAGTTTATCTCAAATTTAATTAAGAAATTTAGTGAAGTAAATTAAAATAAACTAAAAAAATTATTAAATCAATTTCATAAGACTAATACTATCCAAGGATTCATACAAGGTACGATTCAATTGTGTTTGAAATAAAAAACAAATAAAACTAAAATAAGTTATGATTTTATGATGAACGACCAAGTACCCGTCAAAGTAATAAAATAATAAAATATTAAAAAACAAATACATTGGACCATAAAAAAAATGTAAATATTAACAAAGGCGTTAAAGTAGGGATGAGTACAATGTCCCTTTTATCTTTTATTTTTTAAGTAAGAAAAAAAATATGCTTTACACGTTTGTAAAATGTGTACGTGGTAATCGCTAATAGTTACATACCCCAATCTCCCCAAAAAGTTGAGGGCCTTGAGGCTAGATATTCAGTTTGCTTTCAATTGGTTGGTTGACCAAACTTGTGACGAATATTCAACCAAGACAGGCCAAACGAATCCTAGTCAGACAGCTAAGTATCACCGTTTAAGCTAAAGCTTATTATAAACATATAGGCAGCCACTACGAAAGGTCGTTATGAAAGATGCATGTCGAATTCATCTCAAGTTTGGACCCCAAAAAAGCAACTCAATTTTCTTTTCTAACATTTAAGAATATATTCCCCATAGCAACACACCCAATCAGATGCTCGGAAGCATCTAGCATACCTTGCGTAAAAACTACCACATCTACTTGGTCAAGAATCATAGATTTCTCAGTGCATTCTCTTTCACAAGATGTTGCTCTAGCTATGCTATAACTCTCCAATCCAAAAGTTCTATATCCACTAATCTTGTGCCGGGCCCATATCTTATACCACAATTTAGACAAAATTTAAAAGAAGCCAAATCCCGTATACAGAGCATCAGGGCAATTAGCTAGGTCTTCTTTTATTAAATATAAAAGGATGCATAATGTAATGGTAACTTGGTCCAGGAGTAACATGTTTAAAAGCAGCATTTCATAGTATTATCTCCGGTTGGAACTGCTGTTCCTTGAGTTTCTGAGCAAGTTTTTCAGCTACCTCGCCGTACGCTCTGGAAACTACTGAATCAGGTGCAGCCAACACTATGGGGTGCCCCTGATCACAAGCTTCTCGGATCTCCACTTCCAGTGGTATCTGGAATAAATTGTTGAATTCAAACATGTCAGAAATACCCAATAAATAAATTCAATTTGGTTGACCGGAAACCGTAAGTTTGAGGATTTACTTTACACATTAGATTAGTTAAACACTCATTCCACATATGCTCAAAGAGAAATTTTATGGCAACATCAAAGCAAAGTAAAAAGTGATTAGTTGTCGCATAAATATTATAAAAAGATCTATCACTGAGTAAGACTAAGTTTGGCCAATTATTTCATTCAATTAAGTCCCCATTAAATATCAACAAAATTATAACTTAAAAAGTACAAGCTACACACAGATAATCAAACATACCTCGCCTAAAAGTTCTAATCCCATTTCAGAGGCTGTCCCTTGAGTCCCTTCTTTACCAAATATGTATGAAGGTTCACCACAATGCGGACACTTAAAGCAGCTCATGTTCTCAACAATTCCCAAAATCTGTAAGAACAGTTTGAATTCACGTATGAATGGATTATGGAAATCAAAGGTAGGATCCACTCACAGCTTTTAGATGATACGTGAACACCATATCATAAGAAGGAATGGTTGATATATCAATGGTAGGCATCATGTATTTCATTCTCAGCATCCTAATTGGCACACATAAGTCCCGAGAAATAAAATAAAAAATAAAAAACTGAAAACAGACCATAATAAGCACTATGCTTCCACCAGATGTTTGATACAATATATGCTTCTAGTCTATATTCAGACTAATTTTAGCATCATGAATAATTTATGGAAATAAGCTATTAGAATTTCTAAAAGCACAACACTCACTCTGACTCCTAAACGCTGATTCCAATCAAACGCAAGTAGATTCACCAAAATTGGGATTTCAGACAACCTAATAAGGATCCAGTGCTTGTGTGTCACTAGCTCAAAAACCATTCAAATGATGGCACAATACTATCTGACTATATGCACACTGCAAATGTTTAAGTGTTGAACATCAACAGAAAAACATACACATGTATATTCTGATTCAGAATCTCGTAAACAAGTAAGAAAGCAAGTACACCAAGTGATTATCATAACCGGAACATCAACTTTATTGAACATTTTTACTCCCCTCCTGGCATCCATTAATGCAACATCTTGAGGAGTTGAAACAATCAGTGCACCTACCATACAAGCAGCCATGACCATGAATAACCAAAGAATATGGAAACTAAAAAATGTCAATATGAAGAAATATTAGCAATACTGTTATAATATGAAATATCAAAATAGCATGATACTTTGTTCAATTTTGTCTTTGATTTAATTAAACTTAAAAAATATAATGCTTATAATTCAATTAATATTTGATTGAAAATGTTTCGATTCTGAATTAACAGTGCATGGTAAACAGGTGAGGTCTTGCCACAATCTTCATGTAAAGTTCGTTGGATATATCAGGCAGATGAGAACAAAAAAGACTAAGTGCATAAAGCCGGACAAAGTGAAGGTTCAAGATGATAGTCAAAGTTGCTGCTAAACTTCTCGCACAGGTTATTCCCCTAAGAGTCTCTGACTAGAACTATTTTCTTGAATAACAATACTGAATCATTAATATATTTTTTGGGGGTTGAATGCAAGGTATCCCAATCAAGGGTTAGAAACTAATCTCTCAAGATACCAAGGTTCATTTAAGAGATTGGTCTCTCCCAATAAATACTCAGTCATGGAAAAATATCTTTGTTTTTATTGTTATAGCTAAGTACTATAAACACATAATAGACTAGTATATGCCCAAATACATAAAAATATATAAACAATCTCCACAGAAGGAACTGTGCAGAATTAACTACCTGATAATTGCAGATTTTGAGACATAGCTATCTGGACATCGCCAGTGCCAGGAGGCATATCCATCACTAGAATGTCAAGGTTACCCCAGTCAACTCCCCGTGTCATTTTTTCAAGAGCATTTGATACCTACAATAATCCAGCAATAAAAATTCAGATAGAAAACAACAGAAGTGTCTTTTTGCAAGAACATGCATTCAATAAGAAATCCTTCATAGTATATCCCAACAAACAACTAAAGTTGCAGAAAACAGTTACAGCGAGAAATAGTAAATGAAAGGGAAAAGAAGAAAACTAAGAAGAAAGGCAGTCATAGGCATACCATGGGACCTCTCCAGACAATTGGGGCATCCTTCTCCACAAGGAACCCTATTGACATACATTTGATTCCATAATTTTCAATAGGAATCATTTTCTTATCTGAAAGTAAATCAACAGCAAGATATTACATTAACTGTAATGGAAGCTGGAAGAGCATTAGCCGCAAAACTAAGCTTAATATACAAGTCATATTTCTTTGACATTATTACCACCATTGGTGGAATGCGGAAAGTAGGGTCTCTGTTTGGATAAATTTCTCCATAAGCACTTAGGAGATAAGAAAATAAGAAGGAAAAAATGAAATAAATTTCCCTCATAAGTTAAAATCAACTTTTAGATAAGAAAATACGAAAGAGCCCCTACAGATTAACATATGCATAATTTCATTTAATTTTTCCTTCTTACTTTCTTCTATCACAAATGCTTGTGGAGAAATTTATTCAAACAGGGGCCTAGAAAGCAAACTTTGATTGATATTAATAGCTACATACATGAAGTTGTCCGATGGCACTTAAGATGAGTGTTTCCATCAAAAGAAAGAAAAGGATATACCATGGGTGACTTCAGGCTTTGTATTGATGTTCATCATGGTGGGAAACTGGGAATGCTGGGTCCATACACATCAGCATCAAGCAAACAAACCTTAAGCTGACACTTTCTTGCAAGTGCAACAGCCAAATTAACTGCCAATTCAATTCAAGTTCAAACAACACTTCACTCATTCAAATCGACACAATTAAAAGGGTACAACATCAAAGGGTTTTTACCAGCAGTGGTTGACTTGCCAACACCACCTTTGCCAGAGGCAACAGCTATAGTATGCTTCACACCATCTATGCGTAGATGCTTTGCATAGCTCCGAATGCTTCCTAGCCTCTGAGCACAACATCACAATACAAAAATTCAATGACCCAAAACATTGAGATGCATAAACAAATAGCCAATTCAACAGTGTTGAGATCCCTTACCCTCATCAATTGATGCTACCCGCCAACACAATGCACGCTGCTTCAGTGAAGTAACACCGTGCTATAAACCCTAACAAACAAAGTCAGTTGGTTCTTCCATGAGGCACTTGTCATCACTTGCTTTCTGTTTTTTCTTTTTATCCACGGATCTTCTGTCACTCTGTGTATGTAATGTGAAAACTAATTTGAAAATATGAAAATATCAAAAAATTGATTGAGGCATTTCACCAAACACCTTATCAACAACTACTAGACAAACCAAATCTAATCAAAATCAAAACACAATATCAACATAGATTCATTGTGTCAAACTTGAATAAACAAGAATCATTACTGAGCAGGCACTTCAAGTATCAAAATTTTGCAAATTAACAAACTTAAATAAAAAATAATAATGAAAAAGAAGAAATGTAAACAACGGAGGAGGTGGAAGTAGGGTCAGAAGGAGGAACGACGGTGACGGTAGCGCCGGTGGTGAAAATGAAAACATCCAAACCAACTACCACCTCTTTCCCATGTACAATTTTTCACAAGGAAAACTTTCCCAAGGGATATGTGAGAAATCATGGGAATTTAATTTTTTTTTTTTTTACTGTAATAAAAATATCATATTATTAATATTAATATAGTAAATAATTAAAATAATTATCAAAATATCATATAATTCTTTAATTTTTTTAAAAATTATCTAAATATTTATTATCAATCAATTAAATTTTACTCTTTCTCAAAAAAAAAAAAGAAACATATTCTCATTATTTATGATTTCCATTAAAAACTTCTTTCTTATTAAACTTCGTCCTAATATTTTTTTAGGTTCAGTTTTGTATTTTTAACTTTTTTATTTTGTCTTAAATTTATCTCTTTTGAAGGCACTGTTAGTGTTATCAAATTTAACAAATAACATGTACTCACATGTTACAAATGGCTTTAATAATTTTCTTTTCTTTTCTAGTTTTGTTCCTTTGTGTTATTAATAATTATTGTTTTATTCTTTTATCTTTTGTTTTAGCCTTTTAAGTTTGCAAGCAGTGGCGGAACCAGAAAATTTTTTGAGGGGGGGCGAATATAAAAAAAAATTATATCATAAATAAAAGTACTTTGAAAATAATACAAATTTAATATACAAAAAACGCAAACCGCAAACCACAGACAGACAAATTACAAACATGATGGGTTGATGAACAAGCTGACAAAGTCTAGTGAGTTTTAATAAAATAACTCATAATTTAAAATCAAAATCAAAGTAATAATATGGAGATAAGAGATAAAGAAGACACAATCAGTTTTAGCGTAAAAAACTTAATTGGATAAAAAATCACAACGTCCAAATTGAATACTCAATACAATGGACAATTTCAATATAATAATAAATAAGTACCTTTAAAATTTTAAAATTCTGATGGAGAGTTAAGAATCAGACTTGTCAAACGCTTATATATGATCTCATAATAATTCTCTCAATGATGCAAATATAAACTCTCTAAAGCTCTAATATTATTTGGAATGGAATACATACTATCAACACAAAAATATGTTTATATTTACACTAATTTAAGCATACGATTTTAAACAATTTTTGAATACAATCCTAAAAATATTTTATCATATTATGTAATGCAATCTTAAATATATTTTATATTATGCAATACAATCTTTAAAATATTTTATCCTATTTTTGAATACAATATTAAAAAATATTTTATACTATATTTGAATGCAATTTTAAAAAATATTTTATCTTATTATGTAATGTAATCTTAAAGATTTCTATTATATTATGTAATGTAATCTCAAAAATATTTTATCTTATTTTTTAATGTAATATTAAAAATATTATATTTTATTATATTATGTAATATAATTTTTTTTATTAAATTATTTTTAAATTTTTAATATATATATATATATATATAATTTTATATTAGTAAAATTTTAGGGGGAGCGGGGGCCACCCTAGCCCCCCCGTTTCCGCCCCTGTTTGCAAGGTTATATAAAGTGACAATTTTTAATTATCATTATCTTAATTTTTTTAAATAAAGATATTTATCATTTTATTTAAAATAAGAAAATAAAAAAGAACATAATTCGTCTGTCTCTAGATAAAACTCACCATAAAGTTTGAAAAAAAAAAGAGAATAACTTTACACTTAGATAATAAAACATGAAAATCAGAATATCCAGCAGAGTTTAATTTGTCATTTTTTGGTTCATCACAGTTTTGAGATCTAACTCAAAAATGACATTCTGTGCTCCAAGTTCTGAAAAATACCTCATGCCTCTGCACCTTTCGCTTCTGGAATTTCTGAAATCAATTTCAAACCTTCCAACAATTAAGCATATCAGAGTAACAAGGGGAGTTTCAACAAACCTTCACAGTTCTCAAACCCCAAAATCAATTATTCTCGTTTCATTCTGTTGTTCATTCACAATTACACTCAAACTCCAATTTTTTTCTTTTTTAACTAAACTATACAAAATTGTATTTTATTCATGCTGTTACCTTTTTATATAATTATAAACAAAATTATATAAGATTTTTAAAATAGTCAAATATTTTGCTTTGAGAAATATTTGAATAATAATTATTTAATTTTAATTTACGTGTCAAAATTATTATTATATACATATACAAAAGATAATATGTTAATTAAAAATAATATATATTATATAAATTAATTTATTATCAAATATATAGAGAGAAAGAAAGAGAGACTTTTAGCCTATTAACTTAACTTCCCCTGAAATAATAGGATAAAATTAGACAGGATAACACTATATATCTTATTGGGCATAATAAACAACTAATTATAATAAGATATGATAATCATATCCTCTATTATTCTTCTGGCCACCAATCAAATTCTAATAGTATTATAATACACTTTTGATCTTTTATTTTATTTTTGGTTTTAATTTGGCCCCCTAAATTTTAAATTTTTTATTTTCATCCCTTCAAATGTCTATTAAATCAAGTTAATCATTCTTTCAATTTATCATATAATGTTATATTACTATATTAATATATACACATTTAGATAAATATATACACAATTTAAAAACATAAATAAAAGACGAGTGCGACGGGTTATCAAACTAGTTTGATGATCCAAGTCTATAACAAGAGAATAATCAACACTAATTAAATTCAATCAAGCAATGAACACCCGTCCCTTCATGCATGCAATTAATTACTTTCCAACTTATTCTCTTTCACAGTATTTGTTTGCTTGGAAAGAAATAAAGAAGAATATACAGGAAAAAATACGATCCATTGTTTCAACATATTAAAATATGTAGAAACTCATTAATGGAATATTTTTTTAGAAAATGATTGACAGCACAGCATTTCATCCATTGTTGCAGCTTTGCAATAGCAACGTGTTGAGCAGTCGGCATAGCCATCAACGGAAACAGCAAAACTTTAATATAACAAATTATTTAAATTTAATATATTTTTTGTTTCATCATTTAATAGTACAACGGCACATGAATTATCAAATGCTTTAAATAATTTGTAATACATTAGATGAATTTGTACTTTTTTTACACAAATGATACATGCATGCAAACTAAACTCACTCATTCATTCATATGACAAATTTTCACAAATCAAAATGATTTTAAAAATCAACATATTTTAACAAATTTAATTATTTTTCAGATGCATTTGCTAGCAAACAAATCAAAAGGCCGTTGGTTTCAACGGTCACTGGATCAAGCGGAGAGGGACCTACACGTAATTCCGCGCCTTATTTTTCTTCAATTTTCTTCACTCCCTTTACTATTTTTTTTTTTTTTTTGTTGATAATTTTCTTTATTCCATTTTTGGAAGGAAAGAAAGAAAGACAAATTCTTTGCCATATTTGATCAGAAATTGCCTCTTTACCTCATCCTCTTTCTCTTTCTCTCTCGCAGGCTGCAGAACAGAAACAGGTACCCGCATTTCCCCAACATCAACAAATATGAATGAAAACAAATAAATCATGCAATTTTTCTGAATTTTATTTGAAATTCATGTCCCTTGTATTTATTTGATTTAATTGTCGTCACTAAACTTGCAGTTGGTAGTTGATAATCTAAGGCGTAATGCGTTACGGTTGGGTTGGTTTCTATTCACTTTCTGTTTATGTTTACGGTTACTCGACAATTATTAGTGTAGGTCGGTTGGACGAGAGAGTGTATATTTCATTTTCATCAATTACTCTGCAAAACGAAAATATATTCCTGTTTATTTATTTAATTAATTTCTTTTTGTCGTTGTCTAAGAAGTTGAGGATTTATTTATGGCTTTGCTCAATTTGTTTGATGTTGGTTGTGGTTGTGGTTGGGCTGTCTATGATTATGGATGATGTCTGTCTGGATTTGTTCATCGTTAAAATGGCGCGTCAATTAAATACAATCCATCACCTAACGCATGGATCAACTCACGTGTGGTTGTTTTGATTTAATCATTAGTCTTTAGTTTGAATTCTGAATATGTAACTGTATCAAATATTTGGAAAGAAAGATTTTACTGCTGATCTAGTCTTTATTCGGCTAGAGTACTAGAGTAGGATTGTTTCTCGTCTAGGAGACATGTGGTGTTAAACTAACAAAATTAAATGCAATGCATTTAGCTTGGGTTTTAATTATAGTTTGAGTCTAATGGTGGTTGTTTGTTGCCAATTTATTAGCCTTCTAGCCTTAGCTCACCATCTAACTTGGTGACGCAATTTTGGGCTTAGAGTTGGGTGGCTGTGATTTGATTGATGACTTTCCCTGTCTTGTCATGAATGTTGTGGATTTGTAAGAGCAACTGTGGAGGAGATGGCATCCGGTGGAAAGGAAACTTCATTTGTCAAAGCAAGGAGGATGAAGGGGTTCATTTCCCCTCTTACATCTGCAGCTTGTGAGTGGCTTTTGATATTTCTGCTGCTACTCGATGCCTTGCTATCATATATGCTCACCAAGTTTGCGAGTTATTGCCAACTGCAAATGCCTTGCTTGTTGTGTTCTAGGCTTGATCAAATCTTATGCCGTGAAAGGCCGGAGTTCTTTGAGAACCTGTTTTGCAGCAGTCACAAATCAGAAATATCATCTCTGATTTTGTGTCATATTCATGGTAAGCTGGCAGATGGGCATAAGATGTGCGATGATTGTCTTTTGTCAGTCAGTGCAAAGACCAAGTGCAATGCAAAAACGCACAAATTGTTGGTGGGTAAATTTGGGCTGGTTCTTGGTGGTTCTTGTTTCAAAAGTCCATCACTAAGCAGAGATTTGCTTGCTGGCTCTAAGGGTGCAAGACTAGGTACAAGACAATGTACTTGTTGTGGTAAGCTTTGGAAGTCAGATCAGAACTCCCCAAGATCTATCCGACTAAAATCACCTGGGAGAGCTTTTCTAAAGCCATATATTCCTTTTCCATGTGCACCGAGGCAAAGTCGTTTAAATCACTGGGATAACTTGAAGAAAATGAGGGATAAATTTCCTGGATCAGAGGGAAAAAGCAGTTTTCAGCCACTATCTCATGTTGGGTACACTGAGCTGAGACTTAATTCTGATTCTGAGTCCGAATTTCTATTTTCTGATGATGATGATGTTAGTAGTGTGTTTCATGAGAACATTGAAGCCAGCAATGACCCTATAGCTCATGTTACATCTGCACCTTCCTCAAACTGTATTCCGAGTGCTTTGAATCCGGAAAAGCCGAATGATAGTTCTGCCAAATCCATGCCTTTGCCTTCAGATCAATGTGTGGAGCCTAATGTCAGAAAACATCAAGATGTGAATGCCAATTCTGCAGAAGAAATTAATTTGCAGCAAGAAAAGCAAGAGACATTCAGTTCTGACCTGGCTGAGCTCATTTCAATAAACGAGGTTTCACCATCACCTATTGTTATGAATGTTACTGAAAGAGAATCAGAATCAGAAGATAGTAAGATTACTTCTCCTTCTCAGGATTCTCTTCCTACTCCCCTATCTGAGCTTATGACTTTGAACGACACACATGCACATGCTGGAGCATCATCAGAAAAATGTAACATTTCTTTCTTCCTATATTTCCATTATTGTGCTTCAAAATAGTTGTTTTAACATTTGCTTTATGAAATATTTCCAGCTGCAGATGTTGCAAAAGCAAGTGATACTGGACTGGTATCTGAAAAGAAAGGGGAAGTTTTAGAGAAGATTGGTACAGAGGAAAAAGCATCAACTGAGACTCATCTGGTGGTATGTAATTCTGCTCCTATAAATCCTAAGGAAGTTGATAATGACAAGGAAGAACTGGAGCAATCACCATCAGACAAATCTTCTCCTAATGGGTCTAATACATCATCAAATGTTCCAATAAATCATATTCACTCACCACCTGGGACGGATGCTGAGGCTTCTAGTTCTAACGGAGTTCAGGTACTTCAAAAGTCATCCTCAGTGGAATCTGGTATTGATTCTCTGGATGAAAGCAATATTGCTGAAATTGAAGGAGAGTCTAATGATGATAGACTGAGGAGACAAATTGAGTATTACAAGAAATGCATGGATTCATTACAGAAGGAACTGGAGGCAGAACGAAATGCTTCTGCTGTTGCTACAAATGAAGCAATGTCTATGATTACAAGGTTACAGGAGGAGAAGGCAGCACTGCAGATGGAGGCTCTTCAATATTTAAGAATGATGGAGGAGCAAGCAGAATATGATAATGATGAATTGGAGAAAGTTAATGATCTACTCACAGAAAAGGAAAAAGAGATACAAGATTTGGAAGCCGAGCTGGAATATTATAGATCAAACTTGGGGGATGATGAACCTATGGTCCATAATATGCATAAGGAAAGTCGGGATTTGAAAGAAGAAGAAGATGTCACGGCGCAAAACACTGGTGTGCATAACATCACAAATACCGCAAGCAGTTCAAAGAATGCTGAGGTATCCAAAGTTGGTGATGAAGATGTGACTGGTGGAACCACATTTTTGGAATTTGAGGAGGAAAAGGAATACATCTCTCAATGTTTGAAAAACTTGGAAGAGAAGGTTCATCAAATCTCTTTGCATGTGCCTAATGATAGATCTGAGAAACTTGAAGTCAGTGTATCTAATCAACAAGGAGCTTCTAATGGTGAAGGGCCTCAATTAGATGGTCATGAAGATACTGGATTGTCCACACAGAAAAGCATTAATACATTGAATGGAAATCATATTGATAAAGATGGATCAGCTGCTGAAGATGCTGATGCTTGTTCTCTTAGTGCAGAAAACAATCATTCCAAATCTCCTGAACTACAAATCTCCACGCCTAGAAGAGAAGTTGAGTTGATTGCTCTAGAAAATGAAATATCAGACCTTAATGACCGGTTGGAAGCACTTGAATTTGATCATGATCTTCTGGAGCACCTAACAAATTCTCTTCAAAATGGCAATGATGGAAATCAATTTATTCGACATAGCTCATCGATTGCATGAGCTATGGAAAATTGCAATAAGATGAAGATGGTAAGCATATAAATGGAAGTGTTTTTAGTTCTTCCTTTATTTTTAGGCACAAATAAACTTTCATATGGTATATTATACAGCATTGTGTACACTCGTATCAATAGAGACGATATTAATCCACTCAGAATCTTCTCAATTTGCTTGGACAATTGTATACTTTTTCACTTTCAAAGCAGACATGTAAGAATGGTGGTGATGATTTTTGGCCAGGCTTATGGTTGTTCAATGATTACGAAAGTTTTTGAACAAATTTTGCAAGTCTCGTTTACATGTTAAACTCTGCCTCAAATGTTGGTCTTGCTAATGTGTTAGCAGATTAACTTATCTTTTTGTACTCATGTTATTTTGCTGGTGCATGATTTGGCATGAATGACTTACGCATACCTAATCTTTATTGGGTATCATTTATAGGCATTGTCTGGTACTGATGCCAAGCACCTGTTTCATATGTAACTACGGATTAAGCTTATCTTCCTTCTCTTTTTTATTTTTTTATTTTTTTTGTTGCTAAAAGTTTTAGCTCTTCTTTTCTGTCTAAAATATCACGTTCCAAACCGAGCCTTAGCCTAAAATTCTATGTGTTTTCTTGTAAGAAGAAAGGAGAAAACTTTTACTGCATCTATTTTTTACTCACACAAAACATGTGTTTAAGGATGGAATTTTAGATAATCAAAAAATTATAATTGCAAGAGTTGGCCAGTTTGATCGATAATTCTTGGTGTAAGAGTTGTTTGATGGGATTTAGTGTAAAGTATGTACAGATCCAATGCGTAATATTAAAAGATGTTCACGCTGATAACGAACATGGACATAATATTAAAGATTTGCGTAATCATCTACGTAGCTTTGAACAAGTTTTGAGATTCACATATATAATAAATATTTAATCACATTAGTTAAGTTATTCAAACTCTTGACCCCTTCGTTGAAATTCTAAGACTGCATTAGGAAATATCTATCTTAAAAATGTAAGCTATTTAACTCTAACAAATTTTATAAAATATCTTATATATTTATTCATTTTGCTAAAAGTAAGGTATATGAGAAAGTCATAAGACTAATTCATTCTTAAGACGAAGAGATTATTAAAGTTGGTTTTGTCTACTCAATAAAAAAATTTCCATACAATGAGTTAGGTATTGAATGTTAGAATGCTTAATTAAGAAACATTGACTCATCTATCTATCAAGTGTGTTGATGAACCTTGTTTGTTTTGTATATTTATCCTAATGAGCGGAAGGTGGAAGAAGATGACGAATTGATTTATTATCCCTCTCTCGCATGGTGCTATAGTCATCCACTGCAATGAGTGAGGAGACTGAAAGTGAAATGCAAGGTAGAGAGGCACAGCATTTTAGCGCACTGTGAAAGTGGAGACTATCTTCTCATCGTCTTGTCTCGTCCCCACTACATTTTGCCGCAATTTTCTTTATCTTGTGTTCTTCAATTATTTTTCCATTTCACGTTACAACTTTAAAATTCAAACAAAGCAGCACAAATTAATCCACGCTCTCTCACTCTCAGTGGTTAAGATCAGATGTCCAAATAAAATATCAAAATATCTTACCGTTAAAAGGAGAAATATCTTTCTATATATAGTAAAAACTTTAGTCCACAATTTTAAATTTTGTCTTTTTTTATAAAAAAAAAAAAAAGAAGATATTTTCACAATGGAGACAAGTAAAAATGACCAAATTAGTTTGTCTCTCTTGGAATAAAGTATTCTCCGTACGCATTATATATAGCAGCTGCGGGGCGAAGTAGAATTGTTATATGTAGAGTGAGGCAAAGGAAGCACGTGATTGAGTGATCCAAGCAACCAGCCAAATGGAACCTGAAATCCCCGCTTTGTTGCTTCTTTTGTTTGCAACCCTACTTTGGTTCTTAGCCACAACACTTTCCAGAGGCAAAGAATCTCCACCACCCTCTCCCACCATCATTCCCAAAGCATACCCTATCATCGGTTCCGTGTTCTCCATCGCCGCCAACAACCGCCGCCGCATCCACTGGATCTCCGACATCCTCCACGCCTCCCCCTCCTCCACCTTCGTCCTCCACCGCGCCTTCGGCTCCCGCCAGGTCTTCACGGCGAACCCCGCCGTGGTCCAGCACATTCTCAAGACCAACTTCCTAGTGTACCCCAAGGGCCCGACGCTAAATCGGGCCCTCGGGGACTTCCTCGGCCATGGTATCTTCAACTCAGATGGCGCTGGCTGGAAAGTCCAGCGCCAAATTTCCAGCCACGAGTTCAACACCCGCGCCCTCCGCAAGTTCGTCGAAACCGTGGTCGACGCCGAACTCTCCGGCCGCCTCCTCCCCCTCCTCTCCGCCGCAGCCAAAAACAAAACCGTCATCCCCGACCTACAGGACATCCTCCAACGCTTCACGTTTGACAACATCTGCAAGATCGCGTTCGGCTTCGACCCGGAGTATCTCCTCCCCTCCCTCCCGTTAACTCCCTTCGCCACCGCCTTCGACGACGCCACCAGAATCAGCAGCGAGAGGTTCAACGCCGCCTTCCCTCTCTTCTGGAAAATCAAAAGCCTCCTCAACCTCGGCTCCGAGAAGCGCCTCAAGGAAGCGATCTCCGAGGTAAGAGGCTTAGCAAGGAGAATCATTGTAGAAAAGAAGAAAGAGTTTCAGGAAAAAGAAACTCTGGACACCGTGGATCTGTTATCACGTTTTTTGTGCTCCGGTCACTCCGACGAAGAGTTCGTTATGGATATTATAATAAGCTTCATTTTAGCGGGGAGGGACACTACCTCCGCGGCGCTCACGTGGTTCTTCTGGCTGATTTCCAAGCACCCGAACGTGGAGGAGGAGGTTGTTAAGGAGGTGAAGGAGGTTACGGAGAAAGACGCGGCTTACTCGCACGTGTATGATGAGGTGAAGGACATGGTTTACACGCACGCAGCGTTGTGCGAGAGCATGAGGCTGTACCCGCCGGTGCCAGTGGATACGAAGGAGGCGGTGGAAGACGACGTTTTGCCGGATGGGACAGTGGTGAAGAGAGGATGGAGAGTGGCGTATCATATTTACGCGATGGGGCGGTCGGAAAAGATATGGGGGGCGGATTGGGCCGAGTTTCGACCCGAGAGGTGGCTGAGTTGGGACGGGGTGGAAGGGAGGTGGAAATTCGAGGGGGTGGATGCTTTTACTTATCCGGTTTTTCAGGCTGGACCAAGGGTGTGTTTGGGAAGGGAAATGGCGTTTTTGCAGATGAAAAGAATTGTTGCCGGGATTATGAAGAGCTTCAAGGTGCTGTCTCAGGTGGCTCAACCCGACTTCGCTGCGTATCTCACTTCTTTCATGATTGGCGGCTTCCCTGTCATGATTCAGAACCGTACTTAACCTAGCAATCACAGTACTTGTTCATTCCTATATATACTGCACTACTTATCTGTTTTTTTTTTACTCTTAACCTTAAAACCAAAGTGTCTAGCTAAAACGATCGTTTTAACTGGTTAAAGAAGCAGCTAGATAACTATATATTTACATATTTTCCATCACAAATATTCTCATGTTGGCAATGCAACATGCTTTATTAGCAGACATAATGTGTTTTATTTTATGGTTGAGTTCGTAAGTAAAATAATTGCTCGATCATCTCTCCCTAGCTTGTATATATAAACCAAAAATGTTAACTGAACATACATTTACTTATTTAACAATCAGAGGAAAAGAAAGAAGAAGAGAAAAAAATATATAAATATAATAAAGTTTATCATGGGATAGAAAAAGAGATTAAAATATTAAAATATTTATGTATCATTATTTACATATAAATTTGTTGAAATATATTTAAAGAATGACCTTCATTTCATTTCAAATAAGGCAATTTTATCTCACAATGACAACACTACATTTTTATGGAGTGGATTAATATTTGATTCATAAATCACTTCTTATATAAATTAATTTGATATTAAATATCATGTTTTATATGTAATTCATAATGTAGTTTAAATATAAAATTAAATTATGAAGTTAAAGAAAATTTTATAACTTCTCAAAGAATAAAGTGGAATAGATTATAAAGTTTTAATTTATACAAAAATTTAAACATGTGATAATGTAGTTAACTCTATGAATAAACTCATACAACAAATTTAAACACACAATTACTCATATGCTTTGGGTATCAAGTAGAGGATTTTGCAACAACAATACATTTATGTATGATGTTTTGAAAGGCAAATGCATATATATAGCTAGGATTTTGCAACAACAATAATAATGCATGATAAAATGCGAAAGATAGTGAAAGCATTCGATATTATTTTTTTTAGCATCATCAAGAGAGCTAATAAACGGGGAAGTCATGCGTGGAATGTAATTTAATTAGTTTCTATGTCAAATTTTCAATAGTAGTTAAATCAAGGAAGTTGAGAAAGAAATTAATTCTCATCCTGTCTCTGTGACACTGTGAGTGAGTAAAAAAATTTGTGAAAGTTGTTTCGTTACCTCCCTTCTTAATCACCTAAAATTGAAGGATGACTCATGCCCTAGGTGTATCAGATTTAGATAATAATATGGCCTTTTAAAAAGTTCCATACTAGCCATTGCATGATGAAAGCGAAGCGGTGGGTTCATGAAGGCATAACTTTTTTGTTGAATTATTAATTCTTCGTCCTGTTATGCCATATTCATCGTTGGGAAACTGGTGTGAGGGCATTGCAGTCTATTACAATTTCATCACACAATAACCCACACTCTCATTTGTTTTCCTTTTATACGTGCATGGGTTTAATTTGGTTAAGTATTTTGTAACCTTGATTTTGAATTATATTAAACTGATCTACATTTTAAAAAAAAATTAATGTTAAAAGTATTTATAATAAATTTGGTATAAAATTCTCTTAAAAATAGTTTTTTTTATAATAAAATATATTTTATCAAGGAAGTGTTATAGCCACACTTTGCACGAGATGTGTGAAGGTTAGCCACAAAAAAGTTACAAGAAAATAGACCTGTTCCTCACCCAACAACATATATAGATGTCAACAACTTACAAAACCGTAGTCTGATCTGGTGCTCCCCCGACCAGAAAGGTTTTATAATTTGACTAACTTTGACCGTGTTTATTGTAAAAAGACCGAACTCATTTTTATTAATTTTTCACACTTCTCATGTAGGTCTCATAAATAATTATATATATATATATATATATATATATATATTAGCTTTCATTACTATTTGATAAAAATACATACACACAAAACAAAAAATTTAAGGACCAATTAATTAATGCTTACACAATGCTCGCTGCTTCACATGAGTTATTGATAAGATCACTAGGTGCTTAATAAAGTTGCACCACACAATTAAGGAACCAGGTTCTGCTATAATGCAAGAAAAAAAATCATGATACACAACATGACAATTCTAATCCTGTAGCTTAAAACCAAAAATTGGCCCCGCAGTCTGGAATGCATATATACGAGTGATACATTTGCCACGATATGCAACGTACAAAGAGTAGCTGCAGGTCGTCATAATAATCATTTTAAACCAAGTGATTAGTGAGACCAAAATGATTTTAAACCACCTAATTATAATATTATTATTTTTTTGTTTTGATGATGCGGTCGGTGAGATCCCCGGGCCACAATAAAACCATATATTATTCAACAAATTAATGGAAGTTATGTTATGTTCTATTACAACTATATATATCGCGGTGTAGCACTTGTCTAATCGATAATCACTTATCAGACAGAAGTGAGGGGAAGTCAAAATTCACACCATTGATCATCACTAGCTTAATTAATTTGGGTCTAAATTGCAGCATGTGACCAAATTGCAGCAGAGTGGAGACACGTCCCACAAAACACATGATCAAACTAAGATCATGCACTACTGCACTAACATCTTCTTTCTTGTCCAATATTAAAGGCACTTCGTGTTGGAAAATATTTATATGGTAATTTAAAATTTAAAGATAAAAATATCTTTTCAGAATTAGTTTTGTTAAAGAAATAAAACTATCTTTAATTATATATATATTTTCCTATGTTTTACTTAACGTTATTACTTTAATTTGTTCTGTTTTTAACTGGCTTGTGCACGTTGGTGGTTTTAGTTTTATTATCCGTTGAAAGGCTGCTGCAAATAGAATTTTTTTTTTCTGTTCCTCACCGTTTTATTTGTCACTGAACGTTGGGGTTCTTTGGTTATATATATCTCTTTTCCCTGAGCAACAAAGGGAGACACACAAGTAACACAATATATTGAGCAGTAATTTACGTACCCAGTTTTACCTTTCTTCGCACAAAAAAAAAAATAAAAATTTCTCGTTTAAAATTTTTTGTCGTTAAAATATTTTGTAGCATTGTATTACTTGGTTTAGAATTATTTCACTCCATTCAATTGGATCAACGGATTATCATATCTTGAAAGAGAAGCACAAACAAATTAATTCTACCAATGCATTTGAGCATTTTTTTTTCTAAGAATAGCAGGTGGCACATTTTAATTTAATCTATTCTTTTTTCTAAATTTTCATTTGTTATTATATTTTTTTATTAAGTATTATTATAAGAATTTTTTATGTATTAATTCTGCCTGTTTGTGGTTATTGATTTCCTAATTTTTTATCTAACACTGGGATGGGATCAGTAATGTACACTTTATCTTTTCTGTCAAAGGGAGGTGCAATTGCACTATTATACATTTCAGTTTCCTTCGGTTTTGATGGAATAAAGAAATAACATTATTAGTTTAACAGGAATATCTAACTTATTCAAAGTAGTTAAAACAAGCTCATATTGGATAGTCAGTATAATTTTCCATATACTTAAAAGATAGCTGATACTAAAAGAATTTAGTTCAATTGATCATTAATTCATGAATAGAATGTACAACAGTATGAGCTGTTGTAAACTATTTAGTATTACAGTTTGACTCTTTTCTTTGAAAAAAAAAAGATAGCCATAGAATTTTAAATTTCTTAATTGTATTCATCATTTTTAATGAGATTATTTAACTCTATTTTTACGTAGTATAAGGTACATAACGCTTTTAATAATTGGTTTTAAAGAAATAAATAATGTTGTTAAACTAGAGTTGGTTTAGTTTGGGTCATTCAATTTTTTTAGAATTAATTTTTATAAAATTTGAAACAAATGCTCAACATATTAAAACAAGAATTAATTAAAAGATCGTGTTTTGATAATTATAAAAGAAAATATTTCAATTGAGATGAGATAAACCAAACAGATTCTCAAACAAGTATTTTTAATTTTAAAATATTTTTTAATTTTCTGTTTTCATTAATGATTAGAAATATGACCTTAATTACTTTTAATTTGTGTTTTTTTTTAATATTTAAAGGTAATATTTGACCAAAATCATTTCGTTCAGCATGCACGTGGTTGTTTATGCATGTTAATGACGTACAAAATTTTAGTCAATTTCTATTACGTATATGCCTAACAAATAATGACTTAATGATCAGTAATTATCAAATTTTAGATTTTTTATTCACAGCCGTTTAACCGGGTTAACAAGTTAGTAATTCAATGTCAAATTGTTTTTTTTTTCATATATGCAAAATTCAATATCAATTTTTTTTAAAAGCAATAATATCAAATTGTTAAGCGGTATAAAAAAACATTTAAAAATTAAAACATATATGTTACCAGAAAGTCAAAGAAATCCAAAGTCGCTCTATAAATTCCAAAATGAACCTCATCTAATAGTCAAAGTTGTACATCATCTGATTCAAACTTTATCCGCAAAGCTAATAAGGACATACAACAATCAATTCAACGATAAACTCTCCGGGTTGACATTACTATCTGATGAGAAATTAAACACCTAGCTAGCTAGGTCGACCCCCAATATATATATGCACGCAACACTTAATTTGTACTACGCTTCTAAAATCTTGTGATCACTCAGTTACAAGAGAGAAAATTGAAGGAAGAGTTATAACACCGAGAAAGCAAAATGGCAAGTCTACTATGTCAAGGTAGTTCATCACATCTATTTTTTTTAACTCAATTCATTAGGTAAAACAGACTAATTAATCTAGAGTTCGATCAAGAAGTAACTAAAGTTTAACAAAAATTTATTTTTATCAAATATCAAACTCGAATATTATTCAAACAATTTAACTTTAAATTTAGCACATTAACCATTTATTTTCAAACCCTTCGTTATTAATCACATCTATTTAGCATAAGGCAATCTAGCTATATATAAAATTATTATGATTTTAATGAATGTGTGCCTAATTATTATCTATTTTAATGTTGGTGTAGGGAAGAGTTCGTGGCCTGAGGTTGTGGGAACAAACGGGGAGGTAGCAGCGGAGAAGATTGAGAGAGAGAATGATAATGTTCGTGCAAGATTGTTGGGAGAAGGATCTATGGTGACAATGGACTTTTGGTGCAACCGAGTTTGGGTTTGGGTCGACAAAAATGGGTTGGTCACTCGTGTGCCAAAGATAGGTTAGCTAGGCACCTTGTATGTATGTATGTATCATGTATGGAATAATATATAGAGCCATTAATTAATTACATTAATGGTTTATATATATATATATATATATATATATATATATATATATATATACTTCTTACTCTTAAATAAGGATCGCATGATCAGGACGATTATGCATATTAATCCCATCATGTCTTCAACTTGATCTGTCTTCTGTAATTGTTATATATGTATGTGTTTTTATATCATGGTTTCATCATGTTAGAAAAAAGTTCTTCTTAATAATACATACAAAATGAAGTCTAAAGTAAGAATTGAAATAGATTTTATTTTTTTTACTTTAAAGAAAATAGTGATGTATGGAAACTTTTAGTTAACATGTGTAACTTTTTTATTTTAAAAAAAATAATAATACATATTGATAAGTCTAAAGTTCAAGATTTAATTGTTTTATTTTTAAACCAATCCTAACTTATCAACACACTTAATAATACGTTGAGCATTGTAAGCATTAAGAGACGCCGCAATGAAATGTGTTTGTAGCTTAATTACTTGGTTCTCAACTTGTTGGAATAAATAAATGACTAATTACTTAATGCCGAAGATTTGTACGAGTTCTCAAGTTTAAATTTTAGTAACCTGCACTCTCCGTGGTTGATTAAAGCTGTTACAGTAATTTTTTGTTTTAAAATTTCTCAAGAAACTACTACATAATGCACTTTAATTTATTTTAATGAAAACGAGTATATTAGTAGTGGTAAATAAATATAAGCTGGTTTCTTAAGAATATTTTTCTTCCTTTTATAACTTCTAAAGTTACTGATAATTAATTAGTCATATTATTTACTAGGACTTTATTTATTAGAATTTTTTTGCAGAATTCCTTTTAGAACTTTATAATTATTTGAGTACGTGATTTTGGTTAGGTTTATTTTAAGAATATAATTACTTAATTTTTATCAATTTATTAAAAAAATTAAATAAATAAATGTCTTCTAAAATTTATTTGATCATTCTCCAACAAACATGAATTAAATATGAAATACATGGGTTTCTCCGTTTAGAATAACCATTGATCCATTGTTCATCGATTCAGTTATCTAGCTTTGTATGATATGTAGAACTATATAAGATATTAGTTTGATTCCTTTCTCTTCTTTCTTAATTAGTAGAAAAATCCATTTC
>PYAF01001175.1:3180400-3228685 GCA_007407185.1 Glycine tomentella
GATTAGGAATACCCATGTCACCAATTTCACAAATTGTGGGTTTTAGTTGGATGTTTTCAAGAGTTTGATTCTAGGGTTCTTTATGCAAAATTTGGGGGTTTTGGGAATTTTGGCTCAGTTGAGATCTCTGTGAAGCGGGTTTTGGAAAAAATTTTGATCTTGAGATTTATGAGATATTAACTGTGGAAGAAAGATGATGGGTGAGAAGTTTTGTGTGAACGAGGAAGACAAGGGTGTCTTGGAGTCTGTGTTGGGTGCAGAGGCTGTTGCGTTCTTTATTTCCACACTTTCCAATGATGTCTTTTCCGGTGTGGTTGCGCCATCGGCCAGTACTGACCCGGGTCTCCGACAGCGGTTGTGCCAGCTTGTTGAGGGTTCCAAGTGGAATTATGCTGTGTTTTGGCAGGTTGCTGTCTTGAAATCTGGTGGTTCTGCCTTGGTTTGGGGTGATGGGCATTGCAGTGATGCCAAAGGGGAGAGGAATGGAGTTGGGAAGGAGGATGAGCAGGAGGTGAGAAAGAATGTGCTGCAGAAGCTTGATGCCTGCTTTGGTGGGTCTGTGTCGAAAGAGGCTAATTATGCAAGATTGGACAGGGTTTCGGATTTGCTCATGTTTTACTTATCCTCAATGTGTTATATATTTGGTTTTGATTCGCCATGTGGCCCTGGCAGTTCGTTCAAGTCTGGTAAATTGATTTGGGCTTCTGATGCAGCTGGTTGTTTAAACCAATTAGAATCTAGATTGTTTATGGGGAAATTGGCTGGTCTTCAAACTGTTGTGTTTGTTCCTCTGAAGTCTGGGGTGGTGGAGCTTGGTTCGCTTGAAATGGTGCCCGAAGAGCACAGTGTTGTGGAGATGGTCAGGACAGCATTTGGGGAATCCAGTCCCGGACAGGCAAAGGTGTTTCCGAAGATTTTTGGGCATGAGTTAAGCCTGGGGGATACAAAATCTCAGTCTATAACTATTAGTTTCTCCCCGAAGGTGGAAGATGATCCTGGTTTTACTTCGGACTCCTATGAGGTTCAAGCACTAGGGGTGAACCATGCTTATGGAAATTCTTCCAATGGGACTTTAGGTGACAGTAATGAAGGTAAAATGTTCCCTCAACTGAATCAAATGATGGCTGGGAATTTTAATGCTCAAGGAAGGGTTCCTTGTCTAGATCTCGGTAATGAAGACTCATCCTCAATTCATGCAGATGAGCGGAAGCCTAGAAAAAGAGGTAGAAAGCCGGCCAATGGGAGAGAGGAACCACTGAACCATGTTGAAGCTGAGAGACAAAGACGTGAGAAGCTTAACCAAAGGTTTTATGCCTTGAGAGCTGTTGTCCCTAACATATCTAAAATGGACAAGGCATCTTTGCTTGGTGATGCCATTACCTTTATCACTGATCTCCAGATGAAGATCAAGGTGTTGGAAGCTGAGAAGAACATGATCAACAATCAGGACCAAAAATTGTCATTGCCAGATATGGATTTTCAGGAAAGAGAGGACGACACAGTTGTGACAGTGAGATGCCCCTTAGATATTCATCCTGTTTCTAATGTTGTTAAAACGTTCAGGGAGCATCAAATTGTGGCTCAAGACTCCAATGTTTCAACTACAGATGATAAAATTATTCACACATTCTCCATAAGAACTGAGGGAGGGGAGACTGCTGCTATACAGTTGAAAGAAAAGCTGGAAGCATCCCTATCCAAAAATTGATAGTCAGATCATAATAATATTTATGTTTAGCATCTCAATGATATTGTAAACCATATTAGAAATACTCTTATGTTTGTCTTGTAGGCTAAGTGGCTAACATATATTGTTCTTAGTGTACTTTGTTTCTTTTTACAGTAGTGTACTTTGTTAGTTGTAATCTGTTTTAAAATATGTTTAGGTCATCATAGATGACCTTAATTATGTACTTAAGTTGATTAATAGTTGAATTTGATGTTGATGGGTAATATAAGTTGAACTATAATTAATCTACCATCAATCTAAGTATGAAAAATGTCAACATCGGAACTTTTGGCTTACTCAGCCGGCAAATTTTGGACCATATGTTGAAGCATTTTTGTGTACTTGATGTTAAGAATTAATTGTTTTTCCTGTTCATGGTTTATAATTAAGACTTCTTAAGTTATCAAGGTTTTTCAGGGAAGTGGCAGTGCCTCATGATATGTGGGAGGATAAGAGTGTGTGTTTCACCAATTAAAAATCTCATTCATGTTAATGTGAATTTGGGAATGTAATATTTATATGTTACAAGCTTTTACTAAAAATTATTCTTGGAAATGTAATATAAGTGTGTGTGTGCCCGCGAGCGCTTCACCAATTAAAAACTTCTTTAAGATGGATCTGAGTTTCGAGAGAATGGGCCTCATTGCCCTAGTTGTGTTAACTGTTAAGTATGCTTTCTGATTGTTATTTGCTTATTCTATTCCGTGTTCGGGGATAATGTTGACCTACAAAAGACCAACCTTTTTCTGTCAGCACAAAGAAGCCGAACATGTAAGGGTCTTGTTAATCGGGGGCATTTAGGAAACTGATTAAGGAATTAATTCACTTTTAATTTTTCAACTAGTACATTGGCATTGGCTAAAATAAAACAACTAGTACCAATTTAATCTGCGAGCGTGGGTTGGGCAACGTATGGATATTTTTTATAAGATTTTTTTGGAGATGTTTTGATTTTTTTTCTCTCTATCGGATTCTCTTTAAATTATCTATTGCATTATTTTTATTTTAAAAAATACATTTAAGTGGATATGTATTAATTACTTAGATGAAAAAGAAATCAAGAGAATGAAATATTGATAAAAAAAACAAATTGTTGAAAATATTAATCTCACTGATTAAATTAACTAAAGTCCTTAATTATTTTGAAATGGTTAAAGTAAAAAAAATAATAATATTTACGTTTATGTTCTTTTGCATTATACAAGTCATTTTCATTCTCTGAAGATTGTAGTAGATACTATATATGACAAATGTAAGACTATATCCATATGCGATGAATAATTTGATCTATGTTTTTCTATTCTACTCATTGCTACCTAAAGAAGCAGTTTTATTCAATTTTCTTAAAGATGAAGTGCATTAAACGGCTGGAGGAGGAGTAAATTAGATTTGAGTCACGTCCTACATAAGGGAACTGGAAAACCGTGTAAACAATACACGTGACATGGTCCTTATGACGAAATCAACGTTTCATTCCACATTGATCGTAATCTGAGGGCTCTTTTTCATGAATAATGTACTTGAAATTATAATTATTAGTCATTTCAGTTTCTAAAATTATTAAAAATAATTATTAATCCTTTGAAATAACAACTGTTAATATAAGGTTAAATGTTAATTTTGATTCATTATGTTTGAATATTATTTCATTTTTGTACATTAAATTTTAAAAGTTTTATTTTATTTTTTTTATATTTTCAATTTTTTTTGATTTTTTTTATATTTTTAAAAATTTTCATCTTGATTGTTTATGTTTTAAAAAGTTTTATTTTGACGTTTTATGTTTTCGAAAGTTTCATTTCACTCTTTTTTTCATTAACAAATGATAATGTCTCGTTAACATTTATATATACAACTTCCATCCATCAAAGAATACTGTTGCAACATCTCAAAGCTACATAGCGACCCACAATCAACTTAGATTTGAAATGTTGGGTGCGTAGATTTGAAATGTTGGGTGCGATGGTGATGAAAACTTTAGATATGACGTAGACCAAAGTAAAACTTTCAAATTATAAAAGATCAAAATAATTTTTTTAAAAGTTAATGTATAACACTGAAACATAATAAATCGAAAGTGATATTTGACTTTAATATAATTATGTTAGTTTCCTAATGTTAAGGATCTATACCTAAATTTGACAAAGAAGCCAAGTGTGTGAGAAATTTTCTTCAGTTGGAATGATAGATATACTTTTTTTTTTTTTATAACATTTACTTGGGAGATTAATTCCCTTATTTTTGATGAGACACTTGGACCAAAGAAGAGAAAATACTAGGTAAGAAAACAACCGTGCCTCTTTCGGTGAGGGTGCAGAAAATGGTCATGACTCATGTAATGTGAGGACTCCGTGAATACGATCTACTTTACTTTGCTGCTAAATGGTGTGGTGTGGGTTGGGTCGTGTTCATGTTTATCACTCGTTTCTTCGATGCTTCCTTATGTTAATTCTGAGTCCATTTAAGTACTTTGTCGCTGTTTTTTTTTTTTTTTTTAATTTGGATTCCTCTAATTCCTCTCACTCTCAGTATGTCTGACCACTTTTGCCGTTCCACCCACGAGTCTTTTGTGCACTCTAATAGCCCATTCAATCCTCAGCCCTAGTTAAGTTTCCTCTCGAACTTCGGCAAACTTTTAGTAAAATAAAAGAAAATCCTTCCATCACTCAAAAACAATAGTCTTACTAGGCCTAACGTATGACATTCCTTTTTTCTATGATAAAATATGACTTCTTTTTTCCATTATGCGTAAGTGATTGTAATTTTTTCATTTTCAAATCCCCGGTTTTTCTTTTTGTTCAATTTTTTTTTTAGATTTTTAAGTCTCACAATAATTAAATACAATATCTGAATATTATATATATGAAGAAATGCTAGTATCACTCTCTCAAATACTCTCTTTCTAACATTCTCATCTTATAAATTAACTTTTGGATTTAAAGTTGACTTTTTATAAGGCTAAAATTTTCCTTATACAAAAAAGATTAAAATTGCCTCCCATTGATATACAGTATTTAGCAATATAAAAAAACTACATATTGATAATATTTTACTTCCGTTTGCATAATTTATGTTTGAGGAAGATCAAGGAATTCTATGACGTTAACTTCCTAAGTAGAATTTCCTTTTTAAAATTAAGGTTTGTAAGTTATAACTATACTCGGCAACGTGAATTTTGTCAACCTAAAGACATAACAAAAATTTAAGTTGAACACGTCTTTATTTATTTCAAATGACTTCCTTGGTTGTACATTTCTTTTCTTCTACATGATATATCTCCACGCATGCTTATAATGATTCAAATGTTATTCCCCCAGATCTTAGTATTAGGATTTTCAATCCTGCTGAAAAATGCAGATTTATTTATTTATCTAATTATCAAATCGCTTAGTGAAAGAAAAATGTTCCCTTTTTTTTTTTCTTAACTCATTAAAATTTTCGATTATAAAATGTCATCATATAAATAAATAGTAAGTTTTTTTTTTTTAATTTGATCTACCTATTTTTTATTTTTGTGAATATTTGATGTACTCTATTCAATAATCAGTATCGAATGATCCGATAAAACCATTAAGAACAATAGAACTTTTGTTATCATATTTTAATGTAGTTGCAATTTTAAAGTTGGATCTCGAAACTGTTAATTAAGTTAAAAAAAAAGTCCTCTTCTAATAGATTTTACACCGTGAAAAATAGCAAAAAATATATATTAAGATTTACATATTGATACATTTTCTATTAAAAATGTTATATGAAAATGAGTAGCTATTTAGTAACAATATTTTAGGCACAAATGCGTATGAATTCATGGAAACGATTTTTTTTATTGGTTGATTAATAAATTAAATAACGAAAACAAAAGGTCAAGGAATGAAACAAAATAACGGCCAAGTTTTGTCGATAAAAGTCATACCATCCAAAAATTTCGTAGGAAGAAGCATGGGTTTTTATCTAGGAAAATGCTCCTTATATAGTATGAAATAATTGACGAGAACTAGTGCACGGATGTGATTTACTAACTATTTTAACAGTTACAATGGTTTTTAGCATTAAGTTGTAAGTACTTTTCATTAAGTACGATTGAAAGAAATGTAATAAAAAAATCATACATGACCACTTAATGTTTTTGGAATAATTGATGATTTACATAATTTTTACTATACCCCTGTTAATTAATTTTACCTGAAATATCAGCACTCAAAAGCATTGATCCATTTTTTTTTTAAAAAACATTGATCCATTAATTTTGAGTGTCATGCATTTTCCATTAATCGTTAAACTACGTATCAGGCGTGAGTTGTGTGTTGTTTCATTAGTCCAAGTCACCGTGTGTTGATTTGTTGAATTAATCTAGGTTCCAAATTTTCAACCTTCAAATCAAGAGAAAAAACCATTTTCAGCTAGCAACCAGCCCAGCAAAGCAAGAACGGGTCTACCTATATCTGCTTAGCATTTTTCAACATCAATTCCTATATAAACAAATGTTGTGCACATATCATTTCATCCCCTCACAAGCTCACAAAATATTCATTCTAGTCCTACCAAAAACGCAAATTAAACTCCTTCTTCACAAGTTCACAACAACAAAAAGTGCATTTTGTTTTTGTTTCATTTATTAACTGAACACGGCATGGCTTTCACATACAAGAACATCCTCCTCACGGTTCTGCTGGTCATCTTCACCATTTTGGTTATGTCTCCTCAATTAGGAGTAGCCTGTCGGCCATTATCATCGCAAGATGATCAATGGTCGAGGCAAAATGGATCTCTCTTTTGGTCGATTCTACGAGGCCCAGCGCCACCATCACACCCGGATCTAATTCACTGATAATTTGTTTGAAATCATTGTGGATCACCTTGAAAAACCATGGTAGTATTAAAGCCAATCGTGGTAGCAGTATGGTTTCAATGTAGTATTCCAAACGTACTTGTATAAGTCAGCTTTGAGTGCACATAGCTCAAGCAGTTATGATTAATTAGCAAAGAATATTAACCAACCCCAAAAGCTCTTGGAGACAATAAACTATATATGAGTTGTACAAGTTAATTTCATGTGAAAGATTATTTCCTTTCTTTATTTTTACGTACAAATGAAATTTCATGTTATCATATACTTTCTTGTATTCTCATGCCATTGCAATAATCTTAAATGATATATATTAATTTTGAAACAAAGTCCAGTTTGTACGTAAGATCGCCCCTCCACTCACGATCTTCATACGTCTAACTATGATGTTTAAATTCCTAAGTTAAAAAATAAAACATGTAAACAATGGTGCTTCCTATTGACCTTGTATTTGACCAACAATTGCAATTCAGAGTCGGAAGCAAGTGAGTCCAACGGAATATTATTCGGCTGTAAAATTTAAAAACAAAGGATACAAATTATCAGATATATGACAAAGCTCTCCCTTCGAATTGTATACTTAAACTCAAAACCAATAATTAATGATAAATTTTACTCAAAAAGTTTGGGGGAGGGGGCAAATAATTAAACCAATACACTTAAATTTATTTACAACTTTATTTATAAAAAAACTTCTATACTTACCAAAAGGGAAGAAAAAAATTTGGGGGGCCATGGCTACTCCCCGGTCGTATGAAGCTTTGCCACTGTGAATGGTTAAGTTAGAACAATTTTATACCGTTTGATTCATGTTTTCAATGGTAACAATTTTTCTTTTACAGTGTGGAGCTAGGTAATGAATCATTATTTTGCATTGACGGTTTTGTTTTGTTAAGAAATTGATAGGGTAAGATATATATATATATATATATATATATATATATATATATATAGCTAGATTTGCATTAGTCATGCACGAGTAAATTCCAAAATGATATAATATGTTTTTAATTCTTATAAAGATTTTATTGTTTTTTAAATTTTTTTTATTTCTTTTTACAAATCTTAAAATTTTAAAAAATAATTCCTATCATTATTTGATCATGATCGGTCATGTATTTAGCTATTTTATACTAGCAATTATTTTAATGTAACATGTAATACGACACGACTACATGTATGTTATATTAGTATAAAGTGACAAAAATATTTTTAGAGAACTAAAACTAAATAAAATTATAGTTACAATAATAAAAATATATTTATTTCTTAAAAATTACAGCTAAAAGAAAAATTGTCAATTGTCAATTTTTGTTATTGTTCAATCCAGTAGAGTGAAGATCTCATTTTTTTAATAATTTGATTTCCATTATTTAAGTGTGTACTTTTTGTTTATCTATTTAATATTTAACAAAAATTGCTAATACGACGCTGTAATGCACATCCACTGGCACATCTATGTTAACACTCTATTAGAGAACTATCTAATCAACATTTCTATTAAACTGTATCTCAATTTAATATGTGAACTAAAATTGCACTATTAAAATATATAGTTAGAAATAAGTTTACAAAAAAAAAAACTAAATTCAAGCATTGACGATAGTAAAAGAACTATAAGTATAATTAACCATTATTTTTTTACCACAAAATGGACAGACTAAAATTATTATTATAATTTGTATTAAATATTAAACAATTTTTTATTAAGTTGAAAATTATAAACTTATATGTTTAAAAAAAGAATTTTATATCTTACTTTTTAATATTTATTTGTTAATAGAATTATTTAGTAATTTTTTTCTTTTTTTTGTTTCTTTTTTGATTTATCATTAAGTTCATCTATCATCAACCCAATTAATTTGGATTAATGTTGATGTTGATTTTAAAAATATTTTTGTTAATGAATACAATTTTCATTATTAACAAAGTGATACACACTTTTTTAGGCATGAACATAGAGGCACCCTTGTTGCTTCTAAAAAATGATGGTCACGTTTTTTTCAACTGTAATCCAAATACACGCATAATGATTTGACATTATTAGATTTGATCAGGATTTTCGAACACTTGTAAGTGTACAATTAAATATATATATATATATATATATAGTGGGTGTTTTGCAGTCCAATTAAGTTACAGTATTTGACTTGTTGAATTAATTAAACTTGGTTCCGGATTTCCAAAACATTCACAGTCACGAAAAACTAAGGTAGAAATCAACAGGCGAGGGACAGGTCAATTCTCAGTTCCATCTGCCGAACAACAGAGAACTCAATAATCTCATTCTCCTGTTCCTTATAATTAATTAATATTGCATCTCTTGCTTCCTACCACGAAGACACGAACCATACATACCACATATATTTATTACAAGTTCACTATTTTAATATGTAAAAGAAGAAAATATATAGCATTTCCTTTTTGTTTCAATTGCTAAATTACAAGGAGAACATGCATATGGTCATGGCTTTCTCTTACATGGAAGACCCTCGTCATAGTTCTGCTGATTCTCTTCACCATTTTGGCTGCACCTCCTTTATTTGGAGCAGCCTTCAGGCCATTATCGTTACAAGCTGAGATTAATTTAAACATGCACATGTACATATCTGAATCACATTTAATTACTAATTAAAATAAATTTTGATTGAATTTTCAAACATACCACTTAGTGGCTAATTAACTTAATTCATTCCCTTCTATCATGACTCTGACCAGAGAAAAACAAAAAAACTTTAATTATCATTGAGGTTTTCAGGTTAGGAGTTATATTATTAGTACTAATTAAAATAGATCAAACTTTTTTTTTTACTTATTAAGTCCAGCCGTGTTTTGTTGTCAACATTGAGTTTGAAATCTTGAGCACACCGTGGGTGATAAGCTGGATGAAGGTGAAGATGACATCATAATTTTAATATTCACCATATATATCCTTTCTTTTATGATTTTTTCCTTCACAATTTATTTATTTCCACTTGGGGTTTATACATCTCAACAAAGTGTCCAATGATCACTTTTGAAAATTAATAGAAATATTGATAGACATATTCTTATGAGTTGTATTATATATTTAATTAAACATCGAATTTTGCACAGTATATTTGAGGATATTTATCTCTTTTCTAATTATTTACATACATATAAACATATTTCAAAGTCAAAAGAGCGACAAATGTCTCAAATTTTTTGTACAAAAAATATTATTATGTTCTCGTGGCCCTTTAGATGCACTATCCTATTCAGTATTCTCTTTATTCACCGCGCGATATTAAACTACGCAATTCATCGATAACTCGAATAGTAAACGGTTGGGAACGTCACTGGCTACGTACCCCGTATTATTCACTTTCCCGTGCCAAATGCCAATATACATTTATTTTTCATTCAGAAGATTCAATTCTTACCCTATATTAATCTCCTTGATTAAGTGACCAGTTCTGTGCCGTTAGAGTAACGTATCTTAATTTGCACCATTTTTGGTAACCACGTTCGATCTTCACAATGAAATGGATCAGTGATTCAGTCATTGTCAAAACTAACAAATTCTAAGTAAACGCTTAATTTAAACGTAGCAGCTTTTCCAATAAAACGTTCAAATTGAAAACAAAAATCTTCGGTGAGTAGATAGGGGAACATCCGTCCATGCAAACCTACCAAATCAAAAAGCTAATTGGTGTTTTGCTTGAAAAATAGACACTCCCATCTAGATTAAATATTTTTCACGTAAATACTTGAGGAGGATGTGTGATTATTATGATATGAAAAATGGTTGATATATATCCTGTTTGGGTAAACTTCTACAAAAGATCTTATAAGAGAAAAAATAAAATAAGCTCTATCACAAACTAAAATTATCTTATGCATAAATTAATTTATAAAAACTTTATTATCATATTATTAACTTTTCTTATTTTTTAAAAAACTTTTCTAAAAAATGGTTTTTTAATTTTTGCATAAACTAATTTTAAATTTTATGCAAAAGCTTATTTATTATTTTTTTCTTATTTTTTTTCCTGTTTTTGGAAAAAATTATCCAAACAAACCCACTCTCATTCTTTAGTACAATGAAAATGAAAGGAAGAGAGAGATATAAAGAAAAAATAAATAAAAGTAAAGGGGCAATATAAAAAAGAAAAAAATGCAATAAATAATATGATATAAAAAAAGGAGAAATAGAATAAAAATGAAATAAAAAAGTGATTTTTTATATGCATATTATTATTAAGATTCACGAAAATGTTAAACTGTAATATTATATATATATATATATATATATATATATATATATATATAGACATGCATGTTCTTAAGCAACGACATCAGTAGCCCTGAGTATATATACCTAGGTAAACGTACATATATCCATATATATTGAAAGATAACAAACCTGAGTATAACACGGGTTCAAAGTTCAATTTTATATTTTAATTAGAAAGTCTATTGATAATTGCTATTTATATTTAAATTATGTATTTAAATTATATATCAATTATCTTTTTTTTTCCTTTTTTTATATTTTTTTTGTGATTGAAAATATAAGAAATTAACTTGTATGAGCTTTTATCTAGTAAATGTTAAAAATAGTTTATTTATATTGTCTTGATTGTATTTTCTTTGTAGAGGATTACACGTTAAAGATTTGGATGATGGATTCAGGATTTGGATTTAGTGTGCACATATGGACTTAGAACATTGCTAATATAAAAAAAAGTCTAATAAAGCAAAATTTGGATTATAAAAAAGGGTGAGAAGTAAGAAGCAAAACATAATGGGAAGGCAAAGAGAAACTTAAGGCACAAAGGAAAGAAGAATCCACTCCAGAGAAATGAATTTGTGCCTTTTTTTATGAGTTTTCTTCTATTCTCTTTCATCAATTGTTGTTCTCTTTTTTTATTATAAGCCTTTCATGACAATGGGAGGCTAAATCACTAATTGTTGGGAGTTCAACAATCAAACATTCTTGATGTAACAATTCTCACTATTTATTTAATGTTATTTTCATATTATTATTTTTTTTTGAATCTATTGTCATGTTTGTGATATGCATGTATTGTTATGAGAGTTTATGCATTGAGAACTGAGAAAGAATATCTAGACAATTCATATCTAGGGATAAAATGACATTATTTATCCTTAAATATATATCTCTGTTCTTAATGCAAATTATTTAATGTAGCTTGATGAGGGATCAGGAGTGAAATTAAGTAATTTAGACTCTTTCATATGAGAGATCATGGTTAGAATAAATTAGAGAATGAAAGTAATATGTAAAATAATATTAAATAGTAAAAAATCATTAACATTGCATCAAAAGTAATTTTGGTAGACTGAACACCCAACATATCACATAATCTTGCATTTTATCTTTAATCTATTTTTCAATTTATTTTATTTTAAATTTATATTTACATATAGTATCACTTACAAATCCCAAAATTTATTCTGTTAATTGCTTACAAATAGAAGTATATAAATTTTGAATATAATCAAAATATATGTGTACTTGACACTTAATCTTACCGTTTTATTTATTATTTGGACAAATTAGTACGCTACACGACCACACTAGCTTTAATTTACTCCATCCAGAAAAAAACAAAAAAGCTTTAATTTATTTCTCTACGGCTCTTCGTTCATTTTTCGCAACTTTATTCAAAAGTGAGGATTTTTTTTTCTTTACCAAACTATATATTGTAAACTAAATTAAAATAAATTATTTACTAAAAATACAAATTTTAAAATACTAATTTAATGTGGTTTTTACTTTTTAACACTGACACATATACGTACCTGACAATGACATAACTACAAAGTAGGTAACATGTACTGCAATTTATACGTACACTAAAAATTATCTCATGTGGCGATTATAAATGTTGTACATATTCCATATACGCATCAATAGCAACATGCATCAACACTAGTAAGAGATGCCACATGTGTTGCGCACAAGGTGAAAATACGTTAACTTAGGCCAAGATTAGTTATGCCTGAATCTGAACTTGCTTAAAATTAAAGTATATGATTTGAATTTGGTCTGTTCTCTATGAAAGATTTTTTTTTTTTTTTTTTAAAGCCTGACCTACATATAAAAATTTATCTTAACCTACAAATTTATTTAAAGACTTATTTTATGATAATTTAATATCAAGATAAAAATAATATATATATATATATATATATATATAATTTTATAAGAATTAAATCTAACGACTTGTTTATATAAAATAAATATATTTTAAGGTCTAATATCAGATGATAATTTATTTAAAATATTTTACAATAAGAATTCTAAAAAGTCACGAATTTATTTTTCAATATACTTATAAATTTAAGTTTGATTTTTTATAAACATGCTTAACATTTAAAAATATAAATAAATTAATGTAAAATTTTAATATATTATAAAATTTTAATTTAATATAATAATGATAACAATAAATATTTATTTATATTTTCTTAAATAGGCTAACTTGTTAGACCTAAAAAGTTTTCTAAATAGCCTAGAGTTTGGTCTTTATAACTAAATAGACTTCAATAAAAATCTTAGCCTAATTTATTTTCTAGAAAAGTCCGATATAACATGAGCTTCATGCAGATAAGGCCATATATGGGTACTTGTTAAACGGTCTGTCCTATTTCAATGCTAATTGTGCAAGTTCATCATTAGGGATAAAAGTAGGTTGAGTTGTCCATCGGAAACTTATGGTCCAGTCCGTTTAAGGCTTGACTTTGTTGATGAAATACTATAAATATTAAATTAACTAAGAAAATTAAATCACATAAATATAGAATGCCAAATTTTTTTATTCAAAATAGTTAAAATATTAACTGAAAAATCATGAATAAAATATTATACAACTTTAATAAAAAAATTATATTACATTAAACCGAAAACTTTATATTAAATCATTAAAAATATAATTTAGCAATATAATAATTCTCATTGTAATATATCATTTTTAAACGAGCGATTTAACAACTTTAACTGTCTTATAAAGTAAACATAATATATATTAGCTTGTAAACTAATCAAACTAGCAAAATTGCTAAATGACTTGTCAAACACACTTGTTAACTCATTAATTAAAATTAGCTGGTACTGTGTAGGTATTCAGAAAACATTTTTGCAATATAAGATCCAATGATATTACAATTATTTTGATTTATTTGTTTGACATTTAGAACAAAATCCGTAATTTATATAAAAATATTTTTATTTTAAAAATCTGTGATGCATAACTTTTCCTATTTTAAATGATGCGAGAGAAACAAATTGTACCAATAGGAAAATTATATTTTAGAAAATATTTATATATATATATATATATATACATATATGGTTATACAATGACACGATAAAAAGCTTTTATAATCACAATTAACTTTTTATATATGATAAGTTTGTGTTGATTTTTAAAATAATTATTTTAAAATAATTTAAATGATGATTTGTGATTAAATAATAATATAAATATTAATACATAGACATTAAACTCGCTCTCTCTATATATAATTTAAAAAATATTTATATATTTTTTATTTTAATAGATATTATATATTTTTCGTTAATACTTTTAGTTTTATCAATTTGTCATAATTAATATTAACTTTAAAATAATAATATTGTTTTCTAGTCTGTATAAGAAAAAGATACACGTTTACAATGGAAATAATAAATTTAGGTTTAGTAATACAAGTATCCATTAATTATAAATGTAAACACTAGTATTAGTATTCCCATAATAATAAAAAATAAGATGAGTTACAATTCCCTGCTCATTCCATATTCGTATCCAAAAGGTTTACTATAAACTAATATAAGTATAAAAGGAGAAACGATTTGGACGGGAACAGTTTCTAGGCAGGTGGGTGTTTGGCGTCGGAGTTACTTTATTTTGATTCGTTCAATTCAGTGTATATATCTCTCTGTAGTTTCAATTTCAACCTTCAAAGGTGCATGCCGAGTCAAGCCAAAGGTTTTTTTTTACACCAAAAAGAGAAAGGTCAAGGCCACAACACCCTATATATATATATATGCATGTGATTCAGCTTCCTTCACTAAATTCACATCACAATCTCTCATTTTGTGTTTTCGCATTTCAAGACACCAAAACACATAGTACAATTTAATTTGTGAAAGTACACATATACAATTAAAGAGCATATATTTCGATCAATTCGTTACATATAGAGACATGTCTTTCTCTTACGGCTTCACGAGGAACCTCATGGTTGTATTTATGATCATATTGGCCTTTTTGGTTGTGTCTCCTCAATTTGGAACTGCGTGCAGGCCTTTATTATTAAAGGACGAACTGTTGCTGAAGCTTCCAAAAGGCTCTCCGGTTGTGTCAAGTCCTGATCCAATTCATACGTGAAATGAATGAACAACAAGCTTACATGCACAGCTAATTCACTTTTTCGTGTTGTCCAAGAATCAATTCTAATTCTACAAATTATGTCCTTGGGTCTTACAGCAGTAGTAATATGTAAACTCATTAAATTTTCTTTTTAGTTGGGTTTACTAGCTGGTAACCCTGGAAATTTGTTATACTTTTTCGACTGCAATATACAGAAACTGTAACAATTTATTTATTGAAAGAATAATGATATTATATGGAGTATGGACATTCTTCTCTCACAAATACCTATTATTTCTCTCTATTTATATCTTCTTATCACATTATATATAACTATAATGCATGACTCATATTCTATATAGCCAGATGTTGGTGCGAAGCATAGCAATAATATCAACCCTTCAAGCATGAGCCACTTCATATTATTTGTTGTGTTACTATATGAGTTCGGGGTGATACGGTACGAGGATGATTTTGTAGTTCTATATCGTGATTTATTGGATACGAGGATGATTTTGTAGCTCTATATCGTGATTTATTCAATACAACTGATGATGTAACTCTATTAACATATATAATCAATAATAGAAATGGCCGTTATGCACCTGAAGAGGTAAGTACACTTATCCGAACCTTGTTAAATCTTGCGTTTATGTGTGCGTGTTAGCCGTTTTACTTGTCATACTTTTTTCATGTGTTTCTTCAATGCGACATGTTGGGATATTCTAAATATGAGGCACATAATTGATGATTTTCTTATCTATGGCAATAGTACTGCATGCGGTTTAAATCGTCAAACTGAAAATGTTCGAAAATCCAGTTAGTTCCAGGTGCACCGAAATGCAATTCCGATTACGCATTTTTTTCAATGATTTGAACTTGACAGGTTTTGGGTTGTGCATTAGAGATATGCATGGTAATATTGTTGTTACGTCCAGAACTGCATGGAGGACTCTTTGCCTTGATGTTCAAGAAGGTGAAGCAATGGGAGTAAACTGGTCATAAATAAAATAAATAGCAAATCAGTTGATGTTTCTGAGTCACCCAATATATTACAAGAATACCGATCCTTATTCTCTGTCAATCAAATCTATGATGTTTGTTTTGTATGGAGGAAAGCTGAAGGTGTTACTCATACTCTTGCTAGGGTGGTTCCATCTTATTCTAGTCTTCATATTTTTCAAAAAGTTCCTCTTTGTATTGCTCATTTGGTTATCAATGAAATGATGTGAATATCTTTATATATATATATATATATATATATATATATATATATAAAACAAAATCTCTAGGATACATTGTGGCTTTAGGACCCAACTCGCTTATGATTTTTAAACACCAAGAAATCATAGTCGTTCCTGTTTCTGTCAACCATATTTTTGTCTCAAACACTGATTTTCTACCAAGTTATATATCCAAGGTCACGGATACGTGCAAAAAAAAAAAAAAAAAAAATCACCGTATCGGACATGCATTCGATAAGAATTCGTTGCTGACACGTGAATTTATGTATCCAATTTCAAAAATTATTTTTGTAAATAAAAAAGAAACTACCCTAAATTAGAAGTGATGAAGGAATTTTGCGCTCACATCAGAAATTCAAGCATTTCACGCTTTCTGTCGCCGCTCACCTCAGAACTTCAAGGCGTCGAATGCCGCTCGCGCGCCGTCGCTTCTTGGTCGCAGCTCACCCACCCCCTTGCGCACCCCTCTGCTCGAGCTCGACAACCAGGCCCCAGCTCACCGTGCTGGCACAGTGACACCAGGTCACCGTCGTCACACACCGCTCATCGTCACCATCTCTCAAACCCGAAACAGCGAACCCGACACTGGCACCAAGCACCAACGAACCCGAAATAGAGTGAGATTCTTTTATATCATATCGGTGGCCGTTCAACTAATGAACGTGGACTTGCCCATATCACTTGAGTTCATTTAGCTCACAAGTTTCAAAATCCATTTGGGGCAATTATATATTTTTCTAAGCCTAACAAGTTTTTTTTTTTTTTTTTTTTAATTTTTTACGACAGCAATAATGAAGTTTAGACTTAATTTTTTTTACTACAAGTTTAGACTTAATTTAATTATCAAAATTTTTTACCGTTTAATTTTTTTTTACTGCAAGTTTATACTTAATTTAATTATCTAAATTTTTTACAGCTAGACTAATCTAAATGAGTTTGCCTTAGAGCATTTTTAATGATAATACTAATAATATAAGTAGCCTCATTTTTGTCATCTAAATTTTAAGTAACACAATTAACAATCTTTTTAATTGAATATTTTTATTAACAAATTGTTTAACTCTCGAATACTCAATTTTTCTTTGTTATATTTAATACAAAATAAAATAACTCATAAGTAATAGTTATTTATATAAGTAATTCTATCACCAATTTACCATTACTCAATATCTATATCGGGTATGTCAAAGCATTGAAGCAGTCAAACAGCGAACCCAAAACCATTGTGTATTTAATATTTTTATTAATTACAAAGCAAATATTTTTATTAATTACATATTTATATTACTCAAAATATTTATATCTGTTTTTATGATTTAAAAGCAATTTGCATTGTAAAAGATTTTTTTTTTCTGTTTAAAGACAAATATTATTAGTAGCATTCCATATTCACACATTAGTTGAGATATTTATCAATTTTATATTGATAATCTATTATTTGTGTTTATAATTTTCCTTTTATTATATTTTATTAATATGAAATACACTCTATATAAAAAATATATTATTTAATACTAAGACGTATCAGGAATGTATCGAAATATTAAAATTTTTGAAGAACGTATCGAAGTTTTGTATCAAGAACGTATCGAAAACACCATATCGATATCTATGCTACATAGTTCAAGGTCATAGAAGGAGAATAAGCATAAGAGAATTTTACCATTTGCCAATTTTGTGTGATAACAGCGGCATCCATCACACAATTAAATTATAGTTAGGTGTTCACTTTTACATTAATTGAGTATTGATCCCTCCCCACACAATATTTTATCATATTAACTCCATATAATAGCTTTATTTATTAATTTAAAATTTTATAAAAGTAAAATAATATATCAAATTTATTTACGTATTTTGTAAAAATTAATCTTGATACTCTATTTTAAGATATTAACTTACTTTTTTCTTCTTCTAAACCATCTGTATTTTTTCACAATCCATGACCCATGGGAGCAATCCTGTCTTATCGGATGATTATGAATAACAAATTTTCTCTTTCATTATCTTTAAATATTTAATGCAATTATATTTATAAATAAACTCAAATTTGAGATTATGGGTTAAGATTGGAACAAGTTTGTGTTAGTTAATCTATATACTCAATGTTATACTCCTTTTGGTCTTTATTATAAGACACTCTTGACATAATCATACATATCAATAATTTTTTTTAATGCAATTGATTCTATTGATTTTTAAAAAAATTAATCTACCAATTTTATCCTTATCAATAATCAATAACTTACTTTTTTCTTCTTCTAGATAAACCATCTCTATTTTCATGACCCATGGGAGGCATTCCAGTCTTGTAGGATGACTATGGACAACAAATTTTCTCTTTGATTCTCTTTAAATATTTAATGCAATTATATTCATAAGATAGGCTCAAATTCGAGATTATGGGTTCAATTTGGAACAAGTTTGTGAGTTAACTCATACTCTCAATGTTATACTCCTTCTTGTCTTTATTATAAGACACTTTTGACATAATCATACATACCAATTAGAAAATTTAATGCAATTGATTTTATTGATTTTTTAAAATATAATTAATGTACAAATTTTACCCTTATCAATAATCATTAACTTTGTTATGAACAATGTAAAAAATTACTTCCTTCGTCCCATTATAATCATTGTGTAAGAAAAAAATATGTCTCACAATAATTAACATTTTAACATCAATTGTATTTTTTTAATTATATCTCTTATAATATTAATGATATGGATCACAAAACTTAAAATGAATTAATGATAACAAGGTTAATTTTGTATAATTATTTTTCTCTTTCATTTATTTATTAATTTTTCTTGATCTGGGTAAAATAAACTAAGACGAAAATTAAAATGAATCAGAGGGAGTAAAATCTAACAGTATTATACACCATTATCAATACAAAACACAAATACTTACTAGTGAGAAAAATATTAATTGTTGCATAAGAACTATAACAAATCTTTAAAAAAGGACCATCAATTCCTTTTAAATGATGTCTTATAATAAGAATCAGATGGAGTATTAATTTATCTTATTTATTTAATATTTGAACTTGTATTTTGTGTGTGTATTCGAGATAACTATTTTTTTGTGTATATTTAAATTTATTATTTAATATATATAATTAATGATAATTTCACAATTATTAAGAGAAAAATGAGTTAATTCAAAAATAAGGAACTGTACTTGTTAATTAACTTTAAAATAATAATATTATTTTTCTATTTTGTATAAGAAAAAGACACACGTTTAAAATGAAAATATAATATATTTAGGTGTTCTTTAGTTATAAATATAAGCACTAATATTATTATCCCCATAATAATAATTAAAAATAAGATGAGTTATAATTCCCTGCTCATTCCATTCGTATATATCCAAATGGTTACTATATATATAAACCAAGTATAAAAGGAGATAGGATTTGGACGGGAATACTTTCTAGGCAGTACGTTACTTTATTTTGATTCGTTCAATTCAATATATATATGTCTTTGTAGTTTCAATTTCAACCTTCAAAGGTGCATGCCGAGTCAATTAAGCCAAAGGTACGTTTTCTTTTAAACCAAAATATAGAGACAAGTCAAGAGGCACAAATGCCGCGTGAACTCTATGTATATAGATGTGTGCATGTGATTCTGCTTCTTTCACCATATTCACATCGCAATCTCTCTCATTTTCTCTACCAACTATCTGTTTCCTCATTTCAAGACACCAAATTAAACACGATTTAATTTGTGAAAGCACATACATAGAGCATATATTTCATTGAGACATGTCTTTCTCTTACAGTTACAGGAAACTCTTCATGGTTGTGCTTATGATCATGTTGGCCTTTTTGGTTGTGTCTCCTCAATTTGGAGCAGCGTGCAGGCCATTTTTATTAAAGGATGAACTGTTGCTGAAGCTTCAAAAAGGCACTCCGGTTGTATCAAGTCCCGATCCAATTCATACGTAAAATGAACCAGTCTGCATGCGATCATTTCCATGCACAGCTAATTCACTTTTTTGCCTTGTCCATTTTAATTCTACAAATCATGTCCTTGTTACAGCAGCACTAGTTACAATTACTATGTAAAAACTCTTATTTTATTTTCTTAATTTTTTGTTGGGTTTACTCGCAAAAATGCACGAGTTACCCTGGAAATAATCAGTAATTGTTATATTTATTTAATTGCAATAATAAGTCAGAAATTGTAACAATTTTTTTTATTGAAAAATAATGATATATATATATGGAGTATATATGAACATTAATTAACTATTCCCTTACAAATAAACATCTTATTAATGCCTACTTGCATTTCTCTTTATAGAGTACTACTATTTAGTTCGAATTGTAAATGAACGAACTAACAAGTATAGGTTGTTATTTTTTTTAAAATAATTATAAATTAAAAAAATATAAAGTATCTATTAAATAAAAAAAATTATTATTAAAGTATAGTTATTCAAAATCTTATACTCCCACTCAAAAAAATCTTATATTTGTAAAGAGAATATCAATACTAAATTAAATTGGGTTAAGACAACTCGAATCTTTCCAAATTTAAAAATGCACCAAACCTATTTTAAAAAATTTGAACTCCAAATTAACCTCAGATCAGCCAGACTAGTAAGCCAGGTGGGGGTCATGTTTTCCCCTAATTTAAACACCATCCTACATGACTTACATTTTTGTTTAGTATTATCAAGAACAAATGCATTCCAATTAATATATATATATATATATATATATATATATATATATACACACACATTTTCTATTCTACGATTTTTTATTGTAAGATTTAATTGATGTGTCAAGGATGATAATGAAATAAAAACCAAATAGATCGATCATGCAAGGATACATAAATGTGGTTGACAATTATGATTGTATTGAGTGATTTTCTTCTATAACTAGGTTGATCTTTCCCTCCTTTCTTTAAGTCGTAATGCGACTCTCAGAATAAAAGTATGTTGGTGTTGCTCCAAATTGAGAAGCGACCAAAATGGTTTGGTGACTATTAAGGAAGTTGAAATAACAAATTAAACCTGAGACTTCAGCAGTAGGATGAAGTCCAAGGGTCCCAATTAGATTTGATCAAATCAACAACCTTATCACCTTTTATTCTAATATAGCTAACCGGGCCATACGCAGTTATATGTACCAATAAAATATATATGTGCTATGAGTCAGGTAGTAGAAAATTAGAAGGGCAAGACCGGTACCAAAAATCATATGGAGGAGCTGATAATTAACTACAGTGTGTACTGATTTCTCTTGTAAAAGGAACTGTTCTTGTATAAACTTTTTTGTTTTCGTTTGTGTATAATGTTTATTTAATTTAATTATGGACATGTATTACACTATTAGTAGTAGTTAAAAACATGTGCAGTAAAAAAAATGTTAATTTAGAAAGAAAAAAAATGAGAAGACTTGAATAAATCATGATTCAATTTTCAGGTTTTTTTTTTTTTTGAACTCTTAATCAAATTTCCCAGAAATAAATATTTAACTTTATAAAAAAAATAGAAAGGATCTTAACCATAAGCCAAAAACATCAGTGCAGAAGTGATTCAATCCGGAATATAGGTTACAGGGCAAAATTACGATATTGTGTCTAGCTGGTGTATGATGCTGTTACGTATTTTATTCAACCAGTTGGGATGCAGAGAGGTTATAAAAGGGTGTTTGGTGTATTTTTGCAGGTATATGTTTTTAGGGGGTTTGTACCTAGCTATTGCATTATTTGCCTCATGTTTCCAAACTATGGCAGATCTTGTGTTTTGTTTGGCCTACAGTTAATAATATACATACAATTATCTCCACCAAAAAAGAAAAATAGTACACACTCGCGATTAACTTCATGGACATAAGCGTTCACACATAGTGACATTAATTAGTATTTCAAAAAATCAAAATTGTAATTCCTTGAGTGTGTGAACATTATTTATATTAATTTGGACGGCTTTTAAGGGAGTTATATATAATAGCGGTAAAAAAGATGAACATGACGAATTATAATTCTCTGCTCATGGCCACAACTATTCAAATGGTTACTAATTAACTAAAACCAAGAAATATCCATTGGGACGGAAACAGCTTCTTGGCAGGTATGTCTTTGGCGTCCGATTTACTTAATTTTGATTCGTTCAATTAATGTATCTAAACCTAATATATATCCCCTTCTAGTTTCAATTTCAACCTTCAAAGTACATGCTGAGTCAAGCCAAATGTCACAGGTTTTCTTTTAAACCAAACAGTAGGTCAAGACGCAGCACCGGCTTGAACCCTATATATATGTGTGTGCATGCATGTGATTCTGCTTCCTCCACAACATTCACCATCACAATCTCTCATTTTCTGTTTCCCCATTTCATGACAGCAACACACAGTTTAATTTGTGAAACTACATACAAAGAACATTTCAATTCGTTTTTCGTTATTACCAAGGTTTTGAAAAACGGTCATTGATCATGATTTGGGCCGTAACGAGCCACGACAAGGTTTTATAATTGTGGATCCGTGACCACAATTGTCTACGATATCAACAAATACAAAGAAACGACAATGTGACTGTGATCGATATTTAAAACCTTGGTTGTTAATTGCATACAGACATGCCTTTCTCTAATTATTACGGTTGCAGAAGGATCCTCTTCTTCATGGTTCTGATTATGATGATCATATTGGCCATTTTGTTGGTTTTGTCTACTCAATTTGGAGCAGCGTGCAAGCCATTATTACAGGATGAGCTGTTGCTGAAGCTTCCACGTGGCCCTCGAAGGTCGTCAAGTCCCGATCCAATTCATACGTAGTGAAATTGAAGAGCCTGAGCCCATGCACAAGTAATTATAATGCTATGAACTAGTTCTTAATTTCAAGAGTTACAAATATATAAATACAATTTTTTTTTATCAGTAGATATTAATTATTAATTGTTAATTTTTTTTAACGGAGAGAATGGAATTTATGATTTTTTTCACCTTTTCTTTTACCACCCATCTAATCTTGTAACTCTTTCTTTTAGTTCACTCGCTGGCCAGGAACAGCCTTAGCAAAGATATGCTTGCTTTCCCATGCAAGTATAGCCGGTTTGTTATATGTATTCAATATCAATAATCCGACAAAAGTTGTAACAATATTCATTTGAGAGTTTCTATGGTGTCCTATACAATTGTCATGTCATATGTTTTCTCATTAATTAAAGATTTTTTTTCTTCAAATTAATCCATGATTAGTTTTTTAAAATTAAAATTACAACTATTTTAAATTTTAAAAATAAGCTTAAAAGTATGAACCCTAATCTCCTTCACCGATACTAATACACAATCACAATTCTACTTTTCTTGATTGTAGCAATCACTCTAATTTATATTTCATCAGAGTTTTTAAATTAAAATAGTTGTAATTTTAGATTTTTTAAAATATTTTAATTAATCAAGAACTAAATTTAAAAAATCTTTAATTAATGACATGACAATTTTATTGGTTAAAAAAACCAATACCAAAACCCCCACAAATTTTTGGGACACCATAGAAATTTTCTATTCATTTATAGTAAGACATTTACGAATATATATGCTAATCTTAATTATTTACACAGTCCCTTTTATATTTTAACACTTTTTGTTTGTTAATATCATGGTGAACAAGAACAATGCATTTCAATATATACTCTTTCTCTGTTTTATTTCTTGAGATTTTTTTATATATTATTATCAGCAAAATGAAATATTATATATTCTCAAACGGTACCAGGAGTACCAAATTAATAAAGTTACAAAAGACCAACCCACATTGGTCAGCCCATCATGTAATAAGGATACTAGGTATGTCTTTTAAGTTGTAATGCGACTCACTGAATATAAAAGCATGTTCCTTCAAATTGAGAATTAAACGACCAACAAAATGGTGAAGATGATAGTTAAGCAAGTTGAGATAACAAAAGCCGGAGACTTCAGCAGTATATAGAAAATAAAATCCAAGGCTCCAAAGAGTTCGAACAACAAACTTATCACCTTTCTAATTTTTTGTTATGATATCTTGTTGAAATTTTCTGAATTTATCACCTTTCTAATCCGAAAAAAAAAAACACGAATTCAAACCAAATATCGGGCATGCCAATTTCTGAATTTATGATGATTAATATGTATTATTCCAAAATAAAAATTAGGGTTCATATAACTAGTTAATCGATCCAGAGATATCAGGTATCAACTTTAAATCCCAATAATCTAACACGAATAGTGGCTCTAATTCCACTTGTTGAAATTTTCAATAAATCATATAAAATACCAAATGAGCACTGAAACAGTTACATTAGATTATTGAGAGGTTTAAAGAATACATGTATCCGTAAAACTTGATCAAACAAACATAACAAAAACATGAATGATTATGAACAATTGATTTTATGACATTTCTTAACTAAATCACTTTATTCTTTGTGAGCCTATCGTTTTCTCTTTCTATGAGGAGAAGAAAAATTATTTCTTAATTTGATGTATTAGAAACTATAACCGTACCTTAGCTTTTAAACCTATTAAGAGTTCACATTATCTTCTAATAAACTAAACCAGATTTCATCTATTAAGTCCATATCAGTTTTATGTTGATAGTCTAACTCATTTATATTAAACTCACTAGATATAAATAACTAATATAAATATTATAATATAATATTATCCCATATTAATAAATTAGGAATTATCCTACATATCTTACATTCCGTGTATGTCTCTTAGCTAATTAACCATATGTAGTTATATGATGTTCTATAAATTGTCCATATATATATATATATATATATATATATATATATGCACCAATAGTAAGTGCCCATTATTATTTATTAATTTTTTTGTTGGATAAAGTCTATCATTAAATTATTACTATATTAAGGAGCCTAAATATCATCTAATGGATCATGCATGACATATCCATGGTTTGGAAGCTAAAAGACACAATTGGTTGAAACTCACAGGAATTTAATTTAATAAATTAATATTTTTTTTTTACTCTTGGTCAAATTTAAAGAAATAATAATTTAAATTTTATTAAAAAGAAAAAAATGGGTCTTAATCATAAGCCACAATATTTATTTTTTTTAACACATGTTTGCCTCCAAAACAATGTAGTTTACCCTCGCATTAATTTTTTAAATACAAAATTGTAATTTGTTGAGTGTGTGGACATTATTTATTTGGACACTTTTAAAGAGAGGAGGAGCCTATAATAGTAGTTCAGAAACGTTTTTAGACTCTTTACCACAAACTCAACGGGAGCCATTAAAGTTTGACAACCACCACATGTCGCAAGCCTGACCAATTAAGTCGAACCCACCCTAGATGAAAAATTGCTTCTATTTCTTTATTCATTTAAAAGTGAAAAATACCATTAATGATCATCTTTTTTATTATGTGTTTATTTACTTAATTTTTTAAAATATTTTATACTCTCTCATTGTATAACATAAATATTAATTCATTCAATCTAATATGATAATTTTTTTTATCTGAGGTGTTCTTCGCAGGATGAGCCCATCCTCATAATGTATAGATATTTCTTCAACATATATATATATATATATATATATATACACCAATAATTATATAAATAATACAAACTTGTGTAATATAATTTTTTGATACAAAATCATTTATATAATTTAATTAATGTAATTGTTAATTAATTTAGTGTAAAGGTAATTATATATAGAAATATATGATGAATTAAATTGTCAGTGATTTTTACTATAAAATAGCAGGTGTCATTCTATGTGAATACGTCAGCATGCAAAAAGACGTGTGATTCAATATCGGTGGATTAGCATGCAATATAAAGCATGACCACAAATCAACGTTATCGTTTGACTTTCGGATTTTGAAAGCAAGAAAAAAGGTTTTATTTTCAAAGGGAGAAATATTTACTTATATTTTAGTTAATAATTCCGTCCCTTACTACGGCCTAATTGGTTGAAAAGCCATAATTGGGGGTTTAGAATTAACCATGTATAGTAAAATGGAAACATAAGTATAGTGTATTTGAGTTTATCTAGCATTTTGCCGTATAAATCATGGTATTCTTATCTACAGAAGTCGTTTTCATGTTTGCTGTCCAAGGTTTTTTAGTACTTGAATTTTGATTCGTTCAATTCTCAATTCAACCTTCAAGTTCAAAACCATGAATATTGCCCAGTCAAGCAAAACGAGTTTGAAAAACCACTGTTGCAAACATTAGCTTGTTCTTACAGTTCTTCTATCAACCGATCGAACTTACTTCAACAACCAAACCGAAACCCTGACAATTGCACTCTTTTTGTACAAAATGACACCAGAAAAATGCATCATGGGGTATCCTTTTTGGCTAGCAATGTGGAGTTGAATATGTCGGCATTTGATTCAAAATGTTTGGATGAGTAACCGGTTTTGAGGGAGGATTATATCTATATATGGACTTCGTGGTTTTTAGGCAAGGGAGAAGGTTTCTGGCATAACACACGTCAGAACTCATTTTTTTGTCGTGTACCCTTTGGTTATAAACCAAGAGGTATTGAACATCAACACACAACGGTCAAAAGGCTCACAAGAACATCCCCTGCGAGTGTTTATATTAATTTCTTAAAGCCTTTTAATTTTTTTTTTTTTGGTTTCGCAGTATTTTTGTGATTCCTATACGACTCTTATAAAAATTCTTATAAAATTTTGTCTAATGCAATAAGTCGAAACTCCAAAAAATCCACACAATAATATTTTTTTATTAAAATTTAATTATTATTTCAATAAAATAATTAATTCACGCAAGAAACAGATTCTTCATTAAGTGAAGCACTATGTAAACACTCTTATTAAAGATGCTGAAAGAGATTTGTATGTTTCAAAAAATAGAATGAAACAAGTACGATTAAAGCAACTTCAATTGTGGGGAGTGGCACAGAGAAAGGGATAGCCAAAAAGATGAAAATCAGTCTGATGGGTACGATGACAAGGCTCGTGGCTTGAGGTGCAGGGGATGAAATAATAGTCAAATTTTGGAGGCAAATATTATTGTGGGTGTCTTGGTGGTGCCAACGGAGTGAAAAATGATGTCTTCGTTACTTTATCACAAGGCTGAGTGGTAATTATAAACTATGGGTTAAGGGTGATTTTTTTTCCCTTGGTAATCTAGCATTTATGGAGTCAGGCTCATATATGTTTAATAACCGAGAGGTGGGTGGTGTGTTATGTCTTTATTTGAATATTATGTAATATGTTGAGGTACATCTAGTAACTTGTTATATCTATAATATTTTATGTAAAAAAAACCTGTAAAGTTTTTGTTTCTATAATCACTAGGATTGACCTAATAGTGTGGAGTTTGAAATAATTAACATGCATTTGCAGGGACAGGTCCACGTTTGGAGGAGGGGGCCTTGGCCCTCTCTTTTTTTTTTTTTTCTATTTTTTTAGATCAGTATTATTTTTTATTTAAATAAATCTGATATTTTTCTTAAGTAAATAAATTTGATTTGAAAATAATATTATATTTTTTAAATGTTAAATTATTATGTAATTAGTTTTTTATATCTTAACTTTATTTTTAATTATAAAAACAATAGTAATCTTAGTTTAAAAAATCTTATCTCACTATTATATTTTATCAAAATTTAGTTATTATATAATTAATTTTTATCTCTCAATTAAATTTTTAAAATTATAACAGAATTAAGTAGAGAAGCCTTGAAATAGTCTTTTATATATATATATATATATATATATATATATTGTTTAACATTTACAATGAACTAAATTTTTAAATACTTCAATTATACTAGAATAGAAGAACTTGATAATTGATAAGTGAACCTGTAGGGATAAAGCTGATGACAAATTGCTTCGACTGTAGCATAGTTAAATGCAGCTGTATGAAACCTTAGATTGAGTGTAAAGCTATAGTCTAAGGTTGAGTGCAAATCTTATAGTTAGGTAAAGCTTATAAACATGATATAAGTGAGTGTATAGATGCAAGGAAAAGAGGCTTAATTAGGATAGTTTTTTGGGTTCAAATAAATCTGATCGAAGGACAAAGAAATACATATGCTTTCATAATTAGTTAAATATTTAATTGGGCTTATGAGTTTGAATTAGTGTTGTCATTCTGGTCATTTGCTTTCCTGTAATCATTTTTAAAATCCTACAAAACTCCCATTTGGCAGAACATGTTGATAATAAGGGGTAAATGAAGACTGCAACACCAAATTTGCCAAATGATTAAAATGGGAATCAAATCAACAGTTGTGAAAAATATTATTAGTGATCAAGCCAACATAGGAACTGAAAATATCTGGTTAAGGGAAACATTTTTCTGCTATTTCAAGTATGTCACAAAGTATAATCCTGCTAGAGAATATCTACCAAGGCAATTCTTTATAATCCCTTCTTTGCTCAAATGGTTAATGCGTGTCGTGCTAAGTTAAGGTGACACTGCTTTCTTTGGAAAGTGGAAAAGCACCCTTTCTAAACATTAATAAACTAATATCTTAGGAAGTATAAGAGCTATATATGTCAGTATGAGTTTGGTATATGCTTTTCATGTTTTTAGATATTGGTTCAGTATGCTTCATTTTCCTTTCTTGTTTGATTATTATTTTACTGTGGGACAAGACTTTTTTTTTTTGGAAAATATGTAAATATAATATTAACCAAAAAATATACAAAATCCACAGGACATCCCCTGGCTATAAACTGAAGCAGCTGAAGCTACACTAGAACAACACTTGCCAAAAGAAGCAAATGGGCACAAAACCGGTAATAAAATCTCGCCAAATAAAAAGCAAAACACATTTGCTAATACAAGTGTTTCAAGTGAACAAATCTATAAATTCTAAACTTAATTCTACTAATTGAATCATACAAATTGAATCTATGGTTGTCAAATAAGATACAATTTCTACAGCGCCATATACAGAAAACGGTAGTAGCCAAAGCAAGGCAGCGAATCTTGCCTTGATTTCCTGAAGTAGCTCTCTGGTCTTGGAAACTTGGCCCAGTCCCTAATTTCCGACCAAACTCTGAGGGTAACCGAACATCTGAAGAAGAGGTGCTCGTTGGTTTCAGGCTCACGATGACAGAAGCAACACAAATACCCTTTGTTGAGAAAAGGAGCACGGTCCAGCGTTAGACATTTCTTGCTGGCAGCTAACCACAGGCAGAAGGACTCCTTCGGAGGAATGCTACTATTCCACACCACCTTCGCCCAAAACTGCTTAGGGAGAACACCACGAAAAAAGTCATAGGCTTTCCCCGGATGAAGCCTACCCTCCATAGACCAGGAATCAAATAAAGGCACCGCCCGATCACTACTTCCAGCCTTGAGAACCATGGCATCCCTGATGAGAAATAGCCTTTTAATGAGGGCAAAGTCTGATTTAGAACAAACATACTGCCAGGGAGAGGTTCCCCCAAGATAGAAGTGTTTGAGTGTTGTTACTAATGCTTAGTATAACAGTGTACCTGGGTGTGTGATCTAACCTATTGGTAGAAACATAAAAGTTCCTTTCATAAGTCATGTGCACATGCTGTCATTATATGATCATTCAAAGACTTTTTGTCAATTTGCAAATTTTTGTGGTATCGTTTGAAATGATTCGGGTTTGAATCAGTTTGCAAAAAGCTGTGTCCTATACCAGCTATCCATACGTTGGTTAATTAAAAGGATGGAGAAATCTTTTTGTCAAACAGGTGGTGGATACAGGGGTTTATGGAAATTTGTGGAGAATTTTACAACATTATGCTTCATGTGTATCAGTTTTCTTGCAAGATGGATCTGCATCCAGTGAATTATATTAAGTCATAAATGGAAATTTTAAGTTTAGCTAGAAAAGTGCCCCAATTTAATGGCATGGTGGTATAAGCCTGTGAATATCTGCGGAGAACAGAGGCTTGGTGCATTTGTTTCCATAATTTTAATTTTAATAATGTATATAATGTGTGGGTTTGTTGTGGCCTATTAGAACTTTGGCTATCAAATGATAATTGTCATTTTCATGTACTGAATTGTTAATTTTCACATTTTAGTACCAAAAAAAATAAGAGTAATCAATTTAGAATTAAAGTTTTTTTTAACTCATTAAATGAGGTATATAGCACGTATTAAATTAATTAGGTAAAAGAGTTTTCTTGACAATTTAAGAACTAACAAAATCAGAACCATTAATGCGTTTTAGGATTTTGTTTTTTTAATCAAGTTATATGATAAGAAAAAATGTATTAGAATAACATGACTAGTTGTAGACATTTTTTTTTAAATTATACTCATTTTATTTATTATGCAACTAATTAAAGTAATAAGTTGTAAAATTATCAAAAAAAAAAAACTAATAAAAGTATTAGATTAAGATGTATTGTATTGAGTTGGCGATTGTATATTTGATTATGTTTCTTTCATAGGGGTATTCAAATTTGTAACAAGTGACACCCTATTAGTTGGTTTTTTTTTTTTTTTTTCCTTTTGGAATCTGTGATGGACTGTTTTTTAACATATGTTAAAACTGGTATTTTGCTATTTCTCGATAAAATGATTTTGTTTTGCATTTTTTTTGAAAATAAAAATAAAAAGTGGCATTATAAGTTACTAGAATGTCAAAAATAAAGTCATATAAATTATTTAATTAGCAGTTTGTGCATCACATATCACTCAACTAATTAAAGTAATAAGTTGTCTTCATAAGTAATTAATTATTGTTACAACACAAATATTAAGAACAACAGCCAGTGTAACACACGGGTAAACCGACTAGTTAATGTAATTTAACGTATTAGTTAGTGTAATTTAACGTATTAGAACATCAAAATTAAAATACTTTATCTAAAAATTAACGATATATAGTTGTTGGATGTTATTTATTTTTTGTGGTTGTCCTTTCTTGTCATCTAAGTCTGGGCTTGTAGCTACCCATTAGATTATAGATTTAAACTTTCAGTGCTATCATTATAAAAAAAAAAATTCAATCATTACAAAAAAGTTTTAGTTTCTTTCATAAAAATTAGATGACAATTTTATTTTGAATGGTGGCCGAATCTTATACCTTATTCTTCTTGACATATATATAATCTTTGCAAGAGTTTGACAATCTAAAGTTCATTAATTCGATCTTGATAGTCATGTAATTGGTCAAGAGTTAAAATGCCTGATGTAATTTAATCCTTATGCAGTTATACTCTCCCTTAAATATTTATCATTTGTCCAAAAATAAATATTTATCATTAAATTTTGTTTAATGTCATATTTCTTTTAGACGTTTTTATTCTCAACTATTATAAATCACTACAATATTTATTTTAACTTTCAATAAAGATTACATAGATAACTTTCATAAAGAGAATAATCTCATTTGGTGTGATCTTTATTATGAATGTTTTGATCCTCAACTATTGTAAACTATTATAATATTTTATTTTAATTTCCAACAATAGTTACATCAATAACTATTATAAAAGGAGTAATCTTATTTAGTGACATCTTTCTTTTTGGACATTTTTACCCTTAATTATTATAAACCACTGCAACATTTTATTTTAACTTCTAACAACAATTACATCTTTCAAAACAAGTTCCATTTAACTACATATATACGTAACTTCTAAGTCCAGGCTCGAATTGCCTTTTTTGTACTAGTAAAATATAAAAGGTGATACTTATTTTAGGATTAAGTGTAATTTTGATATTTTATTTTTGAAAATCATTAAATTTGGTTTCTCTATTTTAAAATAGAGATATTTAATTTTTCTAAATTCATAATTTTAGTTCCCTATTTAAAATAGAGACATTTAATTCTTTAGTTTTGTAACAAATGCGATTTTGATTGTTCCATTAAATTTGAAATATTATCAAATTTAGTGATATGAGATGAAATTATTTGTTTAATCAATTTCATAGATTTTGGTCATTTCATCAAATTTAAAATATTGACTCAAGTGAGGGTGATATGAAATTATTTATTTAATTAATGTCATAATTAATAATAGTTTCTAAATAATTATCACTTTCAGTTTAACAAAAAAAAATTAAAATCATATATTTTAAAAAATAAAGAGACTAGATTTCTCTTTTTAAAACATGAGAATTAAAATTATGAATTTTAAAAAATATAAAAATTAAATATTTTTATTTTAAAATTAAAATATTAAAATTATAAATTTAAAAAAATAGGAGACAAAAATCTCATTTAAGGTTTTTTTATTTTTTTTATTTTTTTTATTTAACCCGTTTCACAAACTTTCACAACGTGTGTATTCAAAACGGTATGGTTGGTACCCGCGAAGTCCATGCGGCTCGGAGAGGAGAGGAGAGGAGAGGGAAGAGTGCGAGTCCACAATCATGGCGATTTTGCAGGGCCTTGCTTCGGACATTTCCTCTCTCCCAACCTCCTCCATTCGCGCAACACAAAGGCGAACAAAACTCTTGCGTTCCCTTCATCTCTCATCATTTCCTCCTCCTCTCTTCTCATCGAGTCGGATATCAATCCATGATTTCACTTTCACGCCGTTGGAAAATGCGCGTACCTGGTTCTCTTTGCATGTGAATCCTTTTCTCATATTCTTAGAATAATGGTACGGTTATCGCTTATTTCGATTTGAGTGATTGATTTTTGCAGATTTGAATCTTTGCTAGCTACGCATTTAACTCTCTGTTTCGAAATTGCTCGATTTATTAGATATTTTAGGATTCATAAGTATTCGGATATTGATAGGGATAGATAATAAAGGAACTGGTTGAAAAGCCTAGAAGATGAGAAACTTAATAAACTGATGCTGAAGTTAGCAGATGCAAAAGTTGTGTTGTTGTGAGAGTGGCTGAGATGTTTGATTGAACCTACATAGAGTCATATTTTGTATACTGTTATTTTGACTGACATGCTCTTCTGAATGAAGAATGGGAAGAAGAGTGCATTTTTAGAGTCCAATGTATGTTATGCTAATAATGATTTATTTGTTTTGGTTACCGATTAAAAGTGTTGATTTAAGGTCATCACTCATCAGTCTCAAGATAGGTTTCGTATGTATCTCGAGTCTTGACAACTAGTCGAGACTTAAATATCCTTCTTTCCGCTAACTATATTATTTATATTTTGTACCAAACTAATAATTTCCATGTCAAAAGCTATAGAGGTCTAAAATCATTATTTAAGTGATTAAAGAATATACTGAGTTGGGGGGAGCGGGAGTTTTGAATGGAGAAAGAGAACTTAGGTTTGTGAATGGAATTTCTGCCATCCATAGCAACAGCAGGGCATTCAAGTGGGATTGGGTGCCATGATTATGCCCACATTATCACATTCTGTGTGTGTGTCTATTCCGAATGTTGAATTTTGAATCTGAGAGTGAACCTCCTATTAGAAGAGAGTCTTATTTGTAGGAAATATCCTTAACCTATTCAAACATTCATTAGATAAACAAATGAAAATTAAAGGGTTATAAAGTAAATAAAAAAAAATGAGATGACCTCAATAAATAATCACTTCCACATTTTCTCTGTTTTTTCAGTTTTCCTTGGCTCTTCAACACATTTTCTTTTTAATATGGTGTTTGAAACTTATTAGATATGAGAATAAAAATTTTGCACTAACTTTACTCAATGCTCAAATATGTCTGCACACATCAAAGGACTATAGCATAAACAATAAAATATACTTATTAAATAGTCTTGTTTCTGTTATCACATGTTCCTTACAAAAGCTACTTCAGAGTTCAGACATAGCAAATTGACCCTCTTTTACTCAGTTGGGAATTTATCTTCATATGTTGATTGATACTGATAAAACACTGGAAGGTTATTTCAAGTCAAATAAATGGAACGATATGCAGATTGCTTCTGCAAATAATTGATCAATCATCTTGGAATTTTGTATATTTTTTCTTGGCTTTACATAGTTTCCTTGCCAAGAAATAGAAACATGATTGTTTAATGTTTTAAATATGTTGTAATCAAGAACTTTCTTAATGCTTTTTGATTGCAAATGATACAGGGGATTCCAGAAAATATTGTTGTTGGTTCTCATGTTTGGGTTGGAGATCCAGAACTAGTTTGGATTGATGGACAGGTACTGAATATTAATGGTGAAGAAGCAGAAATTCAAACTAGTAATGAGAAGAAGGTAATTCAAGATGTTTTATAAGTCACAACCTTTCAATCTAATGTTTCTAATTATCTCTAGTTCCACTTTGTGATGTTCAAGTTTTAAAGGATTCTCGATATTTCAACTTCCTCATTTTGTGTTTTTGACATGTTATTTATTGTTTTAAGAAGCATATATATTTGCAATGATTTTTGAGGAGGATCTTGCCCTTAAAATACTTAGCAAAGGGTAGACTAGAAAATTTTAATATCTGTAAAATAAGCTCTATTTAACATTTTCTGTCAACATCTTTAGTGCATGACATCATTAATCCTTATTTATAAAAGAAAAAATTAAGTTACATGATAGCTTTTTTCTGTTCTTGTGGAATATAGGGATCTTACTTGTTAATTTGCACAGCCGATTCAAGAGGGATAGAGAAATGGGTGATTTTTTTTTCCCTTCATTTTCCAGTTGACTAGCATCTATGGTTTACAGTGCCCTCCTCAAGTTTCTCATATATTTTCTTTTCTATAGTCCTTCTCTTTGTGGGGATCAGTTAGTTTCAGAGCCTTAGAAAGGTAGAAGGGGATGGCTTAAACAGTGGAAGAAAGAAAGGAAATTCTAAGCTGTTGCCCCATTGTTATATTAGTTATCGATGATTTGAGAAAGAATACAGAGACAGGCTGTCTCGTATTTGAAATGCTTAACATTTCATTCTCTATCTCTATTAGAAATGCGGTTGATTTTAGCTATGAGAAACACATATCCAAGGACTTTGAAAACATTGTGTTTATGCAATTCAGAATTATGTCACTTATATTTCTTAAGAACTATAAGTCTATAAAAATGCAAACTAAGTTCTTTGGAGACATCTATTTAATTTCTTATTTCTGTCAACAGACACTATGCCTAATGAGACTAAGAATGCAACTGATTTTACATCACTTTAGCAACATTACTGCATCTATTCTGTTTCCACGTCACTAGGTTGTTTCCCGTTTGTCAAAATTATATCCCAAGGATATGGATGCGCCTACCGATGGGGTTGATGACATGACCAAGCTTGCTTATTTGCATGAGCCAGGAGTGCTGCATAATTTGGAAACCAGATACATGATGAATGAAATATATGTAAGATTACCTCCCACATTCAGTTTGAAATCAGTTAGTGTTCACCTTTATGGAAGACAAAAACTTAAACTGCAGCTATGTTTGGATATTTCTTATAAAAATTTAAAATCATGGCAGACTTATACCGGGAATATTCTCATTGCGATCAATCCCTTCCAAAGTCTTTCACACCTGTATGATACTAATGTGATGCAAAGATACAAGGGAGCAACGATTGGAGACTTGGACCCACATGTTTTTGCTATTGCTGAATCAGCATATAGGTGAGTTTGCCCTTCTTTTACTCTCATTTTTTTAAAACGGCATTCTTCTTGCTGACTGGTTGTTTAAATTAGGGCAATGATTAATGAGGGAAAAAGCAACTCAATTCTGGTTAGTGGTGAGAGTGGTGCTGGTAAGACAGAAACCACCAAAATGCTTATGCAGTACCTGGCATATTTGGGTGGTAACACTGCATCTGAAGGAAGAACTGTTGAAAAACAAGTTCTAGAAGTAAGAAGGTTATCTAACTCTGGATTATGGTTGCTATTGTTTCTACATGTTTGTTAGTGAGTTGTACCAAGGCATATTGTTTAAAGCTGTTTGCATGCTCTTACTCTTGGCCAAAGTAAGAACAACTTGGTGATGCCTGGAAACATGGTGCCATAGACACTTAAAAGAACAATAACAAGGATCAACTATTTTCCTCTCATTAGTCATTATCAAGTGAAAAATGAGAAGAATGAATTGAAATGTGAAGATAATTTGGCATAATTCATATCTGTTAGCTAATGAATTATTGATTTTTGCTAATATTAGTTTATGGCTAATATATACCTCACCCTGCTGTATCATTAGGTAACGTGTTTTTTTTTTTTTTTTTTTTTTTTTTTTTTTTTTTTTTTTTTTTTTTTTTTTTTTTTTTTTTTTTTTTTTTTTTTTTTTTTTTTTTTTTTTTTTTTTTTTTTTTTTTTTTTTTTTTTTTTTTTTTTTTTTTTTTTTTTTTTTTTTTAAATAAATAAATTTAACAGTTTATTTCAAGTTGTTGAGATGAAAAATAGGAGAAACCATAGGAGAGTATTATTTATAGAATGAGTCATAAATACAAGAACAAGAATGTGCCACAACTCTATATTTTGCTTTTGCACTTGATCTTGCCATAACATTTTGTTTCTTGCTCTTCCATGAAATCAAATTATCTCTAACAAAAATGCAAAACCTGGAAGTGGATCTCTTGTCAATGGGAGAGCTTGCTCAATCTCCATCAGCATATCCCACTAGAAGTGTATGATCGTTCCTTCATACAAGAGGCCTTTTCTTGGGTCTCCCTTAATATATTTCACAATATACAAATCACTATATCCCAATGATTGTCACAGGGATAATTGACAAACTGGCTTACCACACTAATCGGAAATGAGATATCTAGATGAATCATTGTGAGGTAATCCAGTTTTCCAACTAATCTTCTATACATTTTGGGTTAAATTAGAGAAAAGGCTTCCTTGTTCCACTAGCTTGGTATCGAGATTCATAGGAGTGTCCACAAACTTAGCATTCATCAACCCTATTTCCTCCAAAATGTCCATTGCATATTTTCTTTGTGAAATCACAATCCCTTTCTTGAATTGTGCCACCTCTATTCCTAAGAATTGGTAAAGTATGCCAAGATCCTTTGTATGAAAAATGATGGCAATGGAGTTGTTTTACTTGAGAGATTCTATGGTGATCGCTACATGTGATGACACTATTGTTGATGTACACAATCAAGCAAATGCTTCATGTGGTTAAATGGCACTAGAAGATTAAGTGATTAGCTTCAGTTCTAATCATACCAAAATTTTAAACTATAGTGCTATATTTTCCTAAACATGCCCGAGGACATTTTTTAAGACCATAAAAGGACTTATGCTACGGAAACAACAAACTAGACCAGAAGATTTCCCCTTATTAATAAACCCAGGAGGTTGTTCCATGTAAAATTCCATGAGATCACCACGAAGGAAAGCATTGTTAATACTCCCTTCATCCCTAATTATAAGACCCTTTCAAATAATTCACGCCCCTTAAGAAAAGTAGTTAATTTAGTTAATCACATTAAATCTATCAATTAATTGTACTATCATTCTAAAATTACCCTTTTCTTATCTCACTATCCACTTAATTGTTTCTCATTAATGTTTGGAGAGAGAATAATTAAGGGAATACAAGAAAAAAATGATTAATGCATCTAGAAATTAGAAAAAGACCTAACTATAGCCTTTAGCAACCAAAAAGCCTTGAGGCGATCAAATTGGCCATCAAAGCCAACCTTTATTATAAAAATTCATCGATACCAACAACAAATTTCCTTTGGGGAACATGAACTAGGTCCTAAGTAGCATTACTCTAAAAGACACACATCTCATCAATCATGGCTTGTCTTTGGCCAGGATGAGAAACATCACCTACAATCTTAGAGATAGACACAAAAGACAAAGAAGAAAGAGAAACATAATGTAAAGAAGGTAAATGATGATAACTTAAAGTGACATTATGTGAAGAAGGATAAAGAATAAAACATATACCTTTTTGGAAAGTAAGTGGGATTTGGGAGATCAAGTACTAGAGGCAATGTTGAAGGGGACATGGTAATTGGTTTCAAAGGAGAGTTAGTCCCATCTCTGGTTGGTGGTGGCACAAGATTATGGGTTAGTCGTTGATGCACCTATAGGGGGAACATGTAAGAGGTGGTACCTTTGGAACATAAGGCAACTTTGGAGGGTGAAAGTGCACTGGTTGATGGAAGAGGAAGTGGTAATGCGATTGGGGTGGAGTTAGAAGTGGATGTGGTGGACACAAAGTCAGTAATAAACTCAAAGAAGGTAACATTCGCGAGAACAACTTTAATTGATTTTTCATTCAAATCAACCAAGTACATTGAGAATATCATCAATAAAGGTGAATTGACATGACTCACAAGAAGGTAGACAATTTGGAAAGACTTGGTACTAGTTGTTGTAACTTGGCAAGACTAGGATGACTCAATTGATCGAACCAACACGAGCAGAGGTGCTAAGTTAGTCCATGCGATTGACATTTGGAGCTAATTATCTGACTACTTTGGACCTACATGACAACAAAATCTCTAGTAAAAGAATTGACACAATCAATAGAACGAGTTAAATGACTAATTGATAGTAGATTAAATGGAGACCCTTTAACGTAAAGGAAATTATCAACCAAGGAAGACGGTAGAAGGCAGATAGTACCAAATCCATAAGATTGTGAGACCCATTAGCCAAATGAAAAAAGGGTAAATAACTATAAGTTGAAAAAGTCGGGAAAAAGGACTTATTACTAATGATGTGAAGGATGGCACTAGAATTAAGGACCCAAGGACCAAGAGATGTGGGCTAAGAGATACCAGGAAATGGATTACCTGTGTGCACAACAAAAGTAGTAGGACTGAATGTCTAAAGTTCCTCGGTGGGTCACCTAGGAGAGGGGAAGAGAGAGAGCAAAAAGGAATGTGTGGGCAATAAGCAGCACACCAGGGCAGTGGGGGTGACCCAGCAGCTGAAACACTAGCTGAAGACATGGGAAGATGAGCCGCCATGTGCAATAAAATGGAGCTTCTGAGAAGTATATGGGGGCACATGGTGTGTTATATTTTTTGCTGCAAGTAGCAGATATGTGTAGATTGGCTCATGGTGAACACAATGGTGATCTTGTCGGAAAGCTCGCTCTTTGGAAAAGTTTCTGGAAAGCAGTAGTGAAAAACATGCTGAAAAAGAAAGAAGGCCTAGCGATAGGAAGGGAAACTGGAAAAGAACATGGTTTTCCCAAAAACATTGGCACTGATGTAAGTGGGTGCACCAGGTAGTCATGGATTAAGGTTTTCTTGTTAGGCTATAGATACCATGTTGAGATGAAAAAATACGTGAAACCATTAGGAGTGAATCCGTCTATAACTTGCACACCGGAGAGTATTCATAGAATGAGTTACAAATACAAGTATTATGATTTCTCCATTTCTGTAATTGCATATAGCTACCCTATTACCCTATTTACATTGATTCTGACACAAATTTCAGATGGATTTGACCTATCAGGACATTCTACAATATACTTATTGTAACAACTTGATACTAGTAGAATACATTACAGGCAGTTGAAATAGAGTCACTATTGTTTAGTAATGTCTGGATTTTAGTTGTTATAAGATCATGAAGTAAACTAGTCCAGGCTCCTCTAGTCTTTTTCACTTTTGTTTCTCTTAATATTTTGTAATCTTCTTTGTATTCTCCTTCTCGTAATTAATAATATTTTTTCTTATATATGAAATTAGAAGCCTTGCATTTTTTTCCTATTAGATAAAATTCTGGTTTTGATTACTCTTCTCTTGGTTAGTCAATTGGTTCGTATTCATGGTTTATTGCTTGCGAATGTTGAACTCATCACTCCCCTTAAAGTTTTAAATTGTAATGATGCAGTCAAATCCAGTTCTTGAAGCATTTGGTAATGCAAAAACTGTTAGAAATGACAATTCCAGGTATGAGATTTCTGGTTATGTTCTATGATGCTTGGTTTTTGATATGTTACATTATGTGCAATATGTATGTATGTGTGTGTGTGTATATATATATATACTTTTGAGACTATATTTTTTAGATCCATACTTGCATTTCCATGTGTGTGATTTCTAGTATATGGTTTATATTCATATTAGTATCTTGTATAGGAGGATGTTTTTGAATACTTGACTCAAATTTTCTTCATCTTTTGACTTTATCATCATTTACATACTTAATGCTTTTTAGTTGTCATTAGTTTAATCCGGAAAAAATGTTCATGGAAATGAAAGACAATATTTTTCATTGAAAAATTTTCATTGGGATCTTTTTCTACTTTTCATGTTATTTGTATTCACACAGTCATCAGGAAGTACCGGGCATCATAAAAATTCTTTCTCGTTTATGAATTAGTGATTTCAATAACAAGTAGCAGTTTCATACCTACTTTTGTTTGTTTTATTTTCTTGCAGCCGTTTTGGAAAATTTGTTGAGATTCAATTTAATAAGTATGGACGAATATCTGGTGCAGCCATTAGAACTTATCTGCTTGAGAAATCTCGTGTTTGCCAAATCTCAGATCCTGAGCGTAACTATCATTGTTTCTACCTTCTTTGTGCTTCTCCTCCTGAGGTAGGCAAGTCAAAGCTTGATCTTCTATTCAACATTCTTCATGTCCTTTATAATTTTATTCGCAGCATCCTGATTTTGTTTAGGAAAAGGAGAAATATAAGTTGGGAGATCCTAGATCATTTCACTACCTTAATCAATCCAATTGCTATGAATTAGTTGGTGTAAATTCTGCTCAAGAGTATCTGAGCACCAAGAGAGCCATGGATATTGTGGGAATCAGTCAGGAGGAGCAGGTATAACTATAACCTTTGTTAGTGATTCTACTAATTTAATTTAGCTGCCTCTCCAAACAAAACTTCTAATTAAAATTAGTAATATATATATTTCCTTCCTTCCTCCTCTCAGGATGCTATTTTCAGAGTTGTAGCTGCTATTCTTCATCTTGGAAACATTAAGTTTGCAAAATCAGAAGAAACTGATTCATCAGTTCTAGAAGATGAAGAATCCAAGTTTCATCTCCTAACAACAGCAGAACTTCTCATGTATGGCTGAATTTTTGCTGTTATCATTTTGAAATATCTATGTATTGATATTATTTATCAATTGAATTTATTCATATTTCAGGTGTGATCCTAATTCTTTGGAAGGTGCACTCTGTGAGCGTGTGATGATTACTCCAGAAGAAATCATCAAAAGAAGTCTTGATCCTCTTGGTGCTACAGTTAGCAGGGATGGTTTAGCCAAAACACTATATTCTCGATTATTTGACTGGTAATGTGATTTTGTAAGTCTGAATGATTTCTTATTTCACTATAGAAGGAATTGAAGACATCAAATACAATTATGTGTTTTTGTCATGTCCAGGTTAGTCCAAAAAATTAATATCTCCATTGGGCAGGATCCTAGCTCAAAATGTCTCATTGGTGTTCTTGACATATATGGCTTTGAAAGCTTTCAAATGAATAGGTGAGAATAGATTTTTTTTTTTTAATTTTTTTAATTTTTTTTTTTAATGTAATCTTGTTATTGTATGTTTGCATACTCTGATTTAGGAAGAAACATATAAGCATGTGTACAACACAAGGTCTCATACAATCCACATTCATATTTGTTAAAATATATGTGCATTTATATGTTTGCACAGTTCCTATTGCTCTAAGCTTCTTTACTTCATTGCACTGTGGTAGTTTGAAATCCTTATCCTTAAAATTATCCTTCTCCTTCAATACCATTAATATTTTGAGTTGGAAAAGACATATTTGCAAACAAGCTCTCCCTTTAATGTTGGTGCTTTATTAAATAAGATAAATCCATGCTGATATGTAATTTCCTCTTCTAGTTTTGAGCAGTTTTGTATAAATTTCACAAATGAAAAGCTGCAACAACACTTCAACCAGGTATGAGGTTAGTTTTTCGTATATTTGACAACTTCAGCTGTGAGACTTTTCTCTTAACATTAATCTGATGTCAATGATGTGCTGCAGCATGTGTTTAAGATGGAGCAAGAGGAATACACGAAAGAAGGGATTGACTGGAGCTACTTAGAATTTGTAGATAATCAGGATGTACTGGATCTCATTGAAAAGGTTTCTTAAAATTTTTAGTCTATGCTTAATATTTATTAACGGAACTTGTGAAAGCATACTTTATAGGTTTGCTTTTAAATTTTTTTATTTTAAAAGTAACACTTTTGAAATTCAGAGGCAAACAATTGACTAAATTTTATAAATGGTAAAAAAACACGAATGAGCATAATTTATAATACATAAGGAGATTCAATTCAACGTGGAAAAAAAATCATAAAAAAAACTATAATACGTAAATGCTCACCAATAAATGTTATGACACTTAAGCATGTCTATGATATCACACTTTTAACAGTTTCAATCTCATCATTTTCTTGTCCACCGTCACTGAAAAAGAATCGCCTCTATGACTGGTTTGTCAAGAGAAAGGGTAGCAACTTTAAGAATGCCAATCCCTTCAAGTGGATCCCATTCATCTCCACCAATATCTCACATTTTGTTTCACCCTCTTAATAACTCTTACTCTTTGTTAAAAGGAGATGAAGATTTTTGTATATATAAAAACTAAATCTTCTTCCCATATGGTTGAACCTATTTTTTTTCATAGAATGGATAAAGGATTATGTTCTCCAATTTCTATCACAACAGGAAGGTTGGGAACGGGCTTGATACGTACCGAAAAAGTAATCATGCATACCCAAATTAAGTACCCAATTTGTTTTGAAAGATATTTATGGTACGTAACCAATACGTACACACGAATACCCAACGAGTATTGGGTATGGGTCCATACTCAATACATGTACGATATGATTTTAGAAGTAACCAGTACCCAATACATGTATGGCATGATTTTAGAAGTACCCATGCTACGACGGTTTTCTGATAGATTATGCTTTGCAAAGACCTGTCTGTTTTCTAGACACTTGTCATTAACTACTGTTACTAGGTCTAAATTACCATCGGAGTTGTTTACATGAATAATAGTTTTGGCATAATCAATCTTAAAATCATGTCTGATTGTAAAAGAGAAACTAGTTAGGTTGAGATATTGTCTGGTACATATTGTACCTATTGTGGCTGCTGCTAGACCAGATGTCTGGCAGTTGGCTATCTTTACAATTGATAGTGTGTACTGTGTAGTTCTTGTCTTGTTTACACTGGTACACATTATTCATTGCCAATGGACTATATATGCTTCTACTTGAGCGAAGGAAGCCTTGAGGTGGTTATCATTTGTCAGTCATGGTATTGGAAAGATTCCAGGATCATCATCCGTAATGCATTCTGTAGTCAAGATATTTGTGATGATAGCTTCTCAGTTCTCACAACATGATTTTGCTATATTCAGGAATTCTGTTTTGAATTATGGAATATTTGTTTCAGAATTTTCTAAGATTATATCCTCTGAATCTACTTTCAGAATGGCACAACACTGATATCTAAAAAATGTCTTCTTTTTCAGAAACCAGGTGGAATCATTGCTCTGCTTGATGAAGCTTGGTATGAAGAAATTTCTTTATTCTTTGCTGTGTATGCATTTATATTTGAAAAAAAAGGAAAGAATAGAGAAATGGGAAGAGTTCCATAACTGTGTCATGCATTATATCTTTGAATAGATTGTTATTGTTTTAGTAAATGGCAGTCCAAGTTTTCTGCATGTAATGGGATGTGACGCATTGATATTTGGAACTATTAGGATTTGATATTCATTCTTATGAATTTTCAAGTGAAAGAATGGGTAAGTTTTAGTCTCTTCTTTACTGATAACTTTTTCCAAGTCTTATGGTAGTTTGCTGATAACCTCTCCTGATGAAGGCATTGATTATATTTTCAAAATTGTTCATAGGCTGCGTATAAACTTGTTACAATTTTGATTTTTTTCTCCTTCAATATTAATAGTACCTTGACATTTTCATTGTCTGCTTGCAGTATGTTTCCTAAGTCAACTCATGAAACATTTTCACAGAAGCTTTATCAGACATTCAAAGATCACAAACGCTTCATCAAGCCAAAATTGGCACGCTCAGATTTTACTGTTGTTCATTATGCAGGGGAGGTGAGTTTGAGTCTTCGAATTGCGATGCAACTTTTTTCACTGTGAGTTTCCGCTAAAAGTTGTTATTTATCCACTTCTTTTCAGGTTCAGTATCAATCTGAGCAGTTTTTAGACAAGAACAAAGACTATGTTGTTCCTGAACATCAAGACATGCTAAGTGCTTCCAAATGTTCATTTGTATCAGGCCTTTTCCCTCCACTTTCTGAGGAGACAGCCAAATCTGCTAAGTTTTCTTCTATTGGTTCTCGTTTCAAGGTATCTAAAATATGGTTCTTTATGTATCTGATAGGCCTTACTGCAATCCAAAGAACGGAAGGTTAATGTTGTACTTATTTGTGCAGCTACAATTACAACAGTTGATGGATGCACTCAGTCTGACAGAGCCACACTATATTAGATGTGTAAAGCCAAATAGTCAATTAAAACCTTGCATATTTGAAAATATGAACATTATCCAACAATTGCGATCTGGTGTAAGTAAAATTGGGAATTGAGTTCTACCATATTTGCTTTGAGGGTTGGACTATTGACAGTTCCATTGCCTGTTCTCATTCTCAACTAGCTACTTATTTCCTATTTTCTCTCAATTATGTAGTGGTTTTATTTATTCAGTCAAACTTTAATTAATTGCATTCCTATTTGTCTATTCATATTTAATGGGGGACAATTAGAAATTGCAATTGAAAATATCGTGAAGAATGTGATGAATAGGCAATTAGAAGTTACAACAGGTAACTTACCTCTGTAGAATTTTCACCCAATGTTGACATTGTAGGGTGTTCTTGAAGCAGTAAGAATTAAATGTGCTGGATTCCCCACTCACTGGACCTTTCATGATTTCTTGACTCGATTAGGCATTCTTGCTCCGGAGGTTCTTCAGGGGAAGTAAGTGCAGCTTAATGCCAATTTTAGCCATGTTCTTTTTACTCAAATAGTTTCGATGCCATGCTTTATATTTTGACATTTATTTGGTTTCCCATCTTAAAATTGATCCACATTTATGTAGCTTTGAAGAAAAGGATTCATGTAAAAAGATTTTGGAGAAGATTGGGCTGGCAGGTTATCAGGTAGAGCTGGAAATCTATTGAACTTTGTATATTTTTAAGGAATGCAAAATTAAAAGAATTTGTTATCCTATAACATTAAAGTTGCTGTCATTAATTTCCTGCAATCTCTTTTTGTACTTGTCCATTTGACTGGGGGCATGAAATGAAATGTGTAAACCATTCTTGACTTGTGACAATTGACAAATGATGCACATTTTGACTCATGTTGACCAAAATCCTTTATTGCTAGATGCTTTTATATGTTCAGCTGAACTTTATGTGATCTGGCTGCTTCTGCAGATAGGGGAAACACAAATATTCCTAAGAGCTGGTCAGATGGCTGAATTGGATGCTCGGAGAGCATTCCTGCTCAGTAATTCTGCAACAGTTATCCAAAAGCATACTAAAACTCATTTTAGTCGGAAAACATATATTGCATTGCAAAAGTCCTCTGTTTTTTTGCAATCCATTTGCAGAGGTCAGTTATTTGTCTTTTTGTATTATGTGAAAGACAAAAAGCTTTTGTATCTGCCTTGGTTACTCAGTGGTGGCCTGGTGGAGTATCTCTATGGGCAGAATAGCATGAAGCCTTTCAGTTTGAGATGCACCTTCATTCTATTCAAATTACAAGTCCTTTTGCTTTTATAGTTTTTACAGATTCTTTCGTAGTCTTGAAGTCTAACCCCCAAAGGATGGGGTAAGAAATATAATATTGTCATATCATATTTGGAGTGAAACATAAAAGAAACTCTGGTAATGATCTTCTAGAGAAAAAAAAAGAAAGTTATAATGGACACACACACACACACACACACACACAAGAAAATAATCATATTCTATCTCTACAGACAATTCATGATGTTATCTCTGTGTGCCCTGTGTTGATTTTCCCTTCTAGCTCTTTTGAAACATTCTGAAACATGGTATAAATTGACACTGAACAATCAAAAGTGGTATGAAGATCATTATCTTGCAGAAGAATTAGATCCCCCCACTTGCAAGAATCTGTGAGGATCAATAGCCAATATATGGAAGCAATTAAAATCACTCAAACACACAAGAGATGCTAGATTTTTAATGTAGAAAACTCCCTCAATCAATGTAAGACCTAAAAATCATAGGTCATCCAAACCAATGAAAAGAACCCCACTATGATCAAAATGGGTACAAAAGAGTCTCAAACAAGTGCATGAATCTGTGCTAACAGCCAGCCAATCAACAAAGCTTCCAATAGAGAATGAAGAAGATAAAACACACCCCAGAAACTGGGTTCTGTTCAAGCACAATATCTCCAATTCCAAACAATGAATAACCAATCCAATCATTGAAAATGAAGAACCAGATGTCCTGAACCTACTGACAAAATTTCAGGCGGATCCCAATGGTTAAAAAATCCACAAATGTAGTTTTACTGTGACTGCTCTGAATAAGTGACTTCCTCTTCTTTTCTCTCAACGACGGTTGATAGAATTTGAGAGAAAGTGAAAACTAAGTTTTGAGATTGTATTTCTGAAAATGAGAAAGTCAATTACAACAGTGCGGTCAGCTATATATAGCACCTGAGATTCCTAACTGACTACAGTACAGTTGTAACTAACTTGATCTGGCTATAGATCTTGTTACAAAAAGTGATACTACTCTAATACCCTCCCACAAGCTCAACAGTGGTGAGAAGTTTCTGAATCACCCACTTTGAACTTTGGTCAAAAGATCTTGAAAGCTTGTGTGAGAAAGTGCTTTGTTGAGGATATCTACATATTGATTTGAACAGGGGCCAGGGTCATGAGATGAAGAAGGTAAAAGTAACGGAATGTTGACAACAAGGATAGATGCTGGAATAGAGTCAAGTGTATTGGAGGCAAGAGAAGGTGAGGGGGAGACACAAAACAGGTCAGTGTAGGGGAACCTATACCCATTGCTATGACATCTTTGGAAACAAAGAGTTTTCCATCAGCTGAAAGGCACTTGTAACCTTTGTGGGGGGAGGAATACCCCTAGAATAGTTTAGTGTAGGGAATGTCAAATTAAGAGAGGAGGTGGGAAGTCTGTTTATGAGATAGACACTTATGAGGAAGGCATGGTCCCAAAACTTGAAAGGGAGAGAGGCTTGTGACGAAAGAGGGATACCTAACTCACGTATTTCGTTCTACTGCCCCATTTTGATGACGGGTATGTGGAAAAATGACATGATGATGAACTCTAATTTGGGTACAAAGGAAGTTAAAGATCTGAACTCTCCCCCTAGTCTGTTTGGACAGCTTTGATAGATGGGTTAAACTGTTTTTCAATTATAGTTTAGAACTGTTTAAACATGTTCAGGGTTTCTGATTTTTGTTTTAGAAGATAGATCCAGGTGAAGTGAGTATGAGCATCAACAAATGTGACATAATAAAGGTAACCTGAGGAGGAAAGTGTTGGGGCAGGTCCCCATAAATCACTTTAAATGAGTTCTAGATGAGAATTTTAAGATGAATGTAGGAGATGAGTCTTACCCATACAACAAGAAGAGCAAAAAGCAGATGCATTCTTATTGATTAATGGAATATTACAATGTTGGAATACTTTCCTTTGTACATCTACATCTGCACTAGGGTGGCCTAACCTAGCATGCCAAGTAGAGAAAGAAACAGCATTAGCAGTAGTTGTATTTACATGAGAATTGTTTACAACAGAATGAAAGGGTGTAATTGGTAATGTAGTCTTTGAACTTGATTCTGCAGAGTTTTGCAGTAGAGAAGGAAATTGATACAAGCCATCTGATCCCACAGTGCCTTTGAGGAGAATCTCATTAGTACCCTGTGATTTTACCAAAATAAAACAAAGGATGGAATTCAAAGTATACACAGAATTGTCTTTTGCAAACTTGCTGCACTAAGAAGGTTCTTAGTAATGGAAGGGACATGTAAGGCTTTGTTTGGGAGTTAGGAGGGGAAGGAAAGGAAAGAGATTTAAGGGGAAGGGAGGGGAAGGAAAGGGAGGAAAATGAGGGAAGTTCCTTCCTCCTTGTTTGGGAGTTAAAAATATATTAAGAGAGGGAAATTGAGATTTAATAAGATGTTAAATATGAAAATTATATAATTTAAATGTAAAAATATATTAAAAATATATTTTAATATATTTTGGAATTTGTAGTTGGGGTAGAATAGTAA
>PYAF01001175.1:3239189-3257928 GCA_007407185.1 Glycine tomentella
TAATGACTTAAAAGGTGATTATTTTTTAAAAGATAATTTTTTAACTAATGAGTATATCTTCTTTTGTTGATTGTTCAATAAATGCATACATTCTCATAGAAAAAATGAGTTTAATCATTAATATCTCATAATTAATTAGGGATAAAAAATAATAATAAAATAATAACGTGTTTCTTATAATTAAAATAAATTTTATTTTTTATATGTATATAGGATCTAAGGTAATAATATAATATAAAATTGTTTTAGGATAGTTCATAATAATGACACTCTAAAATTAATGTCTCTCTCTTCTAATAAGACCATATCATGTTACTTGACTCATTTAGTATGTGTACAAGAGATTTTAACATACTCTTTATAATGAAATATTAATCTTCACTTGAAGAAAATGTGTGGAAGAGATATTTTGCTAGTGATTATTAAGTTGGTTTGATGGTTACCTTTATTCTTTTGAAGTCAAAATACTCAATTTCTGTTCAAAGTCACTCGAGTGCAATAGTATCAGGCATTACCTGCCATATGCCAGAGCTTTCCAGGATCAGGCAAAAGGGAAATACCACTTTCACACAGTTCCTCCATTTTATTTGCTAAGCAATATCCAAATACAGTAGCTGCAGCCAGTGGCAGCAGATGAAGTACACCTGCAGATAGAGATCTTCACTTTCTGCCTCAAGAGTACACATGATGTTAAGCTTCAATATGAAGCCATTATTCTTGGATCACTTTCTCTCACTCTCTCAACTGTGAAGTCTCCAAAGCTCTCTTGTAAGAGATGCATAAGTCTTAATAATTACTTATTCTATGGGAACGAAGTCAAATGTTTTTTAATTTTTTTTTTTCTTCTTCTTTTTGAAATAATTAATATATAGTTCTCTTTTAATTCTTCTCTCTGCAGGTTACAGATTTGGACTGAAAATTACATTAGATAAAGAAAGCTACATGGAAGGAAACTATCTGAACAGAAACAGTACTACTCCACAGAGAGAGGATAGCTTTGGTTTTGAGGAGCATTCATGGGGAACTCCATGGCCTGCTAGAAACTATGCTTGTAGCTTTTGCAAGAGAGAGTTTAGGTCTGCTCAAGCATTGGGTGGACACATGAATGTTCACAGAAGGGATAGGGCAAGATTGAGATCATCCTTATCTTCATGGGTTTCTGAATGCCCTAAACCTAACCCTAATAATAACCCAACTCTTCTTCCACCACCCTCTTCTTCTTCACCATCTCCTTTGTCTGATGAGCCTTTGAACTATGCACATCCTTCTCCACTTTGTAGCCCTTGTCTCACTTTGTCTTCTTCACCCTCCCCAGCTTCTACCAGTGGAGACAAGAAACCAAGACTCACCCCTTCTCATCAATTTCCTCTTTTGATTCCTCAAAGCGAAATTAAGATGATGAATAAGAATACAAGGAGTGATTTCATTGCTGATGAGGAAATGAAGGGCTGTGTGGTGGAGGAGGAGCACAAGGGTTTTAAGATTAATGAGCAAAACATTACGTTGGAGTTAGGAATAGGGTTGCTTAAACACCAAGAGGAGAAGTTGGATTTGGAGCTTCGCCTCGGGCATTAATTTCTAGCCAGGTGCAATTTTATCAAACTAATTAATGTATGTTCAGCACTGCAAGTAATTTGCAACTTTGTATTTGTTTAAATTTCTTGCACTAATTTGGGAACCAGTTCAAGCTGCAGTTTTATATTATATATATGTTAATTCTACATTTCAATTAAGGACTCAATCATTTTGTGTGCTTTAATTTAGAAATTTGGCGTTAAAGTTGGATATAGCTAGCTCTATCTTGTAGCTTGATATATTAATCTAGCCATTGAATGGTCGATTCAAGGTGCCTAGAAAACCAATTTGGAGCAATGGTCAAGTGATAGAAATAAAAAGCCACAAATCACAATCAAATGGTAACATTGAATCTTCAATTAATTATAGATGCCAAATTTTCATTATGTTGTATATTATCGGTCTCATGATTAATTGGCAGTCAAATTTTGCTCTTGGATCTCCGAGTCGTCTAGCCTAGTAAAAAGCAATAGCCCCTGCCTCAACTCCACAATCACCTCATTACTAGCATAGTTCAGTAGTAGTGCTTTGCTGTTGGCAGGTCTTGCCGGTATCAACAACAAGAAAAAAACAACCAAATGGAAACAGCAATCAACTATGGCTCTTGGCCCAGACACGTCTTCCTTAGTTTAGTTCGGGAGTGGGAGCATTCTCTTTAAATAAGATATTCGAGGTCGATAGTGAGTTGCTCATTCTTCACCTTAAGAGTTTGACAGCCAATGAGCACAGTTCTTGTTTAAATTAGCATGTGACTCTCATAAAAAATATTCCTCATAACATCCATGCATTTTCCTGGGTATATACATGCACCCGTAGCCTTTACGTTTATGTTATGTTCTTTCTTGGAAACGCACTATGACTACCACGTCGAATCATAAATCAGTGAGAGTAAAACATATACTACTATTTAATTATCAAACAATTCTCAATAAGTTTGACTGTACTAGTATGTGTTAATTACACTTTACATATATATAAAAAATTAAGATCGACGTAATAATCTTACAGAACATTTTCGTTTGAAATCTAAAAATCCTATTATGATTTTAAATTGCGATTACGGTCACAATTGTGCTAAATCAGAAAATCTTTACATTATAGGAAAATATGGTTGATGTGTTCGTAATTGCGATCAAGATATAGTTATAACAAATTGAAATACCTTAACATTGTGATCACAATTGCACTTGCAGACCTATATTTAAAATCATGAATCCTACCAAGTAATTGAATGCTTGGAATGTTGTCAATGTGCTAACAGCCTTATACACCAATTTGTCGGTGCTGTTTTTTTGTATTGACATCATAGAATAAAATTACCAGTTCAACCTTCTTCCTAATTTTCACACACACACACATATCATGTATTTAATGCTCCTGCTTTTGGTACGTGATGATAGAAGACCAAAAACATATACGAACAAGAGACAATCATGTATACGATTACGTAAGCATAATAATACAAATGCGACTATAGGAGTAGAATGTGAAAGGGAAGACCCAGAAATGATGTCAGAATCAGGGACATTCAACATGCTACGAATTTGAAGTCTTTTTCAGATAGAACTGTTGAACAGAACAAAGAGGACAGAGAATGCAATGCGAGAGAGATGAATGCATAGCAATTTGCAACATAGTAAATAAATAGTGTAGCAATCCATAGATTGATAGGTGGAAAACTCAACTCTTTATTTCCTTGTCCAATTGATTCAAAATGGTTAGTTTTGGTGTTTCCCAGCATTAGATATTTTGCATGTTCCCTATGTGATGATGTGGTTCCATACCATGATGACCTTTCCCTCAACGGAAACTCTTAGTTTTTTACAGTACCAATCAAAACAAGAAATGCTTTCTCTCTCTCTTTCGATTGCTATGTGGAATTCAGTATCCAAAATTAAATTAATTAAAAAATTTCTTCTGACCCATGATAATTGTTATACTATACAAAAAATTGTCCTAATATAATTGTTATTTTATTCTTTTAACATAACAATTTTTTAAATTTTATCACTTATAAATTAATAATGAATTATAAAATCAATAAATAAATTGATGATGATGTAAGATTAATTTTATAAAAATATTTTTGTTCATCTATTTATTAATTTTTTATAAAATTATATAAAATGACTATTATTTTTGGAGGTAGGATGTATTAATTATTTCATGTCATTGTAAGTGTCTAGGGAGAGGTTTGAAATTACTTGAGAGGACCGTAAGGGAATTGAATTAGCTTAGAAGAATTGAATTGAAGTAGTGTGCATAGTGCAATGATGTCACAAAATGTGTATGAATTAGGGAATGAAGGTGGGGGAAGATGGACATGTGTGTGTACAACAAATGCTGCTAAAGGGCAGTTTTAGTGAAAGAAGGAAGAATGGGATAAAGTAAGCTAGTCGGCGCACGTCACTATCCTCTTCTTCTCTTCCATTTACTTTTTCTTTTCCTTTCACCCAAACTACCTTTGCCATCAATGACTAACCCCCACCCTTTCCCCAAACAAGAACTAAACAAGAAAAATACTAATAAATTAAACTACCTTTTGTCTCCTTTTCCATTATAAACAGAGATAGGATCTCTCAAATTATAGGTTTACATAGTCTATTCTTAATGGGTTTGATTTTGAACCTCATGCATTTTGTATTTATTTTTTCTTTTATGATATATATTTTACTGGTTAGTGACTGTGGATCTTTAGTTCTAACGGTGTCAACATAATTGAAATAACTTGAGTTATTGAAAGGTCTCTATCCGAGGTTTATTAAAAAATATAACCATTCACTATTCAGCATTCTGTGGCTTAATTATGTTTTAATATATGGGCCTCATGGCATTTTGGGTTCTTCAACAAAAAGTAAAAATAAGTCCATCTACTAGCAATATAAAAGTATTACACATGAAAGACATTATGTGAAGGGAAAAATATTCAAGAGTAGTGTGGCTTTGGAAACCATTCTGAGATGCAGTTTATCAAGTCCAACATAAAAAAAAAAATAAAAATACATGGAAGTAGCAAGTATTGGAACTTCAACAAAGACCTGAAAAATCAGGTCAATTACAGCTCTAGAAGAATTTCCAAACACACTTTTAAAGTATATATCTAAGCATCAACTTAGTCTTTAGAATGATGTTATATTTGTATTTCAAACTGTTTACACTTCCTTTATGACTAAACAATTATACTTCGTAATTTTAATAACACAAATTATATATGCATATTCACACATACATTCTAATCCCTATCCATCAAACATGAAATTCCTTAATCATCTACGTTGAGTTTATTTACCTATTAAAAAATATTTTATTTAATAAATTAAAAGAAATCAATAGATTAGTGACAAAATTGCTTTTCCATCACTAATGTTAGTACCACTAAATTTTTTAGTAATGGATTTTTAAAAATTACATGTAAATTGATTTGTCACTAAAATATTTTTTTTTTAACATTTTTTATTTGTTAAATCAGTTAACTGTCAACTAAAATAACCAAAGTATATTACACTTCTGGGCATAAAACTATTAAATAATCGGAAATTAAAATGCATATATAGGAAACGTATCTTGTAAGTATGTAATTAATTAAACAAAATTTTTGTACCGACCATTTTTATTTTGAGGGGACAGACCAAAAATTTATTAAATAGAAAACAAGGAATATCCCCATCCATCGACAAGAATTTATTAGTTCTTACTTCTTACGCTTTACCCTCAATACATCAACAAATATTCCGTTTAGTACGTATATGCTTCAAATTAAAAAAACAATTGTGGGACCTCTCTCTTGACATTCTCCCGTGATTATTTTAATGTTGTCTTTTTAGACTTGTGTTTCGTCTTTCTTCAACACAAAATATAAAAGATCAATATTTTTTTGTTTATACCAGTGAAAAATATATAAACAAATACATGTTTGATTGATTCAATGGAAATAGAAGCCAGTTTGGGCTATTGAGTATTGACTTCTGACCATGACCAACTATTCTAATTCTCTCTCTGGCAACGTTGAAAGAACTCACACCTTGTTTTACGGTTTAAAAAATTGGTGACCTATGAAATGAAACATCATTTACTTGTTATTGCCAAAAGGAAAAGACACAGATAACTGTAGAATTTGTTACTTCAATCATATTATGTGTATATATATATATATATATATATATATATATATATATATATCATCAATTAATATACAAGTGAAGTAATATAATACAATTATAAGGAAAAGATTGAGAAGTATACCATCCTAAATCCTAATTCCTACTTAACCTGCTTTTTAGACAACAACGCCAAGCAAACAAAAATAATAATAAATATTAAAATTAAAGAGGGAAATTTGGTAGGAAAATCCACTACACTTGCGTTGTTGTCTTTCATTTTCTTGTCATTGTCCTTGTCTTATGTCTCATCACTTCTTCTTATAAGAGCTGATTAAGTCAGAAGACTAATATCTAGTTGAAACTCAATGAAATTAACTCCCCACACTATGTATATATGCGTGAGTATTTATCTATATTTCTACCTATATATACCATATCTCTACAATGCATGGGTTGCTTTCGACTACCAAATTAATTGAGGAATCTTAACCATGCCACTAATTACGAATGTGCGTACCAATTGTAAAATAAAAAGCCAGAATATACCTTGGTTCAAGCAGCTAGCTAGCAAATTTACTAAATAACTGGAACTTTTAGTTAACAAATATTCTTGCTTTAAGAATTTCAATTGTCAATTCAATTTGTTGTTTGCATCTATAAAATTAATAACTTGGAAGTAGCTGCAAGTTACCGTCGATTAAATTGTTTTCTTACTATATTTGTTATTAAATCTATGATTGGAACTTATGTTGATGTTAGTGAATAAATCGGAGGCTAACATAAAAACCCTGTCGCTTTTTCTTAATAAGAGAGAATTGTCTTTTAGCATTGGTAAAGGGAATAAAGAATTTGATTTATCAGCAGAAAATAAAAGAGATTATACTGAACGTACAGAAACAGAACACAATTAATCAAATTTGTTAGGATTGCTATAACTGAAGCTTTGAAATCCATTATTTAATTTAATTATTCCTAATCTGCATCAATTAATATTTCACGCATCAATTGGAGGATATTTCTATATTAATACTCCTAAAGGGTTTTGGTACCTCAAGCGTTTTGACGTAAGTATACCTCACTGCAGGACTTGGAACCATAAAAATTACTGGAGAATTAATTACTGATCATTGATCAACCAAACGTAGCGGCTTTTTGTTATTCGCACATTAATGATAGGTGATTAATTAGTAGATAATTAGATCGAGTACGATTTTTGAGTAAGAAAAAAGAAACTTTGTTAAAAGAAATTGTATTCACTATTCACCTCCTTTTAATTTTGTTGGAAGGGTAGTTCTCTGACTATTAATTGGCTAGGAGCGCCCTTACGGCAAGCCAAAAAATTAATACACGTTAAAAAAAATTATTTAATACAATAAAAAATTAAAGTGATCATAATTAATGTTTGCTAAAATGAAAATTGTGATGATTATAAATATAATATCCTTTAAGACAATCTTGTTCGAAATAATATCTAACGCTAAAATAAACATTTCTTTTAATAACGAGAATTCAAATTTTGATTTACCATATATGTTCAAAAATTAGCCCCTTCTACCATACTAACTTCCTTGGTACTGTGATGAGTGATGACTATATTATATTTATGTGTAAGAGTATTCTTTTGTGTCTCATTAATAAAATTTTGCTTATAAGAAAAAGAAGTTTAAGAGAAAAATACTTTCTTCGTATATACAACACGTACAAACTACATATAATATGCCTGCTAGGTGCTAGCCTTATTGTTTGTTTATTTGTTATTAAAATCAAAAGGGGATGTTAATTACCTAATCAAATTGGCTAGAATATAAGTGTGAGTTAAAGTCTCACGTAGGAAAGAAATAGAAAAGTTGAATACCATATAAATGAAGAGAAGATCCATAAATCTAAGCATTAAGGTTTTGAATTAAATTATGATATCTAATTCACTTATATGATTACTTGTGTAAATTCCCCAATATTTACTCCCTCGATTTCCTAACATAAATATAAATAACATAGGTACATAATGTGCAAGAGGAACTAGCTTAGGCTAAATGGGTTGTTAATTTCTTCCCCATTAAACGATGTTGATTGTGATGACATAATGATTTTACGATGTGCCGCCACTAATTCTGAGACCAAAAGACAAGGACAAACTATACAAAATGGCATGTCCTCTTCCAGTTATATACATGAAGGTTCCTGCTTGTTTTCCACGCAAATACGACATTGGCGGGTGAAGCTCTTCCTTATATATATGGCATATAATTTCCTGTACTCTAGAATCTGTTTCATCACAAGATCATAGTTAGCAAAGTGATCCAAGTGTCATCTCAATGAGCAGGGTTTTGCTGTGTCATGCCTAGGAAATATCTATGTGGCATATCCTTTTCGATATAATGTGTGCTAATTGGCTCCATGAAGAGGCAAAACAAGTAAAAAAAAAAAAAAAGAAATTGAACATCTGATAGCTTGGTACCAAAAAGAGAGAGATTGGACCTGTAAAATTTAATGCCAAACTTCAATTCCAGCTTCCTGAGGGGCCTTTGCACGCAATCCTTTCGGTACATGTTGGGGCTGTTAGTCTTTGATGGATACATTTACTTCGTTCAAAAATTAAGATAGGGTCACTTATCATGTTAATTACCATGTAGTAATATTTTTTTAATACAAAATTTAGACCAAATTACATGCACATAGGTTTAAAGAAATTATACTCAATTATATTCCTTCCATATTGCTTTAGCCTCTTTCCATCTGTATAATGGCATAAGCAATCAAGGACTGTCTTTACGATATTGTGATACTCCATTATATAAATTTAGAGAGGTTAATTTGCAAGGTAGAGAGAGAGAGAGAGAGAGAGAGAGAGAGAGAGAGAGAGACAGAGAGAGAGAGAGAGAGAGAGAAATTTTGTTGAATCTCAGTGAATGAGTAGTACAGTATAAGCATATATAATTTGTCCTAAAATTTAACTACAACTTTATTTTCCTCACATGAAGCCGAATTAATTATAAAATATACAAATTAAAATCTAAAGGAGATCATTGTTAAAGCTGTAACGATTCCCGAGCATTTACATGATTTCATGAAATCAAAACATTAAGTTAACCAAACAATTAATTAGATGTAAGATACTACTATTTATCCTTATCATTCTATTAATATTTCTGAATGAAAAGGTTAAATTTAAGCATAGATATGTTCGAGATATATAATCAAAGAGCTAAATGTCTTGAAAGGTTGGTCGTTAACCACTAAATTATAAAAACTTAAATGTTATGTGAAACTTTTAAACAATTTTAGGTTAAACTAAAATAATTAGTCCTTATCCGTACTTTCTTTAATTGGATTTTGGTCCCTATTGATTTTTTTTATAATAATTTCGATAAATTACATTTTATTCTCTTGTAATTTGACACTTTCTTAACTTATCTCACTTTACTTTTATGCATCATTAAACTCCTCCTAACTTTGGCTTAAAATGAAAATGTTATAATTTCAATTAAAATAATAGCTAATATATGCCCTTTGACATGAGAAAAAAATAAATAAAAGAGTTTAGTGACATAAAATAATGTAATAAATTGAAAAATATAAAAATACAAAGGAATTAAATATAATTTATCCTAATAATTTTAAAACTGTAAGGAATTATTTTATAGAAAACAAGAACCAATATTTTAATTCTGTAAAAAAAAAGAACCAATATTTTATTAAATAAAACTAAATAGATTCATACCCATAAAATGAAAAATATATATTTTGACTGATATTCAAATGGAATATAACGAAATCTGAAAACTAGTGTAAATAAAGGATATATTAATGATTTAAAATAAATTATAAGGACTAAAAATTAAATTAAATTTAAAAGGGACTGATTTTATAATTTAACCATAATTTTATATTTAACAGTCATATATATATATATATATATATATATATATATATATATATATTACATTAAATTTAGTTAGTTTACAGCCTTGTAGTTATACACAAACTTCTTTAAAAAAGTGATTGGTTAGTCAAAAGTTGTAAGTTTTATCAAAATGTTTTTGATTTATTATCAAAAGATTTCACCAAGACAATTTAGAGTTGGATTTGTTTTCTGTCGATTTAGAAATGCGTCTATAAACTAAACAATAACCTCCACCTGCCTCCAGCCCCCAGGCAATATACCATACAAACTGCAGAGAGTACATATTAATAACACAAGGAAGTGGCCAAATATTTTGATGGAAAAATATTTTTCTTTGATATTAAGCAGTTATACACAATATTACATAGATGATAAAAGAATTAATAATCCAATTCGTACGCCCCTCACCTTTTGATGGAGAAGTTTCATGATTCATAAATTCATCCATATATATATATATATATATGTGTGTGTGTGTGACATGACTAGCTGTACGTGTAGAAAGAAGTTCTGGAATGGTAATCAAATTCATTTTGCAATTAGAGAGGTGCATAGCTAGATGAAAAGCACAAGAGTCCAAAAGGGAGACAAATAAATCATAACAAAACATAATCAAGATTAAAAAAATTAACCCACAAAAATAAAATAATGTTCCCATCACGCTATTGAGATGAATCCACAGCCGGCTAACAGAATACATCCCTAAGCAAACTTCTAAGACTTTTCCACTTTACACCACATTCACTTGACCATCTTTAGGTAACGCCTATGTCCTTCATTTGTCTCTTTCTCAAACCTTCTCCACCTTCTCCTTTCTATAATACGCTTCCCTCATCTTAGACCTTTATTCCTCATATTTTCACCCCAATAACAATTATTTGATCTCCGATCTTGTTGTCGTTCAGCATGGAATTCGGCTACCATGAAGATTCCTCCAAAAGCTCGAGCGACGAAATCGATCGATCGTCCGAACAGAATGATGAGACGGGCACTGGAAGATCCTACGAGTGTGTGTTTTGCAAGAGAGGCTTCACCACTGCACAGGCTTTGGGGGGACACATGAACATACACAGAAAAGATAGAGCCAATAACAACAAGGCCAAACCCAATTTTCCTCCTTCGAGTTCAAGCAAGGTTGTTGATGAGAGTAATAACTATGCAAATCCAAGCTATCTTACAAGAGGAAATTACTATTCTTCTACTCTTCCTGATCATAGGGAGGTAGATGTTGATTACAATTACTACCATCAATTATATTTTCCCTCACACGCATATGGTGCCAAATCACCTTCACATGTACAATATAGTAGTGAGGTTTTGTGTGTAGAGAACCAAAGGGATCCTCATCTTCTGTTTGGACAAGATTGGAGGCAAAGGGGCTTGAGTTTGTATACTAATCCACTATGTGTACATGAAAATAAAGACAAGATAGAAAACAACAGTGAAGAGGATGATCTGGATTTAGAGCTTAGACTTGGTCATCATCCATAGCATAATAGAGTACATATATTTATGTTAATTATATATATTTATATATATATATATATATATATATATATATATAAAACTATGAGTATTAATGTCTGGCTTTTTGGACTATATATATTTTATGGCGTGCAATTGTATAGAGATGGGTTGCAAGTTGGAAGCAGAAAGAAGCAAGATTTCTATAGCATGGAGGCTTCTTCAAGGAAAGGTTGCAAGATCGGGTTTCTGATAAGGGAAGGTACTCAAGATATATATGCGCTTTCAATCTAGAGAAAATATCTACCTCTACTATATCTAGGGTTCTATCAGAAGTTCTTAGTTATGGGAATGCTTCTTTTGCTGCACTTTTTTTTTTTTTTGCTTAATTAATTATGTATGCATTTTCATGCCTGTCGCAATGAAAATTAATTAGGTTTATTACTTGATTATGCGTGTGCTTTTCAATTTTTATAAAATAAAAATTCTCTACCTCTATCCACTCTGATCCTTGGTATGGAGACTCTATTGTTTCTTGTCCATCCTGTCTGCATTGTTCGAAGCATATTTTACAGCAACCAACGGATTTTTACATTATTTCGAAAACAAATAAAGATGCAACACTGACTTAGGAGAGAGTAACTGCCATTAGTATTTTTTAAAATTTGTATTTTTTTATCAATAAATATTAGTTATTAATTTTTATTAAAGTGTTAAAGGGTGATATTCAAATCATAACTTTTCTCTCCTTCCTACTTTTTTTCAACTACCAAATTAATCTTATAGTTCACTTTTTTTAATTAATCTTATAGTTCACTTTTTTAATATTTAGTAACTACCATTAGTATAAACTCACAGTATAGAGGAGTGCATAATTGCTCAAAAGTAAAAAAGTCCAATTAGCCATGAATGTGTGCGTAAAGGTATTCTGTAAATGTAATATATGTGGCTTAGTAAATTTGATTTCAGCGGTTTGGATAAGAAAGTATTTCTATGTTTACTTGGTAACGAAGGAATAAAGAAAATGATTTATCTTGTGATCAGCATTTGAGTTAGAAGTATATTGGTCATGGCCCATGGGATGATTGCATCAATAAAAATGTTTCTTGGGGGCACCATTTTTTTCATCTCCAAATATTATTTTCTGCTTTTTTGTTCAGCAAATTAAACAGGTAAAGAAAATGTATTAATTAGAATATATAAATGTCTTGTTTAATTATAAAAAGAAGTAGTGTGAAAATGATATGATAAAAATAATAGGCAAATAAGATTATTGTTACAACAATGAGCGAAAAATATACATGTTTAGGTACAAGGTTAGAAGTGTTTTTGAGAACTTCTCTACTAAAAAAAACACTATATGTCTAATAGAGAAAATCTCAAAAACACTTCTTACTTGTATCCAAACATGTTTATATTTATATTATTGTGTATATTTTTTTCTTTGACGTTGGGGAAGGTGACTGAATTGTAGCCTTTGAGACATGCTCTTATATCCTCACCCAGGCCCCCACCAAATGTGGCTGTACTTTCCAGGTATTTTATATGAGTTTCTATAGAATTAATATTTAAATTAATTTTATTATACAAGCATTTACACTAGTGTTTGTTTAAGTTTATAAAAGAAGCTTATAATTTTGTTATAAATTTAGATTTTGAGGCTAGCCACACCAAAAGGTGTTTGGACGTCCCAAAATGTATAAATTATCTTCGACATAACATTATGACGGCAAAACATATTTTTGTCTGAAAAAGTGCTTTCTTATATTTGTGACCAGGATCGTCTGAAATAATTTCTCAATCTTTCAATCAAATCTCTATTTCCATAAACGTGATATATATGTTTTTTTCTCTTGGCTTTCCTTTTTCTCTTTTGTCATGCATCTAAAAATTATATTATTCGAACGTACTCTAGATTGATCTTTTATGGAGTATTATTGCTGATGTTTAAAAGGGTTATTATATATAGTCGATCGTGATATACATGGAGTTAGATTAACCCTCCATGACGGAACCAATTCGATTTTACTACTTTAAAATATATGTTTTGGATGGTCAATAAATATTTAAATTTTGTGTTTTTTTTCCATAATTTTTTTAAGGAATCTTTAATAAAATAATAATTTATTATTTGTTCTTGATATTTTTTTAATCTATGATGAATTATCGAATTTTATATTTATTTTCTAATAATTTTTTTTATTTTTATTAGTTTTTTTCAAGGGCATTGGTAACAAATAAAATTTTTATCATAAAGTAAACATAAAATTTACTAATTTATCAAGGATTAAAAAAATGTCAACAACCAAAAACAAAATTTTTATTTTATCATAGAGAAAAACAATATTTTTATTAAGGAATAAATACAAAATTTAGGTATTTATCAAAGATCACTCAAACATATTTTAACCTTTATAAAATAAAACTTTTTTTTAATTATCTTTTCATTGGTACTAAGTATCTATTCAGTTTGTTAATACTTAATCTATGTTGATAAACTTGTCTAATCATTTTTGGTGGAATGCTCTCATCCCAGTCATTTTTTCTCTCCACAAAACTCAAACATGATATCTCTCTTAAGAGAATCGAATTTAGTATTATTCCTATCAATGACTTATCAATAAATATGGGTTCAATTAAGTAGTCAAGTTCTTATTTTTTTAACCTAAAGCCAGTTAATTTTAATCAATTTGGGAAATAAATTTTTCAACCAAGTTAATCTTAATCACCATAAATTATAATTTTATATATTTTAATATACGATGATAATTTTTTTAAGAAAATAATCTATCACGATATACTTTCTAATTTTGTCTACTTAGGTCATTCAAGTGGAACAAATTAACTCAACTATGATCTAGATATTCAGTTGCGAGTGAAGAAAAAAAGAGATTTCTTTTATTCAATCCAACCTAAAAAAAGTTAATGGATCTATTTTTGACTTGATTAGCAAGTGCACTTTAAAAAATAAAATATACTAACAATGATCGATTAGATTTATTTTTTTGCCTAAAAGCAATTCACCTTATATTATTAGTCTGAAAATTATTAATGCTGCGTGCGCAAATAATAAATAAATAAATAAATAAAGACGATATCATATTTTAGTTTACATATTTTTTAAGACATATTTATTTTTCAACTGATTATTAATTCTTTATCTATTTAGATTCCTTTCTATCGTGGGAGACTTTCCATGTCCCCCAAAGTAGGAATTTTTTTAACCGTCAGATCTTTATTCATTTTAATGGATGGATGTGATTTATTCATTTTCTCTTTTTTTCTTATTTCACCCTTTCATTTATCCCCACACCATGCCCTGATCTTCTTCCTTCTTACACTGATTGTTGCAGTCCACCATGCGTCACCGTTGGAGGTGATTTCCAGTGGCGGCATTTTTTATTCTTTTGTTTATTTTTCGATAACCGTCTGCCTCTTTCTCTCTTTCTTTCTCTCTTCTCCTGATTTGCAAATCCATTTTCTAAACCAAATCTGGAAATTCAGTCCAAACCACACTACTCACCCACCGTCCAAACCCATGTTTCTTCTTTGATCTCGCGCTAAGTTTTGTCTTCTTGCGAGGATCCTTGCGAACGGGACTGCGCGATGACGAACTGAAAAACCCACTATGCTCACAACAAAACCACTTTGTCCCATAAAACAGGAATAGAATCAAATCATTGTGAACCACCACAGAGCCTACCGGAAAATCACCATGACCCATAAAAGTAACGGGTCAAAACCAGATTCCATATCTCCGTGAACCACCGCGACCCTTCGCAAAACTCACCACGACCCATCATAGATCGTCTCCTTTCCTTAATAGTTTTGCATCTTCTACAGTGGTGATGTGGTTCTACTTGCAACATCAAAGAGAAAAGGGACGGGAAAAAAATATTAACCTTCGATTTTAAAATAAATGGATATAACGGTTAAATAAAAGTTTCTCACATTGGGAGACCTGAGAAAGTCTCCCACCGTAGAAGTCGTCATCTATTCATACTTTTAACTCTTTCATTTCCACAAATTACCAAGAGTCTCAGACGCCCATTAACTATTATATATATATATATATATATATATATATATATATAAATTATTTAACTTTTAACTATGTAATAATTTTTGCAAACCATTGAGATTTACTTGAGAAGAGTCCTTAGTCTTTATATTGTTTTTAAACTATAATTTTTACTAAATGTTTTTTAAAAAATGTTGTATACCTGTATTCTTTATCTATCAATACACATCATTTGGCCGTTAAAAAAAATATACATCCTTTATTTCTTGCCGAATTATTCTCAGCTAGCTCAAAATTAGACGTTTGGATAAGAAACAATACTTGAGTTTCATGAGCAGATTAATTAATTGGTTCTAATATAACAGAATTATTATGTTTGCCCGTGTCCTTATTCACATATTAGGCATAATTCCGTACGTGATCATTAACCAACCTTTCATAGAATATGTAGAATGAAGATGCAAAAGAACAAATAAGAGAAAAGAAATTAAGTTTGAAGAGAAGAAAAGGGAACAAATGCATTGCAGATGTAAACTTAATTTGAAAATTGAGAGCAGGCCATGGACGGATCTCTCTCTCCGCTTGACTTAGACTTAAACGTTCTTAGTTTCTTGTTTTTAAATGATTGTCACACTCGGTTTGGTCATGCTCGTGCACATGCGTCGTTTCTTATATGCATGCGTATTTCTTAATCTACCGTTTATGTATCTTTTTGCCATCTTTTCATTGATCATTAGCCTCAGCGAGCAAGTTGATGTTTACAACTTGCAACAATACAAACAAATGCAATTTTCTTTGAAACAACAAAAACAAATGCTACTATCTCGTTTTCCGTTTTTAGCTTACAAGAATGTGATGGAATAGAGAATTAGGAAGCGTACATGCATGCATAAACATCGTGAAATAAACGAGTTATCATATGAAGTGAATTACGGTTCAAGGAAAAACATGAGAAATTCAAAGTTCTGAGAATGACAAACTTGAGAGGATCAAATTAACGGTAGTTTATAATTTTTTATATTTTTATCCTTAATATATTTATATAATGTTTTAAATATATTTTTAAATAAATCATGATTTATTATTTTTTTATCATTTTATATTTTTTAATAATTAATTTTATCGAATACTTATAATTTAATAAACTAAAATTTTCAATTTCTAATTGCTAACTATCACTGTCAACTAATTTTTCAATTTTTAACTAATTTACCCAGCTAGTTTCGCATAACTTTAAGTAAATATCAAACTTAAAAAATATTGCACAATCAAAGAAGCACTAGTGATCTAGTGGTAGAATAGCACCCTCTACAGACCCAAGTACGGTTCCCGGCTGGTGCACGCACGGCTATATTTTTTTTAATAACTTTTTTTAGTTATTTTCTTATAGTCAAATATACAATTACATGCCATGTTTAATTAGAAGAAGGCAACAAAGGGACCCACAGAGGTGGGTGGATTAAAAAGACAAATTATTTTATTATATCAAGGCATGCTTGCTGTAATATGAAGCAACGAGTTACTAAGACAAGTAGATCAAAAGATGAAGACAAATAACCTCCAATGAAGTAGAAAAAGATGCGAGTGCTTGGGTTAGTATACCAGTACCACTGTATTGCATGAGTACCAAATGACGTAACTTGCCATAAAAATTGAAACCCATTGCAAGTCTAGCTGACACCATATATATGATTATGAAGCAACGTAAAGAGGCTACCCAAAAAACAAACAAATAAATAAATTGGACTATTCATTCACAAAGTAATAATAATCTATTTTAAAGGATCAGCAAAATTCGTGAAATAATAGTTCAAGTTTAAAAGATAAACATAAGAAGCCTTGTTTTCTTTTAAATATATTTTATGATACATTTTAATTACTACGTACAGTACTATTCACAATTTCAGTTGTTAATTTATTCATTATTTATGATTTTCACATACGTTGGGGTGACAATTGGTGGAGTTTTGGTGTTTGTTGCTTGTTGGAAGCTTGCATCTCATCTCGGCATGTTGTCTATATCTGTAATTGATGTAGCGATTGATATCATTAACGTCTCCTCTGCCATCAATATGCCCTGAGCAGCTCAAGGTGTTGGTGGTTGCCATTGGTATCAATGTTTGGCAAATGTTGGTCAATTTTTGTGAAGGTGCTACATTTGGGTGATTTTACTTAACGCTTCCCATTTTTTGTTTGGTGCACCTTATAAGAAATAATTGACACCTTAAAGGGACGTTTTTGCCCTTCATTTTGTATACCCTTTGTTGCATGTTAAACCTCATCATTATTGTAGCAGCCCCGTTCGCTGGTGAAGGTGAAGGTACCATTGCATTTAGTCACAGTTCCCTCCATTGTTTTGTAGTCACCACCATCACCATTGAAGACACCGCAAAAGACACACTAGAAGGTAGTGAGGGTGCATTATTTATAACAGATGATTTAATCCATAGTGCATTTTTATGCATTAAGGATTGGACAATCTGTAATATATTTTGCATTGCAAATTACTCAATCTAAAACTATGTGAGGGTGACATGGTGTCGATGTTCGAGTGTCACAATAATGTGTGTGGCGATAACCAATGGTTGGGTGGTGACATTGTCGTGGGTTTGGTGTAGCGTGGAGGTGGAGTTGGGTGGTTGCGGTGGACGGTGGTGGCATAGGGTGTAGGTAGGGTGTGGTGGTCATGGAGGTTTGGGAAAGAAAGGCAACTAGTGTTTGCTTGGAAGAAGGGTAAAAGGGGAATATTAGGAATTTTGGAGGGGCACCTTTCAAAACTGGAAGTGATAAGTAATTACCAATTTGAGTGTGTGGCACCACACTTATAATGTTGAATGGGCCTTTTTGTCACTGAATTTTAATTAGGAAAATTGTTATTCTCACCACCTTTTGTTATTCACACTCCCACGTGAGTTTAAATGAATTTATTCTTAAAATACTTTTTTCACGAAAATATGTTTCTGTTGTGTGAAATATATAACGGGATTCCTAAATTAAAATATTTTAATTTCAAATTAAAACATTATGTGACAAACAAGTCTCTTAAAAATTTAATAAATAAAAATCATATTTTTAATAGATTTCAATTATCATTAACTCATCACTATCACCATCATGATCGACATCCTCATCGTTGTTCTAATTATTGTCACATCCACCACCGTGAGTCTGTGACTGCCCCATCACCATTGTCACCACCATAACTGTTGTCGCAATAGTTGCTGTCATTATTATCGTGAACTTTTCCTATTTGAAAACATTCTAATTGTTGTTGCTGTTATAGATTATATATAGGTTAATAGATTATAGATATAGATAATTGATATAAAAATAGTTGTGTAATATCGAAGAATTTGTCAAATTTATGAGTTTTGGTTCTAATTAAGTGTCATTTTTTATTTATTATATTTTAATATTATTTTATTTTGATATATTAAGTTTTATTTTAATTTTTTATGTTTACAAAAATTTCATTTTATATATAAATATGGATGAGAACAACATAAATAAAATATATATTTTTTTTAAAAATTGCACTTATAAACTAAAATATAAAGAATGTTTTGATATAAAAGAAATTTAAACATCACTAATAAAAAGAATTGTATAAATTAAATTTAAATATAAATATCTAAGAGTCTCTTAACATAAAAAAATAATGATTATAAAAAAAAT
>PYAF01001175.1:3266749-3301367 GCA_007407185.1 Glycine tomentella
TTTTTTTTATAAGTGGGAACAGAAAATTATTCTAAATTCAAATACACAATAGTGTGCCGTAATTATTCTAGTTAATTTAAAATTATAATTATCTTAATTTAAAATAATCTTAATTAAAAAATATGTATGTGTTGATAATAATTAATTTAATTAATTTAAATCAGAAATTTTTTTTTAATTAACTTGATTATTATATATAATTTTATGAATAAAAAATACATAATTTTTTTAAAAAAAAATTGTTTTGCTAGCGCTCAATTGCATAAGACTTCTCTTCTAGATTTATTTATTTTTATTATTATAAAAATAAAGATAAATATATCTCTTTTAAATTTAAATTCATTTATCTTTTTTATTTTGATATATATATATATATATATATATATATTAATTATAGTATATCAATCATTTTCCACCCTAAGCCAGTAAACCCTAAGTACTAACCTCCTACGGGCTTTAGCATCACAGTAGACATTACACATTCTTCATAGTTGATCCGATAGATGAAAAAAGACGAAGCAGGCTAGGAGATTTGTCGTAAGAATGCATCGCAGAAATACTATGGACTCCTGTAGATGTATGCAGGTTCTCCCTCCTTTCAAAGGCCTTTGGTTCTGCTGCTGAATACGACACTGTGTGGGATCGTTTTCTCCCTTCTGATTTCTCCTTTTATCATTTCACCTTCCTCTAACTCTATCAACTCTCTCTTCCTCACTGTATTACATAGGCCCTGCCACGAGTTTGTTATGAACAATTTAACCATCCCAGCAGGCGTGATGTTGCTTGTTGATTCTTAATAAGTTTAAATTATCTCTATCTCATTTAATAAGTTTAAATTACTTTATCTTTTTCCTTGAATATACTACTATTTGATATAAAAGATTTATTTATATCAAAATATATGTAAGATAAAAAGATAAAGTAATTTAAATTTAAAAGATAAAGATATAGATAATTATTTACCCTAGCAAAACCCTAAATTAAATATAAGCATATACGGTAGAAGGTTTAGCTTCACAAATCACAATACATATTCGACATCTCTAATGGGAGGGAAAAGAAGCATGACGAATTTGCAGGATTTGCCGGAAGAATGCATCGCAAAAATACTGTCACACACCACTCCTGTGGATGCATGCAGGCTCTCCCTCGTTTCAAAGACTTTTCGTTCTGCTGCTGAATACGACATTGTGTGGGATCGATTTTTACCTTCTGATTCGTCCTCTATCATTTCACTTTCCTCTAACTCTAAGAAGGCTCTCTATTTCACTCTTCCTGACTTTCGTCTCACTATCATCGACAACGGTAAAAAGGTACATAATTATATATACATATGGATATATCATTTGTCTTTGTTAATTAAGGGATATTTGATAGAGGAAATTTTTTATTATAGTTGAAAATCTTGATTCTTAGGAAAGTCACATTATTAAGAATTATGATTCCTAAGAATAATACCTTGTAAAATACGTGGTTAAAATTTTTCTCTACTCAAAATAATTGGATTTCTACCCTTTTCTTTAAAAATATTTTTACAAGAAAGTCAATTAAAATTGATTTTCGATAATCATAATTTTCACAATCTTTTTTCAATTAAAGATTTCTAAAAAAGTAGAAACTTTGTGTCTGTATTTTGATGAGTATTAACAAAATTGATTTTGCAAAATTAATTTCAGATTTAGGTTAAAAATTGATTTTGAAACACTGATTTATGTTTGGACCAATCACACTTAATCATTAATTATTGGTTGAGAGTGGATGCTGTTGATCAAAATTATCTGAAATGAACTGTGTTATGTGACTGGAATTAATTAATGCAGAGTTTTCAATTGGACAAAAGGACTGGGAAGAAGTGTTACATGTTTTCCGCCAGAGATCTCACCATTAAAAGTAAATTGGGTAACTGGACACGCTCAAGTACTGCAAGGCTGCAAGAGTCCAGGTCTACACTTTTATTCACTTTTTCCTTTTGTTTTACTATGTTTTTGGGATGTGTTTAATTATGTGTCGTATACTGTTGTGTTACCTGCAGGTTCAAAAAAGTTGCTTGGCTCCCTTCTGCATCCTTCTTTTCCATTGATAGGATGATAAACACTGGTATCTTGTCTCCAGATACCAAGTATACAGCTTTTCTTGTGTTCAAGTTGATCGAAGCCAGGAAATCATCTTTTCGTATGCAAGTACGTTTTGTCGGAGGCATTGGCACCGCCAGATCTAAAAGTACTACTGGCCGCGTAAAACGTCCTATTGAGAGAAGGGATGGATGGTTGGAGATTAAGATTGGGAGCTTCAATTCAGGCCTAAAAGAAGACCAAGTGCCATTGAAATTGAACTCAATTAAAGATATATACACCCGCTGTAGTTTCGTTATTGAAGGAATAGAATTTCGGCCTCGATGTTAGGCCTAGAAATAATATAAACTTGTCCCCGTATAAATTGTACCTTATTTTATATATTCCATCATGCGGGATGAGTTTTTTTTTTTTTTTTTAACTGCAAACAACTTAACAGAAAGATGCCACAGAAGTACCATGGAAATTGCATGGTGTCAAAGCCTTTTCATACTTTGTCAAATACATATCCAAAATTCTGCCACTATATATACCCGTACATGTTTTCCTTTGCCGTAATAATTCTGATTTTTCGGCCTCACCATCATCAGTCATAATTTCGTGGTGCGACCCACAAAACGTACTAACATTACTAATTTGAGAAGCGATGGGTGGTTGGAGACTGAGTTAGGGTACTTCAATTCAGGCCTAAAAGAAGAACACCACCGTCTGCTGCTGCTGCTGCTGATGATGATGAATGTTGTGGAGTCATGGAGTCATATATGTAAACCCGGTGGTTTCATTCTTGAAGGAATAGAAGTTAGGCCTAAGCATGTCTCACCCGTCAATTAACTTCTTAGTAGCTAATTAAGATGGATAAGTCTTTACTCTTTAACATCTTTTTTAATATTATCATCCATCATAAATTAGTGACTCATGAGTAATAATTAAGCAGACAAGTTATTAATAAGCCTAGTACTATTTTTATAAGATAGCTGAGATTGTGTTTCAATTGGGTTTGCTCCGATTTCCAGCTAAGTATTCCCTCGAGTTGGGTCGGACATAGTTTTAATTTAATTGCTTTTTGGTTTGCCTATTTCACATGCCAAATATGCATAGATTTTACATTTCAGAAAAGGGTTGAATTTGCACTCCTTAAAGAAGAAGAAAAATTGTGAATACTTCCCTTTGAATGCCAAGTTGCAATTGAGTGTTTTACCGTTTTCAGGATCAATGAATATGATCATTTTGAAGGTCCTTCTTCAGATCCCTTTGTTACATTACATCATTAGTAACGTATCAGCAGTAACCTTGTCTGGCTAGTTGTGTACTTTAAGATAAACTTCGTACTTTAATTTCACGGTTACAATTCCATTCTCATGTATTAATTCTCTTCAAGAAATGGAGCATGTGCAGCTTTTCTAGCAAACTACGTACCATTCAGATTTTGCTGCAAGAGTATTAGGAACTATGATTTGATTAAACTGGAAACAAATTGCATAACAATGAAAAAGATACATAACAAGAAGATGAACCAAGTAATAGAGTGGAAAAAAAAAATATCAGGATTCAATTCAGATAGGGATGGGTGGTTGGAGATTGAGATAGGGAACTTCAATTCAGGACGTAATTAAAGAAGACCAAGTACCAATAGAAGTGAAGTCAATTAGAGATTTATGGACCCCCCGGTTGATTCATTATTGAAGGAACAGAACTTAGGCCTAAAGTATCTTACGTAGGCCTTGCTACGAGTTTGGTTTTTCCTTATTACGACACTTAAACATCCAACTAATGTTAAGCTGTGATGTTGCTTGCGGATTCTTAATCAACTCTTTAAACTCCTATAAATGTCATATAGACTTGTAGCAAGTTTGGATAATCATTTTGTGTTTCCAATTGCATCCATATATTGACGAAGCCAACGAAGGGAAGGGGCCCACAGTGATGGATGGATTGACAAGACAAATTATTTTATTATGGTAAGGATAATAGCAAGTCATGCTTGCTATGCTGTAATATGAAGCAACGAGTTACTGAGACTAATGGATCAAAGGATGAAGACAGTAATAGCCTGCAACTAGTCCTAGAAAGAGATGTGAGTGCTTCACTGAAAATCAGGGGACATTGAGGAAAGAGAATAGCAAGTAGCAACACGTCGGATGTTGATACCCAGCAGTAATAACAAATAATCTTAGTCATTAAGCTTTTCATATTTTATTGTTTAAATTTGCCTATGAGACGCAATAGAATGCCAGGGGTTTGAGTATTAATTTAGTCAATGAATTTTGAAATTCTATTCTCTTCCTCTTCCTCCAGTGTGCGTGATTTTGTGTGAAGCAATTATTTTTTTCTCTCTCGTTTTCCACTGTGCATGTGTGGGTTTTCAATTTTTCTTGTCCACTGCTATCAATTTTGAACTAAAAGGCTTTACAACCAAAAGCTCTCCAAATTCATTGTGTCAAATAATGTTGTTAAAACCTTAAAGGAGATTGAACTGCTATACTTCAGTTCAATTTGAATCAATTGATCATAGCAAAAAAGTGATAAATTAATTTACATATAAAACAAATTTATTAAATATGTAAAAATATCAACTAATGAGTTAATGGTTATCAGTTCGTTCAATTAATTCAACTGAGTTTTAATTCATTCGAAATGGTCTACGCGTCTATTAGGATGAGACTAACCATAACCAAATAAATTCACGATTAGAACGATAGCATTTCTAGATCCTCTTTCGTCAACAATGATCAAAATATTTTTCTTGATAAATAGAGTACGAATGTTCTAGAGAAGCATATACATAATCTAAACCAAAGAGAAAATATGCACAAACTGGTTTTTATTTTCTTGTACAAACTGGATATGGACATTACTCGTTGGATTAAATGAAACAGCAAAGTCTTTATACAAACATAAGGAAAATCTTACAAGTAACGCTAATTACAGGAAGAGTGCCAGTAGCCTCCTTTTCGATCTAACATAAAGCTGACAAGTGCGTGAAAGACCAATTACCTAGTCAGATAGTATATTATAAGAAAAAGCACAACAAAGGATGCTACAAGTGAAAACATTCTTCGGCTGGATTTTGTCTCAAATACCTGAAAAAAGACACAAGATCATTTAAAAAAGACATGGAAAAATAAAAACTTGATCCTGAGAGGGAAGACAACACTCTACCCCTGCCAGATCTATTGACATTCTCCCGCACCAAAAAGGAAAGGAGAAGGACAACAAATGTATATATTAGTGCATTCAAGATTTAAAGTCCACATACCATTTTGAATTTATCCATAGTGCCTGAGAGGACTCCTCTCGAAGAATCCATATCGTTTCCCTATATAAAATGCCAACAGATTATCAAAAAATAATGCGGTATAGCAGAGAAAATGCAAATGTTTTCAATAAATGCAATAAGCAGTACGCACCATACGATCCAGCATCCGGTTATGACTATCCACTTCCTCATTTATATCACCTGACAACTGTTGCAATTATGCTCGTCATAACTTCAATATAGTTGATAAAGTAAAAGATATTAAACCATCACAAAACTGTACAATGTTAACATCTTTACAGGATACAATTGCGTGCATTCAAGGTCTTTAAACACTTGCACTCTAGGAAAGGGTTTCAAGAACCAAATACATATAATAGACAAAACTTAAATGCAGTTTCATATATACTTTTGGTGCTATTCTCTAATTAGGATTGGAGTTTTACTTTGATATCTGCATTGATATTTAATGGATTTTTTTATTAAGTGAATTTTTGAGGTACTTCAATTTTGATTAGAGAACAACACTAAAGACACCTATAAAAGTGCAACTAAGTTTTGTCCATTATAATGCTGAACAAAGTGAACAGCATCAGTTACACTTACACCATAAGAGAATAAGATCTAATGAATAATTTGGGTCAACAGTGATTCCGTGAAAATGTTGGAGTAATTACAAGATTTGAAGAATAAAATTACTCAAAGCAAGGAAAAATGATCGACTTCAAACCTTTAACGCATTATACATAACGTATATTATAGAAAGTTCCAATTTCAAAGTACAGAAGATTGCAACAAAATGAAGAAATGATTACGAGAAAAATTAGATTATAAACATTGAGATGTTTACCAATACTTGATACAAAATGAAAAGACAATTATTGGGTGCTTCAATTATTAGATACAGGAAGACATAACTGGGAATATAGGGCATGTTGCAAGCAATAATAAGCTTACTCTTTTCAGCAGATTAACTCTATCTTGCAATCCATCCAATGCTTGTTCATTATCATGTTCATCAATTTCATGGGAAGAAGTTGAGGAGTAAAGAGACGATGCTCTGATGCCACCCTCCTCAATACCATCAAAAAGAGCAACTCTGTTGTTACGACCATCTCTGAAACAGAAAAAATAGATAGATAATAAACACAAGCAAGATAATTTCAGACTTATCAGAGTCATTTGACATTTCCATAAGTGCATAAACTATCAAGGATTCAAGATAGATAAATTAAATCAAAAGGAAATAGAAAGGTTGTCTCAGCTATTCTGATATCAGGGGGGAAAGACACATCATACCACTTAAACATTTCTAAAAAATAAAATTATAAACAGAGACCAAATAACCCCTAAAACTTATCAAACAAAAAATAAGAATAGTGCAGCAGAACTCTTTTTCAACCAAATAATTAGGGAGACAAATGAAGCTTGCAATTTGAGTACAAAATCTTTTAACACCTCACCCGTATCCTGGGCAGCAAAAGATCACTCGATATTTACTAAACAATAACAGTGGAATGACATTTTCATCTATTATGTTACACACCCATATCCATTATCCAACCACAACTTCATCATAGTCTTTGGAGTACACATACTTGCATAAAGCTTGTTTTTCTGTGAGCATCAACCACATCGTTATTTTCAGTATCCATGTCCATGGAAACAGATGTGTTACGTTATGCTAATATTTTGCTTGAATCTGGGTATACAGGTGCAGACAACACGTGCCCAAGCCCATCACCACTGCACTCAATTTTGCAAGTTTTCTCTCACATTCAAAGAACCGACTCAAAAAACCATCCACTCGAAGCCTCCAATACATATAATGACATAAATAGACAGTAAAAAACAGGGTTAATCCAACACTAATAAAATACTGCCAAGCATTGGTAAGTCGTTCAGGAAGTATACACTGAGATAGGAAAAACATGGAAAACACAGTTTAATTATTCAATCAACACAATTCGACCACGTCAAGTTATAAAACATCTCCCCTCATATTTGTTACAGGAATCTAGATGCCAGATTGCCAGTGATAACTTAGTCATCACTGATCCGAGAATCAGAGCTATTCTTATTCATTCCAAATGGAAGATGCAAGGAATCATTCAACAGTGGAATTTGAAATCAATGGTAGCACTGAAACTAAACTCATCCACAATTCTCCAGTCCACCTACCTCCTACCACACAAAACAATTCCAAATTGAAATTAAAAAAACCAAAGCCACGAAACAGCAATTCACAAACAAACCACACTCATCAATCGATTCAAATAATCACGAGACAGAAAATCCAAACCCTCCAACGTCGCCGTATCCACGGATCTGAAGCAACAAACAACTATCTCCCAGCGTAACCGAATCAAGTAACGACCGACACTTGTTTTTTCAGAACATATTAACGAGAAAGAACATGAATTTAATCCACACTAACCTCCTAGCATTCATGATTCACCAGATCACAAATTCCAACACCGTTTCGCAAGTTCTAGATCGCGTTTCCTAACCCAAAAAAAAAAAATTAAAAAAAAAATCACGATCGATTATAGGAAAATCATAAGAAAATAAATGAACAAAATTCAGATCTGAAGATGAAAGGAAGAGGATTAGGAAGAAGAGGAAGATGCGAGAAGGTACGCGAACCTCTGTTGAAATAAATAAATAAATAACTCAGTGAAAAGCAGAAAAAGAGAGGTAGAAGGAGAAGAGAGTGAATCGGAGGTTTATATACGATACGAGCTTCACGAGTGTAACACTGTAATTACCTTTGAGTTAAAAGACTATAAAAGGTGGCAATGTGCGGGGCCCAATCCTTATACTCATGTTATCCACGCACGCTATTAGTAGTAACCGTATATATGTGTTGTCTAGTATTCTTTTCTTCTTCTTTTTTTCTTAATTGCTGGCTTGAAAAATGGAAGAGGTGGATCTTGTTCTTTTGTCCAGCTAGCTAGTCTTGTTTTGAAAGTAACTATGAGCCTCATAAGAAAAACTTTAAATTGTTATTATTCATCAAAATTTAATATTGTCATAAATCATATAACAAATCACTTCGTTGATGCAAGTGAAATAGATTCAAATTCTATTAAAGTCTTAAGTTTAAGTTTTATGGATAAAAATAAAAATATTTAAAAAGAGATTTTATTAAAAATGATTAATTAAATTTTCAACAAAGTTTATCAATAAAATTATAGATATTTTAAACAAATGTTAAAGTGAAAAAAAAAAAAAAAACATATCTTAAACGTCCCTTGGTGACTAAATGTAGCTCACAGTTGGTGGTTATACCAATATAAATTTTTGGTATACTACTCTTCTTTATCCTTTCACTTCAAAACATGTTTGATTGAATTTATTGTTCTTTATGCTCTATATTGAATTGTTTAGGGCTTTCACTCCTCTCTATAATTACGTCTTTTACAATTTCACAATTTAAGAAAAAGTATTTTGTGGAAGAGTTTTTGACAAACTCAATTTAGGTAACACATTATAATTGAAGGATTATGATCATGTTTCTTACCCTTTTGACCGAGACCAAGTTAATTTTCTCTCGGTGCATATAGAACAAAAACCAAATAACATGTGAATGTTTTTTGTCACAAAATCTTGTTGTCCTTTGCGGTGAATAACTCATATTTATGATAGCCTTTCAACCCAACTTTTGAGGTTCTGTTTGTTTTCGCGTTCAACCACATTGAACACCAAAGTTTTTTCTCACAAAAATTACGTTTAATGTAACTCAAAATGCGTGATTTTTGAAAAACAAACACACACTATGTTTCCTAAATGTATAGACTTGTCTTTTAACTATAACAGTGGTCTTTTATGGTTATATTATAAAGTGAACAATGATATCACCTACTACTTATTTTGGGAATACTCTTTTAACTACTTCATAAAAATTAATAAATTATCTTTAAAATTGCTAATTTTTTTTTACTTAATTAATTAGTGCATCTCCACTTTATTTATAAAAAAATCAATGCAATATAAAAAATTTAAAAGGTTTAAAATGTATTTTTTAATGAAATCTTATAAACAAAAACAGAAATAGAATATGCCAAGACATTCCAATAGGTTAAGCCAAATAGAATATCATACACGTGAGAGGGAAGACTCCATAAACGTGGACTAGCACTAGCAATAACACATCATAGGGTAAGGGCAAGAAATTTGTAACACAGATGAAGGGCGCCATTAATGAAGCTCAATGACGACCTCTATTTTAATTGCAAAGAATGAGGAATATGTACATTAGACATCTTCGGTTGCTGTCTGGAAAAGCAGCAAAAATCCTTCAAACTAAGATGTTTTTTTTTTTTTTTTTATGAAGTCACAGTTTTAAACAGTTTTGAACATTCAACGCTTTTTTGTACAAACTAAAGAATGAAGAAGCCTGGAAAATTTGGCCACATTAAACCATGTTAGCATTCACAAAATCAGATCACTAATTCCAAAATATGTAGTTCCTTGTTGAAAGGCATTAATGACATAAGCAACTTGTATTTGAGCCAACGGGCTTTTGAATCGAATGCCACCCCCAATCCCAAACCCAATTCCTGGTTTACCATGTCTCTCTCCTGGATTGTCTGCAATTATTATCATTGGATGGAAATGTTAAGACAACTAAGATATCATTAATCTTTAATACATCTTGAGAGTTAAACAAGTGATACTCATACTAAAACGAGAGTTAAAAAAGTGATAGTAACGCTAAAAAGATCTCATAAACAAGCAATCATATGTAGATCTAAGCCAACGTTGTTGAAGAGATCTAAGCAGAAAGGCTGAGGCAACTATGTTCAGTCATACTCCTACCAACTACAACATATGGCTATGGGAAGGCATTCCTCATGTGATATTTTGGTCATGTTAAATCACATTTAATTAAAAATATGAGTGACAATTTAAACAATAAAAAAATAAAGACTTGAGGTTTTAATGGTGGAGATTCTATGAGAGGAAATCCAAGTGAAAATTTTACACGAGAGGATTGACTTCCAAGAAGAGTTTCTCTCACCAATTTTAGCCATGTAGATCCTGTCCAACCAACTCTCTTGAATTAATCTATCTCTTTTGTCAAATCATAATTATTCATTACATCTAACAATCTAAAGTGATTGGCAAATTAATGAAAATTCATCAAGATTTTTGGAGATCTATGGATGGTTGATGCTAATAGAGATTGATCAATTTCAAAAAACAGAGACCAATAGCAAAAAAAAAATAAAAATCAATGATCAATCTTCATTAGGTCAATTGTAGAACGACTAACGTTTTCGAATATACTCCTAAAGGAGAGTGAGTGTTGAACTGAGAAGATCTATCTTCAGATTTTAGTTTCAATAATGTTAGTTTCACACTCTAATTTCGGAGATTAAGTTTTATTGTTTATTTATAAAAAGGGCCTAATTAAGGGCCAAAGCAAAACAAAAGACTACCGAGAATGCTAACATGGCTAAATGTGGCCAAACTTTCTTCGGAGATAAACTTTTGACTGGATTTTTGAATGATTAAATGAAACTTAATGATAATTTTAAGTAAAGTAATATCTCATACTTTAAAATTTTTATTGTGATAATACCTTATTCAAAATATGAGACTTAAATAAAAATGTATAGTCATTAAGTTAATTATTATAAAAAAAAATGATATTCAACTTGATTTTTTCATTACCTAATGTTGTTATAATAAAAATTTTAGATTAAAAAATTAATAAAATATATTTATTAATCAATATTATGTTTATTATTATATTTGTTTTAACTTATGCTTGTTTTCCTAATTTTTAACTGTTTATTATAATTTTATGTTTGTAATGATTAAAAAAGGAAGAATATGAAGATTAAATTATATTTTGGGTAGAGAGTTGACAAATTTGTCTCTGAATGTGTAGAGGGCTGACTAATTCATCCCTGAATATGTCACGTAAACTCTTTCAATTAACGATAACAAAGAAAATTATTAGAGAGATAGATTTGTCACACTTTTATCACTTTTAAGAATAAAAATTTGAATTCCTAACAAATTTGTCAATACTCTATATATTCATAGACAAAAATAACTATTTATGGTAAAAACTTATTTCTTTTTCTATAAGTGCAAATGAAAAAATTTATTCAACAGGGCTAGAATGCAACAGTACAAACCTTAACGGTTAAAGACGGGGGACCAAGATGTAGAGATCCATGATACCTATACGTGACCAATAGGTCTGAATCATGCATCCCCTTGTGCCACGACATATCAAGCAAATCTCTAATAAAATAGGCCAGGGTGCTTCAAGCGAAGGCTGCATTGAAGATTGAAATTGAAAAACTTGGTTATATATATGTACACTAATTATAGCCTGATGGAGTTCATGAAAAACATCATCAGAGAGTATATAACTCAACCAAAACATTCCAACGTGGTATTGAAGCATAGATATTCTCAAAAACCTGCGAGCAGAGAACATGCAAGAACTACATAGATTTCGAGTGAAATCAACTCCAACGTCTGAGCTTTGCTGCCATGCACAAAATTTCATAGTGAATGCAATTACTTGGTAACGAATTAATGATTTGCAAAGTAATTAACCAATTAGACATGCATGCACTAAAAGAAAATGACAAATAAATTAAAACAAGTTTAAAATTAACGAACATCTTCCAACATGGATACTTTTGTTTGCTCCCATTTCTGAGGCAGCTATAGACTAGTCTTCGGTTCAAGAACTTAAAGAAAGAATAGGAAACGATGATGTGGAAAACAAGACGAACAAAGTTTAATTTCGTAATTTGGCAGCAAGCTAGGCAACGTGTACATATCTGTTGGAAATGGTGGAGGTTCCATGCTTTTTAGCTTTGACATTCTTTGTTTCACATAGATGAGGAGTTTTGTAACCACGTTGCTTCATCATTTGTCTTTACCTCGTTAATGAGAGTATACGCTATGATATGTTTCCGATTATATAATATTATGATCAGTTTTATTTTTTTTCCTGATTATGATGAGTTTTATATTATATCATAGACTTAAATATATTTTTAATCTTTTAAATTTGATTTATTATTATTTTTAGTCCTGTTAAAAAATTATTTTTATTAATTCTTTAAATTTTCAAAAAATTAATTTTAGTTCCTTTAGTTCTTTACGCTAATAATGTCATAATTTATAATAATTTTTTTATCTTGAATTTTTTAAATTTAATTTCTTGAAAAATAATTTGTGACAATTTAAATTTATCAAAACATATACATTAGGATAAGATTAGTTTATTATAGAAATATCTGTTATTTAGATATTGGTTTGTTAGATCAGTTTGTTGTTTTGATATTAAGATAAGATCAGTTTATTATTTTGATATTAAATTAAGATTGATTTATTATTTTGATATTAAGATAAGATTAGTTTATGTTGTAACTTTGCTCTATATATTTGACTTTTAACTCATCAAATTAATTCAAGCTCCTAATTCAAGGCACTTCTTATTATGGTATTAAGAGTTTGACGATCTATAAAGTCTTTTTTTTTTCTTTTTTTTTTTTCCTTTCTTCCACCATGTCTTTAGTACCATTACCTTCAAAGTTTCTGATCCCAAATCACTTTTTATTTCCATCCATCAGATAACCCTAAAGTTACCTTCACTAAGGTACTCCTTTATGGTCAATCCAATTATGATAATTGGACAAAACTTATGAAGAATGCCCTTAAAGCAAAAAATAAACTTGGAAAAAATCAAAGTCTCACATTGGCTAGAGATAGTGCCAAGATAGAGTATATAAGTGGGGGACAACCCTCACCCTATGAGCTAGCTTTTAGGGTTGAGTTAGGTCCAATCTTACATTCTAAGATGGTATCAGAGTTTATCCTAGATCCATTAATGAGTCACTCTTATCCACACACCAAGCCAAAAAGTGTTGGGCGTGAGGGGATGTATTGAAAAAAATCCAAGTCCCACATCGGCTAAAGATAGTGCCAAGATAGAGTATATAAGTGGGAGACAACTTTCACCCTATGAGCTAACTTTTAGGGTTGAGTTAGATCCAAACCCGCATTTTAAGATGGTATCAGAGCCTATCCTAAATCTATTAACGGACCACCTACCATATTATCCACACACCAAGCCCAAAAGTGCTGGACGTGAGGGGGTGTATTGGAAAAAATCCAAGTCCCACATCGGCTAGAGATAATATCAAAATAGAGTATATAAGTGGGGGATAACCCTCACCCTATGAGCTAGCTTTTAGGATTCAGTTAGGTCCAATCTCACATTCTAAGAGGTTTCATCGGTGGGTGTACATCTTGTGCTCATCATCTGCATCTCTCAACGTCATCAGTTCGTTTGTCTTTCAGGTGGTTAATTCATTTTCTTTGCTTCTACCTTTTTTAGGTGGTTAAGCCATTTTTTGCTTATGCCATTTTAGGTGGTTAAATCATTTTTCTTCTTCTGTCTTTCAGGTGGTTAAGTCATTTTTTTCCTACTTTTTCAAGTAGTTAAGCTATTTTTCTTCTACCTTTCAGGTGGTTAAGTGTTTTTTTTATGTCTTTTTAGGTGGTTAAACCATTTTTCTTCTGCCTTTTAGGTGATTAAGTCATTTTTTTTGCTTCTACCTGATAGGTGATTAAACATTTTTTTGCTTCTGCCTTTTTAGGTGGTTAAGCAATTTTGCTTCTACCTTTCAGGTGATTAAGCCTTTTTGCGTCTGTCTTATGGTGATTTAGCGTGTTTGCTTTTTAAGAGGTTAAGCCCTGTGTTATGACTTCTGCTTAATGGTTAAGTTTGTATTTGTTGGCTTTGATCAACGTGCATCGCTCCTTAGCTCTCTTGGTCTCTCTCACAAAGTACCCATGCAACTCTTCTGTGACAGCAAGTCAATCATCCATATTGCTTCTAATCCAGTCTTTCATGAGCGTACAAAGCACATCAAATTGGATTGTCATTCTGTTCGTGAGCATGTTCTAAATAAGATTATCTCCACACAACAAATTCGGACAAATTCCCTCCCAGCCTGCTGATATTATGACAAAGCCTCTCAGTTCCAAACAATTCGATTTTCTAGTCACCAAGTTGGGCATCTCCTGCCTCCTTGCTCCAACTTGAGGGGGAGTATTAGGATAAGATTAATTTGTTATAGAAATATATGTTATTTAGATATTGGTGTTTATTATTTTGATATTAGGATAAAATCAGTTTGTGATTTTGATATTAAGATTAATTTATTATTTTGATATTAAGATAAGATTAGTTTTGATAATTCAAAGCACTTCTTATTATGATATCAAGAACTTGACGATCTACAAAGCTTTTTTCCCCTTTTTTTTTCTTCTTCCACCATGTCTTCCACATCATTACCTTTATAGTTTCTGATCCTAAATCACCTTTTATCTCCATCCTTCAGATAACCCTGGAGTTACCTTTACTAAGGTACTTCTTTGTGATCAATCCAATTATGATAAGAAATCTGAGATACTGTTTGTTACACCAAATTTACACGTTAATTATCAGATGAAATTGTTTTCATTAAAAGGATTCTGCTTAAAAAGGGACCAAGGTACACTAAAATCGTTGCATGCTTGTCCATCAAATGTGAATTGACCAAAATACCTTCTCTATATATTATTTATATTCGGTTAATACTTAATATTAGTCTCTTGCCATTGTAAGCATCCTGTTCCAAGATGATATTATATTTGAGACTTGGACATCAATTCCATCATTATTGTTAATTTTAAGATCTGTTGTAGAATGTTTGATTTTGAGATTGAGTTTCTTTCAGATATGGATATAATCTTATATCCCAGTTGATTTTCTCGCAAGGTTTCACTCTGTTCTTTTTTTCTTGCAAGGTTTCCAGCAGATTTTGAGATATTTACAAGGCACTCAAAATTTGGCAATTCTATTAAGGGTGGAGGAAATGAAGAATTAATTGCTTATACTGGCAGTGATTATGCAGGGGATCTTGTTGGCAGGAGGAGTGATCTCTTGGGTGTTAAAGAAACAACCAGTGGTCAATGTGTTATAGCAGCTGCTTTATGTGTATGTTAATGTGTTTGGCTAAGAAGAATTCTAGAGCATCTAGATCACTGTCAGGAAGGTGCTACTGTGATGTTTTGTAATGTCTCTACAATTAAGTTATTCAAAAATCCAGTTTTACATGGAAGAAGTAAACACATTGATGTTAGGTTTCATTTCTTAAGGAACTTATGCAATGATGGTGTTATTGAGTTATATTGTTGCTACAAGAGATCAGCTATCAGACATCATGACTCATGACAAAGACACTTAAAGTTGAAGTTTTTTAGCAGCTACGAAGTGCTTTGGGCTTGCTTGAAGATTCTAAAAGAAATTGTTGCAAGGAGCATGCAGTTTAAGGGAGGGATTGTTGACTGAGTTTTGTTTACTGTTTTTTATATTTATCTGATTTTGCTGCTATTTTTATTCGGTAAAGTTGTAGTTTAGTGATTTGCTCTTTCCTTCTTACATTCGCATAATGAGAAGACTTTTGGCAATAAGTAGTTTTTAGTTTGCTGCTGTATTTATTCGGTTACCCACGTTTAGGATTATGTTGTTAGTACGTGGTGGAATAATTAGCTAATTTTTAGGAAGTAAGTTGTAGTGCTAAGTCTATATACAGAGAAAAAATTGTACAACAAATATTTTAGGAAACTTATGAGATCATTATTTCAACAATTGTACCTGTGGGATACAGACTCTTCATAGCCAAAGCTAAGGTAGCATAACAACTGGAACCATATTTTTCTGAATAATGCCCAAGAAAAAATAACACACCCGAAATGAAGAACTGGTTTTTAAATCAGAGAAAAAGAGTTGTTCCTTTTTCTTTTTTCTTTTCCTGATCTCACATAGAACTGATCCGATATTTCCTCTTTTCTAAAGGAACCTTTTCATTTTTTTTTTTCCAATCAAAACTATTGTGATAATTGAGAATTTAAATATGAACGTTGCTTTCTATTAAAAACTAAGATATATGGAGAGAGAAAATGTAGCAACTGGAAGTCACTTTTAAACGGTTTTAAATTTGTAAACAATAAAATAAGAATTATGAGATAAAATCTTAGCTAATACACACGTCTAAAGACAATTCAAATCTTCTAAAGACTCAGTGAAATATTTTAAACTCAATAATCAACCGAACAAGGCTCCAGTTTGATCTATATTCAACAATTGATTAACCAGTTCACATGGAAGCCACATGGTTTGAATTGAAGAAGAGAAAGGCAGGAGATGAGAATCTAATAATAACTAAAAAAAATAATGAAACATGGTAGCATCTCTGTTTAATTTTATACCAGACAAGTAAAAATAGCCATGAATGAACATTCAGGATTTATAACAAATAGTTCATGTGCAAATGAACAAAGACGGCCTTTTCACGTAAAAGGGGTATTTTTTTAAAAAATTTACGGATTAGGGATACTTTTCAAATAATTTACGGAAAAAGGGTAAGTCGTAAAATTATTTACGACTTCTAAATAGGAAGTCGTAAATAATCTTATGACTTTATTTTGTTTATTTTATTATGCTAAAGTCGAATAATTTTTTACGACTTCTGAATGTAGTTTAATTTTTAATTTACGACTTCAAAGTCATAAAACAAAATCGTGCCAATCAATACGATTTTTTTTTAAGAAGTCATAAATTATTATACGACTTCTTTTTTTTTTTCTGGAAGTCGTATAATAATTTACGACTTCCATTAATTTTAATTTTTTTTTTTTGCTAAAGTCGTGGAATCTTATACGACTTTAGCTTTTTTTTTTCCTTTAGGTTTTTTTTAGGTTACGTTTTCTTTAATTTTTTTAATTTGTTTAATTTATTTTATTTAGTAGTAAAATTATTTTTTATTTTTACGTTTGATTTAATATTTTATATATTTTTTTATTTTGTATTGAATAAAAACATTAAAAGAAAATATTATTTTGTTTTGTTATTTATTTTTGTTTTATCATTTTAATTGTTGTTTTTAATTTTATTATAAAATTATGTTATTTTATAATTCAAAAATTTACAAATTAATATATTTTATATATTTTATATAATGTATGTATTTTTATGTTAACATTTGTATTTAAAAAGAATTAAATTAAAATTTTGATAATAATATTCAAAAAAATTTTATGTTTATTTATTTTACAAATATAATTATTTCTACTTTTGTTAACAAAATCTTCGGGCTTCATTTTAAAAATATCAGCATTTCAAATTTAAGATTTAAAAGAAAATATGGGAGTGTACTTCGTAAAACAGAGGTGCAATTAGCAAATTTAAAATTTTTTGCATGGAACTTATCAGAAAACGGAGGTGCAAAAAAGTAAAAAGGAAATACGACTTTAAAGTCGTATGTATACGTACGCCTTTCCGTAGTTATATGTACGACTATACTTTTTTGCTTTTTGCACACTAAAATTTATGAGAATATGAATATATTATTATATTTAAATCAAAATATATATTAAATCGTATTTTATTTTAAATTAATAATTACTATTATTTACAATTTAAATTGAAGTATATTAATTAGTTTGCATTTAAGTTAAATCTTGTTTCTCCTGAAAAAGTTAAATTTTATTTTAAATTATGAAAAAAATTGAATTTAAAATAATATTATTATTAATATAATAATTAAATTATTATCTTCAAATTTAAATAACAAGTTAGACTAAGTTTTTTTTATAAGAAAGAATAAAAAACAATACTATATGATTCAGTATTAATATATATATATATATATATGTGTGTGTATATATATGTGTATATATATATATACACACTACATTGTACGAATCGAAAGTCTTTGCAGCCTCCGTGGTCGTATAATTTTGAATGAGTTGTTTCACGTTTTTAGACTTAATTATTATTTTAGTTTCTGAATTTAGTTCCTGAATTTTTTTTTAATTTCTAAATTTTAAAAATTACATTTTTCTAGTCACTAATATAATAAATTGACGTTGTGACAATTTTTAATTTCTTAAATTAATTTTTATTTTTTAGCCACTTAAATTTGAATTTAAAAAATGTCACAAAATACTTGAAAATTATCATAAAATATTAATTTATTATGTTTGAGACTAAGCAAATCAAGTTTTCAAAATTCAGAGACGACTAAAAAAATACTTTTAAATATTTGAAATTAAAAAAATACATTCCAAATTTAGAGACTAAGAAAATAATTAAGATTTTTTTTTATATATTTCTTCTCCTAATAATAAATATGAGAATACATAACACTTCTTGGGAAGAAAAGTAACAAAAGAATAAAAGTATAGCACAATGATGCGGCTCATTTGTGTCCTTATCATTTAATTTATTTTTGAAAAATAAAAGTATTTTATCATAGGTCTTAAATGTAACACTTTACCTGAGAAGAAGTAAAAATTCTTATAGTTTGGACCAATACAGTTGGATTAAATTAAAGTTATTAAAATCATATATTAAGTTCATGTAGGACATTAAATTTGTTAACTCCAATTAAAAAAATGTGGTTGCAAAGCTAAAAAAAACTACTTTTGTTTGTCCATATTTTTATGGTTACTATTTAGTGTAATTAAAATTAATTTCAGCTTGAGTACGTAAATAAATAATATTTTTTAAAATATGTTATCTTGAACCGACATAAAACATAAATAAACATTGAACGAACAAGTCAGTAGGAAGTTGTCGGGAGACTTTACCGGAAGGTGGCAGCATCCGAAAGCGACAAAAATTTGCACTTCCTAGGTGCGGCGTTCGGCGGAAACCCAAACAAAAAATCAGTCAATATTTCTGAAATTCACTAACCGCGTAATAATAATGCAGAGGCACACGAGTGTATCAGACAAATAAAATAACATCACAATGATCACATGTAAAAAAGTTGGGATTATAATTAAATAAAATAAAATAAATAATTGTAATTTTTTCACTTCCTAATTTTTCTTCCTTCCTTCCTTATCTCTTCTCTTTGATAATTCTCAAGGAAGATAGCAAATGTCAATCCTTATTAAATGAGTAAATGTCAACATTTGTTAGTGAAATTGCTAAAATAGAACTTTAATTTTAATAAAATAATATTTAATTAATCATTTAGCTCCTACATTTTATGTTTTAGTCTTTAGACTTAGACGTTCTATGTTTTAATTTTTATGAGTAAATATTTTAATATTTTAATTTAATCCATGTATTTTAATTCTACGATAGTTTTCCATGGTTACAAAGCTAATAATATAGAATAAAATATAAAGAAAAAATTGCATGTGTAAAGACTAAACATAAAATTAACTTAGTAGGTGTTTGTCACAGATTTTATAGAAAGTAGATATTAGGGATGGTAAAATGGGCTTGGTCCGATGGGTCGGTCCGTTTCGTCTACGAAAAAATGTGGATCGGACTAAGATTTTGACCCTGCATTTATTAAATGGGTCGGGCCAACCCAGTCCACATTTTTGTGGCCCAGGACCGGCCCAACCCACCAGGCCAACAACTCACCAATAAAAAAATAATAAAATATTTAATAGGTAATTAAATGAGTGGTTTAGAGGAAGAATGACTAAGAAGAAGTGAGTGATTTTGAATCTTTAACTCTAATACATTTTTATTTGGAACCTAATAATGAACTATATTACATGTACAAATATGCTTTGATTGCCTACATCATTCTGAAGCAAATTTCTAAGAATTTGTTAAGACTTAGGAGCTAATTGAAAATCATTGTTACACATGTATTCCCTGCTTGCTTTTACTTCTATTAGACATGCATTTTATATTAAAAATCATTGTTATAGAATTAAGTTAGTACATTATTAACTTTTCATATAAATAATTACATTTGAATTTTTAATAATTTTTTTACCTATTTTTTTAAAAAATAATTTTTTTATTTTTTAAGTGGACTGGCCTGCTAGCCTACTAACCCACTTTAAAGTGAGGCGGATTAGTATTTTCAGTCCACTTTATAAAAGTAGGCCAGTCTGACCCGTTTTTAGGTGGACTGATCCACTTTGCCATCTCTAATAGATCTATCTTATCTCTTTTGTCTTTATGTCCAAAAGTTAATATAGGTAGAAGCTAACTATATATATATATATATATATTGTTTCGGGCATAATTAATTTTTTACGCTCATATCATTTTCAAACACACATTAAGTATATGAACTAAAGTGTAACGGTGAAATAAAGTGTAGAAATAAAAGATTGATTAAATGAAAAACTAAATTGAACAAGTAAGACATTGCACCAAAATCTTATCCTCATGAAAGAAATTTTGAGCTTTACTAACAAGCATTTGGTAAGAGTCAAAATAACTCAGCTAAAGCCTGTAAGGGTCCAACACTCTAACCCAATGCCATTTGAAAAACAAGGTCCTGTGTTGGCTCCATCATTGATAAATGTCCCCTTAGAACCCTACACATGTGCCTCCCTTTCACATTTGTTACAAGACACTTCCCTCTCTTTCTGTCTTTTATTCCCAATCATGTCCCACCCCCCTTGACTCCAACCATTTCCATCTCATTCCCACACTCCTTAAATAAATCCCCACATTTTTGCACCATTTCCTAGTGTGTTCGTGTGCCTCAAAATTCTTATTCAATTCTTTCAACTTCACACACACTAATAATAATAATAATAATAACACGATTCCATTATTCTAAAGCAAACGTACACACGCTATGACTTCTGCAACTGGTAATGACACTGGCTCTGCAGGTTCTTTTTCTGGCTTTGGATCTCCCTGTGGGGCATGTAAGTTCCTAAGAAGAAAGTGTGCTGCTGATTGCATTTTTGCACCATATTTTTGCTCAGAACAAGGAGCTGCTAGATTCGCTGCCATTCATAAGGTGTTCGGTGCTAGCAACGTTTCCAAGCTGCTCTTGCGTATACCAGCTCACGATCGTTTTGAGGCAATGCTCACAATTGCTTATGAAGCACAAGCTCGCGTCAGAGACCCTGTTTATGGTTGTGTCTCCCATATTTTCGCCTTGCAACAACAGGTACGTACCTACAGTTATAAATTATGCTCTATCACAACTTCACAACTTCATGACTTTCCTCTCTCTAGATACTATATATATATTAGTGTTTTTATTCACACTTTATGTAATTTCCCCCATTGCACAATTGTCCTCATAATAATAACAATAATAACATTCTTTATAAATATGATATGTATGTATGAATTGTTTTTGTAATTAATTCCTCAAAATACATGATCAGTATGATATTTACGATTTCAAACTTCAAATTGATTTCAAACTTTTACACTTTCACACAAATAAATGCACATACACACACGCATGGACACACAGACATATATATATATATATATATATATATATATATATATATAGATAGATATAGATATTTTGTCTCCACAGTTTAAAATTCTTGGATCTATTCCTAAATAGAACTCATAAAATTTTGTGATTTTCAATTATAGCTAGCTAACAATGAAGAATGTGTTAATAGTAGGTTAGAAAGTGTCTTTTTCTTCTTCTTCCTATATACTTGATATGTAGATATATTTGTCTTCTACGAATATTCAACAACCACTCCAATAATATGATTCTTTATTGACTACTAGTCAATCATCTCATTATCAATATACAAACAAATTTCCCGGTCATCATATTATTTTCTTTTATAAGCAGTCATTTTAATTGGTCATGGATTCTCTTCTCTTACACAACTAATTTTTGTCTTTTGGTTTTTATGTAGGTAGCATGCTTGCAGGCACAAGTAATGCAAATGAAGGCACAACTAGACCAGAACCAGATGGAGTCCAGGAACTTGGAGAATCATTGGTCAGATAATGTTATTAGACAACCATTGAATCCATTTTGTTTCACTTCCATGAATAACCCCACATCTCCTCAGAGCTCACTTGATTCAATTGATTATAGCAGCATCAATGATGGAATGAGCATGCTAGATGTACAAAGAAGAGAGGATTTCTCACTGCAAGCTTGTAATTCTAAGAAAAGATCATATAACAATGACTTGGATGAGTTGCAAGAATTGGCACTCAGGATGATGAGGAACTGTGACTAGGATAGTTATAAAGTTAATCCTTAATTGTCTTTATTTAATTTCTTGAAGGATATTAATATTCCTTTGATGCTGAAGGGTGATAGTTTTTTTGCCTAGTGAGTGTCAAGAAGAAACGTGCTTGTCATAAATGATAAGCCTAAACCAGCACTAGGCTTTTCGGTTTTTGGATTCAATCCAAAAGAAATCAAATTTTTGAAGACTTGCAAAGTCTTTTTTCTCTTTAGCTAGCTCTCTGACGAGTTATATTGTTTTACTCAAATTAGTGTAGTAATTAACTTCCAGTGTTTAAATAATGTAGTTTTATTTTAAATAAAATAATAAAGACACGCCCCTTTAATACATATAGGAAGCCTACAAAATCGGGATTGATTGTCTTGAATTATTCTGCATTGTTTTGCCTTTGAATTATGTGGCCTTCATGTCCTCCTCTGTCTTTTTTTATTAAAAAAAAAAAAAATAGAACATCCTACTCCTTACAGGTAAGATTTTATAAGCAACAAAATTATTTCTCAAGTATTTAATTTTGAACAATCTCATGTCAATTTATCCATTTGTTCAACAATCTTTCTCAATCCTTCTTAAATCTAATATTATATATATATATATATATATATATATATATATATTCATTTCTTTTATTACTTACGTTCCTAAATATAATTTTTTTTCTCCAAATTATCTTAAAGGTTGTAAATCAGTTACAAGAATCTTATATTTGAGATTGGAAGTAGTGATAGATAAACACAAATGGTTTTTTTCTCTGCCCTTGTTTTATGCTAGTATAAGTAGTGTCACATTCGCATTAATTGTGAACTACACTAGTTTTGTTTTTTTATTTTTCACAAAGAAACAACTAAGGGGACCAAAAGAGATCATTGTGAACCTTATAGCTTATGATTCCGCATGTCTATAAAACTTTTTGTACACGTTTATGTTGCTAAAAGTTGGAAATCATCAGTAACTTAAGTCAAAAGTTATCAAGTCGCTAGCTATTTTTTGATCAAAATGCAATGTTTCCTTGGCTGTATTGATGAGACTTCTTTTTAGCATTTTGTTTTGGAAAAAAGAATGAAATAAATATAAATGTACGCTTATTTTTTCTTCTATTTCCTTTTTATTTCTCTTATTCTTTCTAATCACATTATTTATTGGGTCTGCCACTTTAGTTTTATTTCTTCTTTTATAATTATTTTTTGTCCTTTTCATCTTTCTCTTTCTTAAAACCCATACATTCATTTTATGGTAGAAGTTTATGATTGCCCTTGTCCCATACATGACTAATGGTTAAAGGCAAGCACAACCTTAGGGTCATTGGACCACAGTTATCTCGTTTTGTAAATTTTAACGAATAGGTTTACCTAACATTAGTGTGTTTTTCTAATAGTACCTAAACACTGATGATTTTGTATACATATGAGTAGACACAGTGTTTCCTGGATTTAATGCATAGTCTACAATCTACATCTCAAGTTTTGTTTCTCCCCACTCTATAGTAACATGAAATCGGGAGACACCTATACATAGAAGACACCTGTATATAGAAATTACAATTAAATTCAAAGTCGTTTACAGTCAATTATTGGTGTTGAGTCATGAGTCTTTTTCCAAATTCTAACTTTCTTCTCCTTTACTTAATATGAAAGTTAATTCTACATCAAGAAATTTCAACGTTTGATATTGCTTCTCGTTACAGGGCGGAGTATATAGTAGAATCATGGAAGCTCAAGGACAACTAATTCTTGGAAAATGTTATGCGAAAATCAAATGGGACAACAAAAAGTTGTCCTTCTTAAATAATTTATATGTAATTTTTTTTAAATGTCAATAAAATATTTGTGACTCAGAATTAGTGGAAAAAAAATTGTCTCTAAATTTGATTACTTATTTTCTTTATTTTTGCTGTAAATTTTGGAGTGTATTTTTTGTACGTGTGTCCATGGAAGAGATAAAAAAAACAAATAATAGATAAAAATAATTATGTGATATTATATACAATGCTAAATTTGTATGTTTAGATAGTAAAACTATTTTTTTTTCTTGGCAAATACGATTGGCTTGAAAAGGAGAGAAACATAATCATTTTGCATTGATTTACTCTTGTCCGGCCATATTTTTCAAAGCATGATTTTCTGGTAGGAAAATAAACAAAAGAAAAAGTAATGAAGCAAAAGGGAAATATTACTGGGCCTATGTTGGTCCAGAGTGATAAAAAGAAAGAAAATAAGTACACAGTTACTATTTAAACTTACTATCTTTACTAGTACACTCCCTTTTTCTCTTTTCTAAATTACCCTTCATTTCTCTTATTTTCAAATTTAGCAATTGCATCATAATCCCAATTGCTATTGTAATTAAAAATCGTTCTCCCAAAACCAAACAAAATGGCGGAGAATGATGCCCCTTTTCCCTAAATTGGAACATCTTTTTCTTTTCTTTTTTCTCAGAAAAATAATTGTGTGGTATTTGTGCCGTTTCAATTTGGATAAACGTTGAGATTCTATGATGGAGATAAGGGTGGACTTGCCCGTGTCGACAAATTGAACTTTTTTATGCTTCTTGATTCAAAAATTGTGGGTTTCGACATTGAAAAATGGTAGTTTCGGGAGTGGGTGTTGGGTTTGATTCATTTTTGTTTTGATCAACCACAAATCTAGGTGAAACAACATTTAGGATATAGTGAAATAAATTAAGAATGACTATGAGATTGAGATTTTCTACATGACAAGGTTTTGGATACACAGTGCAAAATGTTGGGGTTATGTAGAAAATTTTGCCCGTCATCTTCTCACCCAGATCTGAATCGCGAGCCATCATCAACCCTGATCACCTCCGCACCGTCTCCTCCACACTATGAACCACCACCAATCACCAAATACACAACTACTATGCACACCCCCACATCGGCCAGATCTGAACCCAACCACCCCTGCACATCCAAACACCACCGCGGTCGATGAGTTCAATGTGGCGACCTTTGCGGCACTTCTCCTTTTCGATAATGGCAGAAGGTCGTGGATATTGGAGCATTCCCCCACTTAGCGGCACGGTGGTGCTGGTGGCGGTGCGCTAGCGTTGAGGTGAAGCTGAGGACGAAGGTGCTGTTTGGGTTAGGGTGTCGTGAAGGTGGTCAACGGAAATACGACTTCTTTTTAATATTCAATAAAACAAAAATGTGTTTTTCATATACGTAATTTTTTAGCACCCCACTTGGGAAATAGAAATTAATTTATTTTGTTTTATCTAAGGCCCAATTGAATTTCTAGACAAGCTGTGGACATGTGTTAGTCCAATTCGAGTGAAACAACAAAAATGAAGACAACAAAGTTATTGGATCAAATATTGGTCCAATATAACTTGGTAAATGCAAAAATAAGGAGAGAAAATATAAAAAAAGATAAACTGACAAAATTGAGTGTTTCAGTGTTCTCCATCATGATCAAATAATAAAAGAGTTGTAATGATTAATGCATATATAACAGAAATTTTAGCTTGTAGAAATTGATCCATCCTTGTATATACAGTGTGTGATTTAATTATCATATACTTACCGAACTTCTATATGTACTTTAACTTAAATAATGAAATTATTTTATAATTTCTTTGCATGCTACTAAATATTATTGGTGAATTCCAAAATATTTTGATCTTTAAAAAGTAAAAACTAAATATGCATCATATATATATAGCTTCTAATTTTAAGAACGTGAAAATTACAAATTTGGATCATACAATTATTAATGAAACAACATTAAGATCTGTCCAATTTCTTGAAAGAAAATTATCAAAAATCGTTGTGCTTTAGCCAACAGTTATTGAAATGGAATAGTTTAGGTCCTCAAGTGAGATCATCAACCTTAAGAATTTGGAGACAGTGATCATACACATCCTTGTTGCAGACCTCCACTACTACAAAATTAACATTTAATATCAATTTTTTTGAACATTTAACATAAATTTTGAATATTTATTGAAACAATCATCATTAAAAGTGAGATATTTTAACACCGATTATAAAAATTGATGTTGAAATACAATATACAACATTGATTTTCCCCCAAACCGATGTGATATAATAGTAAATTGTCCAAACAAATAAAACAAAAACGACATCGGTTCTGAAATAACTGATGCTGTAAGTATTATACAACATCAATTCTGTCAAAATCGATGTTTTTGTGTTTTTTTTAATATTATGTTTATTTTTGACATTATCAGATTTGGGCTCTCTCCATTTCTCTGTCTCAGTCAGTTTTGTCTCTGGTAGTTAATGATATATATATATATATATATATATATATATATATATATATATATATATATACACACCCAGAAAGATAAGCAAAAACTAGAAGAGATGGTGAAAAACACTTACTCTGATAAAAGTGGACTTAGGAAAGCAGCACGGACACCAGAGGAAGACAAGAAATTGATTGCTTATATTACCAGATATGGTCACTGGAATTGGAACCTACTCCCCAAGTTTGCAGGTAACTGAGAATTTCTATCGATCCTATTATTTCTTCTTTTGCGCGGTTGGAGAAGGAACTTTTCTACAAATTTTATTTTTTATTCAATTGTAATTTTTATTTAAAATCCCTTGTGATGTTCCATATTTTTGTAGAGATAGACCTAACAATACCGGTGTTGTGTTATGAAACAATTATTGTGTTGTATATGTATAACTGGATTCAGTTTTCAGGTCTTGAAAGGTGTGGAAAAAGTTGCAGGCTAAGGTGGCTGAATTACTTAAGGCCTAATATCAAAAGAGGGAACTACACTTAAGAAGAAGATGAAACTGTTAAATATCAAGATGCTCCAACGTCTCGATAACAGGTATATGAAATGGGAACAAATTCAATTGAGTAGTCTAGGGGGGGAAAAAAAATTCAAAAATAAAAACTTCAGGAAAGATGTTCACTTCTTACATGCATAAACATAAGGGAATTTTTCCAATATTGTTCATCACCCACCTCATTCTTTCAACATTCATAATAAAATTTCTAAAAATGCAAACGGAATGATTCCAACTCTCATGATTCAGTTAACATGTCTAGTTCAATCTAAAAATACAAGGCAAGTCCACATAATCAGAACAATACAGAATTCACAAATCATAGCTGTTGTCCAGTATAAATCGCAAACAAAGACTCGTCACAATGTAAAATTCACTATAAATAACATAAAGCTCGGAATGCTGTGTGGTCGATTGAAAACTAGACGCGTTCACTTGTTCATTTATGTATATTTCCACTCTCATATGCGTATCATGGTTACAACTTACATGCTTTCCTTTTTAATCTGAGAACTTCAAGTTCAGTATAGCAATTGAAAGCCGTAACCATGCTTACAGATGCAGAATTACAAAGGAAATGAGATGTGCAAAATTATAAACTGAATTTGAAATTCTTTTATCGGCTTACATATTTATAGAAGTTAGCAGAATAAAAGAGTTAAGAAAATACTTGTCATTCTCAATAAGCTGTGTTGGATAAAAATAGGATTTTGATGCAGGTTCAGAATTGTTTACCGAGTGAGAATATATAAGATTTTGATAAATTAATGATCATTGATCAAAATTATAAAAACAATATGATTTAAACCTGACAACATTTCAAGTACTTCACTAGCATGTAAAATTAAGAGGATAAAATTTTAGTTTGTGGTAATTTTTTTAGTTTCCTTAATAATAGAAAACATCTTGCAAGTATATGATTCTCACAAATTCTAGAGAGAGAATACATACATCTTCTATATAAGAGGAATAGTGCATCTGTGTTCTATGTATAACAGAAGTCATATCTTTAGTTTGCTCGGAAATCAATAGAAATAGATCTATCTTTGCATTAGTGATAACAACATATCAGAGACCACATTTATTCAAGAAACAGGACGATGATGTTTCAGAAATAGAATGAGAGATTTTTACTCCCATTAGACAGCAAATATTTTAGAAAACTTTTCTCGATTATAATTTAATCCTTTTATTTATTAGTTCCTTCATAAATCATTGGTCACATGCTCCTCACATTAGATATTTAAAGTCTTACAAAATCATTGGAATGACAACAACAAATTGAAGGAAAGAATTCGAGTATCTTTCTATAAATCGTGTGCTCGTGTTGTCTTAAAGTGAAGCCAAATTCAAATCTTATCTCTATGCAAGTAGATAAGACTTAAGTGAAGTGACAAAGACATGTGGTCTTACAAAGGAGGATCCATCATGAGCCAGCAATATCACTAGTAAGTAGTTTTGTTCCCCCCACCAAAAACCACTGGTTTAGCATCACTTTTGAAGCCTCCCTCTCTCTATATAAGTAACACAACACCTCTCTATTTGCTTCATCAAAAATCTATTTTTCTAGTGTTCTCTTGATTACCAAAAATCTTATGCAGATGAATGAAATAAACAGAAATAGAGAAAAAGACACAAGGATGGAATTGCAAAAGGGAAGAGAAAGAATTAAGTTTAAAATTGAAGCACATTGGATTCGGAGTTAATACGATGAATGCGGGTTGTAAAGGAAGGAAACTAGTGTATTCGAATGACTGTATTTTTGAGGAAAATAAAGATTAAAAAAGATAGCATGATTATTATGGAAATAAAATGATGTTACTAAAAGTAAACCACAAAAATTTCAGATAATAAACACTTTGTTGCTTGTTACTAATAGTAAATCACGAAAACCACGAAAACTTCACATAATCAAAATCACAAATCACATTGTAAGTTTAGCCACGAAGAGAATGTAAGAACCTAAAACCAATAGCAGTACCAACAAGAGCTTAGGGCTCGAAAGGGTTTGGCCGAAACTCGGAGACAATGGAACGAGAAAACTCAGAGGCATGGGAACGACGACGATGGGCACAACGCCATCGGCAACACAGACGAGAGGCGACAACAATGGCACAAAGAGAGGCACATAGGTTAATTTGGCCATGAAGAGAGGCGAGAGACATTTGGGCACGACAAATAGAATGAAATAAGAGTTTTCAACATTTAGTGTGAAGCACAACATCGATTTCAAGCAGATCTGGGCAAACCGATTCGGGTCCGTGAGCTACTCGCGAAACCCGCAGCTTGCACGATATATATGTCTCATTTTTTTGAGCCCATTTAAAAAGCAGGATTTTTAGCCCACTCCACATAACCCGCATGTTAAACAGGTTTTACCAGCAGGTATTTTAATCTCTATTAAAAAATAAAATAGGATATGCGGTTTAGCAAAAAAATGGGAGTGTTTTAGCAAAACTAAAACCCCTAACCTAAGGTCCAACTTTAATTGACAATGATGCTAAACTAAACCTAAATCCCTTTGGCGCACTCACTCACCACTCAGACAGCCACCTCCGCCACGCACTCACCTCTCCTTACGCAGCCACCAGCCAATAGTTAGTCACCATGCCGGCACCACCACGGCTCCTCCGCTAATGTAGACAGTCACGTAGACTCCTCTCTTTCGCACTCACACTCTTCTCTCGGACTCCTCCTCTCCTCCCGCTGCACCATGTGCCGCCATGGCTCCTCCACACGGCTCGCATGACAACAGTTTCCCTCACACTCCTCTTCTTTTTTTTTTTTTGGTTAATGCAGGCTACCCGCAAAACCCATGGGTTATGCGGGGCGAGGGCAGGTTCAATAAAAACAAATTCATTTAGAAAGCAGGCTTTGCGGGTAATGAGTTTGGCGGGTGCAGGTTTGGCGAGACAAATTTACCTGCATGCCCACCTCTAGTTTCAAGGAACACCGATGTTGACACGCCAATATCAACATCGGTTCTAAACAAAGCTGACGTTGAGTTCAATTGTTAACATTGATTTTCCCATAACCGATGCTAATCATGACTACTTAATTACAAAAGGCCACCATGCATCAATTAATACCAGTTTTCATATAAATCGATGTTAACTGGACTATATAATTTCTATATTCTATAGTAATGGATCTTTCAAGTTTCACAACTTGACAATTGGCTATATAAATCAATGTTAATTAGCCGATGTAATTTCTATATTATGTAGTAATGGATCTTTCAAGTTTCACAACTTGACAGTCGACTCATTCACCTGAATTGGGCATAAACCATAGGTCATATGTGAACCTCTTGCCCAACATTAGGAGTTCCATACTTTCTATGAACTTAATAAATTAATTATTTGTTTCTTTTTCTTTTTTTCTAAAAAGAAAGTAGAGAGACAGATTAAAGGTCCCAACTAATTATACAAGCTTAGCTTTTCTATGAACTCGTCATATCCCGACCACTGATCTCTTGTTTAATTATGTTAGAATCAAAAACATTTTTTTCGTTCAAAATTATATATGACTTTTTACACGGGTATTTTTCTTTTATAAAAAAATATTTAGATGTTTTTTCAGTCATGTATTCATTTGGAGCAATGCGCTTAATTTAGAAAATGATTTAAAGCTTTTACTAACCATTTTATAAGATATATAATATTATTGACATTTTACCTAACATTAATTTATTGTTCTGGTCAACAATTTCAAAATCTGAAATAAAGCCTTCCAATATAGTGGAAGTATATGCATTACTATAAACCATTTTAAAAGGCATTTGAATTAATTAGTAGTGGGGGAGGATAATGTTGGAGTTTTTGTTTAAACTCCATGGGTTATGAATAAAAGGCGGTTGGAAAAATGTTAGAAAAATAATAACTACTCCTAACCGCTCCTAGGAAAGGTTAGAAAAAATAATAACTACTCACAACCGTTCCGATAACAAACGGTTGCAATGGTTCATCACCAAGAGTGGCGATGGTTTACCAACAACTCTTCAACAGGGTTGTTTATTGTCTATAAATAGATACAGAGACAGTCAGAAAATAGAAAAGAAAAACTGATAGAGTTTTGATAGTTAATCTTTTCTAATATTCTCGCTTAGATACTAGTGCATTTTCATATCACATAACTCTTCACTCTTTCTAAGTGGTTCCTCAAGCATTAGCTTTGTTCATTTGGACTGTTGATTTGAAGTGTCATCAATCTTCAGACGTTGATTCGTTCTATCCTGGGAGACAATTGTTCATCAACCTTTGGCATCAATTGGAGGAAACAAATTGTCTTAAGGAGACAACATCGTTGGGCTCGGATCCTTTCATCTCTTTACATCTGTTTCTGATTCATACTTATCATACAAGTTCTGTTTAAATTGGTTTTTGTGCAGTTATAGTAGATTATATTGTTCATCTTGACTACTCAGATTCTGACCCTTGTGCAATTGGATATATTCCAATTCTAAATTAACTAATAAATCTAACAACTTAAGACAATTTGCTTTAAATCTGGGTTCAGTATATTTTATCTTTTTGTATTATATATTGTTGTCTACTCTTTGTACTTTTGAACGATTAATCTGTGTGATTAATCAGTGTTTCTGTTTGTGTAACAGAAATGACTTCGCCAAGTGCAAACTTGGTCAACAACAATAAAGCTCCCTCTGTTTCAACTCTTGCTGAAAAGCCTGAAAATTTAATGGGGTTAATTTCAAGCGTTGGCAACAGAAAATGTTGTTCTATTTGACAACCCTATGTTTGGAGCGTTTTCTCAAGGAAGATGCTCCGAAGTTGAAAGAAGGAGACGAACATGATAAAGAAAAGGTTGTTGCGGTTGATGCATGGAAGCACTCTGATTTCCTATGCAGAAACTACATCCTCAATGGTCTAGACAATTCCTTGTATCATGTGTATAGCACTTTAAAAACCAGTAAGGAATTGTGGGATAGTCTAGATAAGAAATACAAAACAGAAGATGTTGACTTGAAGAAATTCATTGTTGGAAAATTTCTGGACTTCAAGATGGAAGACTCTAAGAATGTGATGAGTCAAGTGGAGGAACTTCAAGTGTTAGTGCATGAAATTCATGCTGCGGGGATGACCATGAGTGAATCATTTCAGGTTCTGTGGTTATTGAAAAATTACCACTATCCTGGAAGGATTTTAAGAACTATCTCAAGCATAAGTGCAAGGAGATGACACTTGAAGATCTAATAATAAGGTTGAGGATAGAGGCAGACAACAAAGTTGATGAAAAGAAATTTGGCAACAATCCTTTAGTCTCTAGGGCTAATGTTGTTGAAGAGGGATCAAAGTCCAAGAAACGGAAATATTCCGATGTTGGAAATGCTAAATAAGGCAAAGGTAAAGGAAAAAAGTTCAAAGGCAATTGCTACAATTGCGGTAATCTGGGCCACCGTGCAAAGGGTTGCAAAAAGTCACAGAAATCCAAAAAGAAGACTACTCAAGCCAACTTGGTTGATACCGCTTGTGGAGAAATTGAAAATCTCAACTTAACAGCGGTGGTGTTGGAGTGTAACCTTGTAGGGGACACTAAGGAGTGGTGGGTGGATACCAGTGCCACTAGGCATGTTTACTTTATTGCCTAAAGTTGAATGTTCTAATACTAAATGTCAAGTATGTGTTGAATCAAAGATTTCAAAATTACCTTTTTTCTTTTGTTGATAGATCAACTGAATTGTTAGATTTAATATATACTGATATATGTGATATGAAAACTGTACCATCTAGGGTAATAAGAAATATTTTATTACTTTTATTGATGATTACAGTATATACTATTATGTTTATTTACTTAATAGTAAGGATAAAGCACTTGTTGCTTTTAGACAATACAAAAATGAAGTTGAAATCAACTTAAGAAGAAAATTAAGGCTATAAGGAGCGATCGTGGGGGAGAATATGATGGCCCCTTTGAGGAATTCTGTATAGAATCTGGGGTTATACATCAGATGACTGCTCCTTATGCACCGCAATCAAATGAGATTGCAGAAAGGAAAAATCGGACATTAAAAGAAATGATGAACGCTATGTTAATCACGTCTGATTTACCACAGAACTTGTGGGGGAAAGCCATTTTGACGGCAAACTATATTATTAATAGAGTTCCTCACAAAAAGACAAAGAGCATACCATACGAAGTATGGAAAGGAAAGTAACCATCCTTGAAATACTTGAAAGTGTGGGGGTGCTTGGCTAAGGTTGCGGTTCCTAAACCCAAAAGGTTGAAGATCGGACCTAAAACCGTGGATTATGTAGTCATTGGTTATGCACTTAATAGTACTGCTAGTCGATTTTTGGTTTATAAATCCGATGTCTCAGATATACATGTTAATACGATTATTGAATCAAGGGATACTAGGTTCTTTGAGGATATATTTCTGTATAAAAAGGCATATGAACCAAGTGGCAATGACAATGATAATGTTGTGAGACCTCAAGAGACTACAACTAGTGTTAATCCTGTAGAGGAAGAACCTAGAAGTAGTAAGAGGCAAAGGACCACCACATCCTTTGGACCTGATTTTCTAACATATCTATTAGAAAATGAACCTCAGACGTATAAAGAAGTTGTAACATCCCCAGAGGCACCATTCTGGGAAGAGGCTATCAATAGTGCAATTGAATCCATCCTGTCAAATCACACTTGGGAATTGGCAGACCTTCCTCCTGACACTAAGCCTCTAGGAAGTAAGTGGGTCTTCAAAAGGAAGATGGCACTATTGATAAATATAAAGCTAGGCTTGTAGTCAAAGGCTATAAGCAACGCGAAGGTCTCAACTACTTCGATACCTATTCACCTGTTACAAGGATTACATCCATTAGGATGTTAGTCGCACTAGCAGCGTTGTATGGGTTAGAACTACATCAAATGGATGTTAAGACAACTTTCTTAAATGGAGACTTAGAAGAAGAGATCTATTTGGAACAACCTGAAGGGTTTTCTGTTCCAGGACAAGAACAGAAAGTTTGTCACTTAATTAAATCCCTTTACGGGTTAAAGCAAGCTCCAAAACAATGGCATGCAAAGTTTGATAAAGTTATGTTATCGAACGGTTTTAGTATTAATGAATGTGACTAGTGTGTCTACATTCAAAATAATGATAAAGGGTTTGCCATAGTCTGTCTTTATGTAGACGACATGTTGATAATGGATAGTAATAATCAAATGATTAAAGCTACTAAGCAATATCTTGCCTGCAAATTTAACATGAAAGATTTGGGAAGAGCAGATGTTATTTTGGGTATCAAAATCCATAGAACATCAAGAGGTTTGGCTCTATCACAGGCTCACTATATTGCAAAAATTCTTGAAAAATTCAAGAGTTTAAATATAACTCCTGTGAATAATCCCATAGACTCTAGTCTTCGACTATTGAAGAATACTGGCAAAGCTAAAGCACAAAAGGAATATGCTCAAGTATTAGGCAGTCTTATGTATGTT
>PYAF01001175.1:3301467-3319748 GCA_007407185.1 Glycine tomentella
TGTCGCTTTACGAGTAATCCAAACGTGTATCATTGGAAAGCTATGATAAGAGTTTTAGCATACCTAAAGCACACTCAAATCTTTGGTTTGCATTACAAACAATACCCTGCAGTTATTGAAGGATATTGTGATGCAAATTGGATCATGGGTTCTAATAATACTAAATCCACAAGCGGATAGGTGTACACCCTTGGTGGGGGTGCTGTATCTTGGAAATCGTCCAAGCAGACTTGTATTGCAAGACCAACTATGGAAGTAGAATTTATCGTTTTAGATAAAGTCGGTGAGAAAGCAGAATGGCTTCGTAATTTTGTTGAGGATGTTCCCAGTTGGTCAAAACCAGTACCAGCTGTAAGCATACATTGTGATAGCCAAGCCGCCATTGGAAGGGCTAAGAACGTCTTGTTTAACGGCGAGTCTAGACATATATGTCGTAGAAATGATATTGTTAGACAACTACTCTCGAATGAGATCATCTCAATAGACTATGTGATGTCTAAAGAGAACATAGCAGATCCATTAACTAAAGGGATTCCTAGAGAGCTAGTTGAAAATTTGTCGAAAGGAATGGGTTTAAGGCCTATCAATTGTTGATCATCGCGGTAACTCTACCTTGATGAGTGGAGATCCCATGAACTAGGTTCAAAGAGACAACTAAGTCATGATAGATTGTTAAACATTGTGGAGTTTTTAAACTCATACTCATTCCTATGACAATACAGTGTATATGAGGGTAAGCATAACGACTTTTAATGGTTTCTTAATCTGATGTGTTCAGATGATGTATGTGGAGGTATATATATCACAAGAAATCACCTATGTGAGTGTGAAGTGAAGGTCACTTCAATGAGAACTTAAAAAGGCCGATTCTCTACAACACTTGTAGAACCAGGAAGGTGTCTACGGCCAAAATGGATACAACAATGAGGACAAGCAATGCTAGAAAAGCAATTGTGTGTCTCCTATTATCTCAGTATACACCATAAAGGTCGACGATTCAAGGCATCACGATCACCGATTGACCTAGTATACCTGATAGGTTTACACTAGAGAAGGTTCAAAGGTAACCCCTACCTATCTCGATGCAATTGTTTCTAGCCGAGGAATCACACTTGGATACATATTCATATACATTTAGTCATGTTGAATTGATCTCTTATTCATGAGGGGGATTGTTGGAGTTTTTGTTTAAACTCCACGGGTTATGAATAAGAGGTGGTTGGAAAAAGATTAGAAAAATAATAACTACTCCTAACCGCTCCCGGGAAAAGTTAGAAAAAATAATAACTACTCCCAACCGCTCCGATAACAAACGGTTGCAATGGTTCATCGCTAAGAGTCGCGATGGTTTACCAACAACTCTTCAACATGGTTTTTTGTTGTCTATAAATAGATACAGAGACAGTCAGAAAATAGAAAAGAAAAACTGATAGAGTTTTGATAGTTAATCTTTTTTAATATTCTCGCTTAAATACTAGTGCATTTTCATATCACATAACTCTTCACTCTTTCTAAGTGGTTCCTCAAGCATTAGCTTTGTTCATTTGGGCTGTTGATTTGAAGTACTATCAATCTTCAGACGTTGATCCGTTCTATCCTGGGAGACAATTGTTCATCAACCTTTGGCATCAATTGGAGAGAACAAATTGTCTTAAGGAGATAATATTGTTAGACTCGGATCCTTTCATCTCTTTGCATCTGTTTCTGATTCATACTTATCATATAGGTTTTGTTTAAATTGGTTTTTGTACAGTTATAGTAGATTATATTGTTCCTCTTGACTACTCAGATTTTAACCCTTATGCAATTGGATATTTTCTAATTCTAAATTAACTAATAGATCTAACAGATAACAACTTTAAAATTATAATAAAACAACAAATTAAAAGAGTAAGGACCACCATATTGAGTGTAGAAGCTGAAACCAATGAAAAGGGAAACCCCAATATACATATTTGATAATCATGGAGAGAGACAGACTCAAGTGTCTTGATAACAAAAACAAACACATTTTTCTATATATTCCTCTCAAACATGCACTAATCCACTATGACAGAAGAAAATAAAACCAATGCAAGCGAGATAAAATTGCACATCCTGAAACTATACTATAGCCGGAGCAAGCCATGTAAATAAGCAAGTGAAGTAATTAAACTCCTTATTATAATACTATATATATCAACCATTTTCATTTTTTTTTCCAACACAACAATTTTTAAACGAATTCAAATATTGTCATGATTCATGTCATTATATATCAGCATGTTCAAGTAATTCAGCTTGCCTGATTAAGAAAATATACAGAGGTATTTGATCCTATATCTTCTTTCATTTTGCTTCTTGTCTCTGTGTGATTGCTGTTAGGGAGCTGGCTGGCGTTTTTCAAAACTTAGGATATACATAGTAGAGACTTAAATCACATTCAAATCAAACCATTAACAAATTTCAAACTATTTGTGCATCAATTTTAGATACCATATATATAAAAAAATTCATATACTAATTAACGATTATTTCTTAGACTAGTCTTGTAGGTAAAGATTTTGTTTAACGAAAAATGAAACTTGATATGTTCGTATATATATATATATATATATATATATATATATATATATACACACACATAAACCCATAATATCTGTATATATATTAATAGTTGAATTTTTTCAAACAATTTATATAGCAGGGACAAAACAAAAGACTAATTAATATCCGTTAGTATATAAACTTTTTAGTAATATATACTATTTGTCAACACTATGCACTTCTTCTTTTTTAGGTCTTAAAAATTTAGTCAAAGAAATATAAGAAGGGATCCAAACTCATTTACATATTAAAGAATTATATTATTGCTTACGATGATGCAGTATACATTCGTTCAAGTTTATTGTACCATCCACTCAACAAAAATGAAATAAAACCGCCGTTCACCTTTTTTTTTTTTTTCAAGTCCAAGAACATACTTTTGTTATATCAATATAGTTTTATCTTGGAGCCTAATGAATCCTGGAACATATATACTACTCTAATATATATACCCAGGTCAGGCTGGATGCAAGTCCTTCATAGAATTTTAGGGATTAAAATCATGATATTAAATGAATAATAAATATATCTTGTTTTCTTTTAAGGAAATAAATATATCTTGTTTAGTCATTTTAAAAACAAATTTATTTTAAAAGGAGGATCTGTTACTCCAAAAATAACTTTATTTAATTTAAAGCAGCCTTATTCCAAGAATATATATATATATATATATACACCTTAAACTAACGTTAATGATGTGTTTTAGAGTCCAGAATAACCCTAATTAAGGCTGTTCTTTTTGAATTTTACAATACATATGAGCCACCGCGCATCATATATATAAACTATATGTATACACACGTTAACACATTCATAAATAAGTACATTAGACAAGCAAGAGACATTGAAAAAGTAAAATCTCATGAATCTGCAGTGTAGAAAATTAAAAGACCAAGTCTGCTTTTCCACTTACCAAAAATAATAGCTGAGAAAGTAATATATATGTATATATATATATATATATATATATATATATATATATATATATATCTTCAGTATCATATCTATAATTCAAACCAAGCTAAGGAACTACGGCAGACAGATTTATACTTTTTGCATGTAGAATATACAGCACATATATTTAACCTTATGTTTATTGCACATGCTTTCATCCTGTAACCGTGTACAAAGGTGCAGTGGGGAAAAATAAGAAAATGCAACGTATGTTGTCCCAAGTAACCGTGGTAGCTTGCCAGAAAATTCCTTAAGGGAATGGAATTTTCTTAACTTATCCTAAGTAAAAATAGGGTTAAACAACCTCATAGTAGATAATTAGTAAAGATGGTTGGTACAATATTTAACACCATTTTACTTGAGATAAATTAAACAACCTCCTTCAGAAATATACTACATATATATTTTAGTTATAAAAATTAGTCTGAACCATATATCCTCTGTATAGTATGTGCCTTTGCCTAGCTGATAGCTCTAAGGGATTTATTTCAGAGGAATATATAAGAGTTCCCTAGACGGTTTCTGAACTTAATTAATCTGCTACTTTGGAATGTTTAAGGTACAATCAGTTACTTTCCCAATGGAACATTCCGAGGCACGTTCAACATGAATCCACCTTTCATGTTAGATTTACATTCTTAGACACTAGGGTTTTCAAATAAATAAGAGTTGGCTCTGACAAGGGATTAATCTCTCACAAAGTAGCAAATTAACAAGATTGTCTCTGAAAAAAGGATATACGTGGAGGAAAAAAAATACAAACACACCCTTAAAGTAATGTTCTAAATATATAATATTCCACGCACCAAACGTGTTGTATTTGAGAAATGGTAATTAAATATCATTAAGGTATCTAAGGACAGGATTTATTAATAAGTCAAAATTTAGGATATGTGCTAGAAACAAACCCATTTAATTAGCTCTCATAATCTCATACAAAACCAGAGAGTTTATCTGAGACTTAACAGGATTAAACTCGATTAAAGACAATAGAAGAGGGTGGGCTAATTCCATTCCAATTATAATCTAAACATTCCTATGCTTTCCTAGCTAGCTTATTTACGGCAACAGAGTATATATAGTGCATGCTTCACAATATGCAGCAGCAATTCAAAATTGATAATAAGCTTGTCTTCATCATCAATTCTTTTCATGAATGTGATCGAGTTCCGTATCCAAAAGCCACTGAATGTAAATCCTCCACTTCATGAAAACCCCATGTCCTCCTGTTTGTTTGCATGTCATAGGACATGGAGTAGCTATTAGAACTATCATCGAAGCTAGAGAAGGAGTTGTTTCCTTCCATGGCTCCTGAAGTTTCATAATTAATCCCAATAGGGTTTAGATCTTCCATGAGGGCTTTGTTCCCATAATGTTGTGTTGATAAATTAGTACACATGTTAGGAAGAAATTCTGGCCCCAGGTTGGAATTTCCCACTTGATTAAACCAACTTTGAAGATCTTGAGGTAAAGCAGAAGAAGATTTTTCAAATAATTTTTCACTAGGGTTTCCCCTGATAAAGCCATTGAGACAACTCTGAGCAGCTTGTTCCTTGAGATAAGCTAGCTGTGCTTGTAAATTGACCACCTATATATGTATACAAAGATCAAATTAAGCAAAAGTTTTTTATCATACGAATCAAAGATAAATACCAAAATTTTATAATAATTCATACACTCAGTTTAACCAACTGAATTATACTCCCTTAAGCAAAAGTGCATGCACCTATATTTATATATATATACTAATTAATTTATTGTACAAATTAAGCACATGTTGGCTAGCTAGGGCTTTCAATTTATATGCAAATTGTGAGAGGGAAAATAACAAACCTGTTGTTGGAGTGCAAAAATATGGGAGACACAGCCATAAATTGGATCCTGAAGTCTGGCTTGAGCTTCATATGAGATTGTGACTGCAGCTTCACAACGCTCACTCATAGGAAGGTGAGCAAGGAGCTTTGAGACATTGCTTGCACCAAAGACCTTATGAATGGCTGCAAAATGGGTAGCACCTTGCTCATGGCAAAAGTAAGGTGCAAAAACACAACCTCTCGCACATTTTCTTCTCAAGAATTTGCAGGCTCCACAAGGAGATCCTGAACCAGTCATCTTGGCCTTTTCAATTGGAATTTGAGGATACCAATTTGGAATTGTTTCTGGCTCTACTAATTATCTCTTCAGCTTTGTGCTGATGATCATGATCATTTACCACCAACTTTATATACACCGGAGGAAGAGGAAGGGATATATTAGATTAAGGAATAAATAACAATGTAATGTTCCCTTAATGGCCTACATTGTTCATTATTTTTTTCTGTACAAAACGCTGCCATCCCCTACTCTACATTTTTATTTTTATCTCTCGAAAATGAGATTCCATTCAGCATCCTTATACGACAAATGAGCTAGCGTTAACCAAACCCATTTTGTTTAATTGATCATTGGATCTATCTGCCGTTGTCCTTCTTTTCTGATTAATAATATAAATCGTTGCCTTATAATTAAGTGATAGCCGCAAGTGCATATTTATTGGACACTTATGTAATGTTATACTTGACCGAGAGAATAGTATATGAGAATAGAATTAGAACCGGGTTATAATTGTTTACTAGTTAAAAACTTGTTGCAGCTTTATGGTAACTTATAATTATTAATCAATGCAGTTTATGTTTTCCCTCATAATTAACCTTTTGATTGAAATTCGGAAGCTTTTTAGGATTATCTACCATTATTCGACAAAAGAACTAACTATTCTCAGAACGCGCGCCCAACTGTTACCCACAAATTTTTTTCCCCTTCCCACACGTATAAGTATAAAATTTTGAGGTTGGTACCATAATTGCTATTCTCAATCGTTTATGTTTGAGTAAAAAAACTTGCATTATACTTTTTGCTAGAACAACCCAGAGAAAACAACAAATTATAAGTCTGATGATATAGTACAAGGGAGTACTCTCACCAATAAAGTATTGTGGTAGCCTTCCGTAACAATATTTTAACTTTGCTGATAAGAAAACAAAAATATAAGGGTCTCACCAATTAGCGCTAAGAAAAGAAAAAGTTCCTTTTGTAAGTTTTTTCGAAATCAAGATAGGGGCTTATGTATAATTCTTTCCCATTAATTAGGATAGGAAAATGTTAACAGTACACTTTCCAGTAAACTCTTTAATTTAGTATTATTATTAATTTAAATGTACAAAATAATGTGTATGATTTACTAGTATTAGATAGAAAATGAAATTCGCATGATATTGCGAGTCATAACAACTTTAACCAACAAAAAATATTAATTTTACATAATACTACTACTATATATGTTGCTAGCTAGTTATAGCATTTCTCCATTAGTGTATTATTGCTTGCTCTAATGCATACTAGTATATATTGTAGTTTTGCACATTGGATCATTAACCAAAGATAGCAGAAATAAATTTATGCATCGTAGTTTTATAATTAATGTCATTAGAATGTACGGTAATATTTCCTCATATTACATGAAGTTTTAGAAAAATAAATTATTCTAAAATAAATGTTATTTTATAAAATCAATATTGTATTAAATATTTTTTTCTAGATATTAACCTTAATCAATACTTAGTAAGATAAAAAGAATAAATAAGTCATTAGTTAGAGAGATAAAATGTATATTAAAAAGTTACATTTATAATGCTTGTATCAAAGCCTTAAATGTCATATAATTAGGAATGAATGAAGTATAAATTAGTGATATTACTTTAATTAATAGTACATATATTTTTTTAATAAAAATCAAAGACAATATGAGTTTACAATAATTTATATATTTTTACTTAATCAATTAAACTAGATTTCTGAGAATGATTCATATATTTCGGTTTAATGCTAGTAGTTTAAACCAATAATTATCCTGGCAGTCACTGTAAATTTATACAGGGACAATTTGCCTCTATGAGGGGCTCTCTTACAAACTAGTGGCGATTGGTGTCTTTCAACAAGTACTCATTATTAATGTTGAGAAATTGTAATCAGATTGATGGATTAATTAAACATTTAATATGATAAAAGTGTCAAGTGATAAACATTTGCCGGTGGATTATTCTTGTTATAAGAATAATAATTATCCTGTTACAGGTAATCTAAGCATAAAACAAACTTAAAAAATGACATAAAAGAGAAGAAGATTCCAACAATGAGTGAAACAAAAGATAGTGACACAAGTTTAGAGCACCAATGAAGCTAGTTAAGAGAGAGAGAGAGACGATTTTGTTGCCCTTTCTAGAGTTGGAATTGTTTAAGCCTGAAGCTCACGGTTTGTCTAGCAATACCGTATAATTGTCATTTAACAAATATTTCATAACTTTCAGTCACTTTCTTCTGTCTAGTATAGGCACCAACATGTAGACCTCACCCAAATGGCCAAATGAAAAATAGAGGCCCCACTCTCAACCCAAGCTAATTATAACACCCCAATAAAAAGCCGCCAAATAAAATAAAAATTGCGTAAAGAAAACTTTTTTGGGGGCCTGGAGTAGGAGGGGGATTGGACAAATTAAACGGTCTTAATCTTGATTAATTCTTGATCAAGTTGAGAATGTAACCAAACAAGGGAGTTGTTATTTGCAAGAAAAAAACATTTCTGTTCCATGAAAATGCCATTTGCTTTCCTAATTTGAAGGCCAAAGCTTTCTAAACCTCTCCACTATAAGTTTAAAATAAGACTTTTTGTTCTCATCGAAGGGTTTATTATATATCTTGGTTTATGTTGTTTAACGCATATTACTTGTAGTTTTAAATGTTTATATAGTTTGTAGAGAAGTTAAACTTGATTTGTTAGCTCAAATTTATCGTCACTTACGCTGAAAGTTAATGTATTTATGAAAAATGGGAGTGTAAAGGATTTCACTCATATATATATATATATATATATATATATATATGATTATTATTATTATTATTATTTTGAGAAACACTCATATATGATTATTGGATAAAGTGTATATAGTATCATGCAAAATATTAATTATCCCCAAAAATTAAAATATTATATGCTAAATTTAAGAGTAGTTTATAATTGTGCTAGAGAAATAACATGTGCAGGTTAATTAATATGTATATGGATTGGGGTACCTTTGTACTTTTTCAATATACCATTGTTTTTTGTTTTGCAAAAATGATAGCGTGACAAATAAAATGCTATCCCATCACATCATGTATTGTCCAATAGGCATATATATAAACTAATTAAAATGTATAAAATAATTTAATATGGAAACTAAAAAAATCAAAACCATTAAATTATATAAGGATTAAAACAACCAAAATAATTTATGAGAAGTTAAAAACAAAATACCCAAATTATAATAATTAAGATGACCAAAATAATTTTATGGGGGTTAAAAAATAAAATATGCACTAATGTAATAAAACACATTCAACGTAAATTAAAAAATACTTTTAAATTGGTTTTGAATTGATATTGTATCCATTAATGTTGAAAGTCAAATACTTTAACATTGATTTTTAAACTGATGTCAAAAATACATTTTTATAGAACTAAAAAATAAAATACTCAATTTATAAGAAATAAAAATATATTTATATTCAATAAAAAAAAAACTCACTACCACATTGTTGTAAGCCCTTTGTCTTCTCCTTTAACCATCTCAACCACATAAGTTATCATATTGAACAAGCAAATCCAAAACCTAAACCCATTTGAGCCATATCACAACCCAGAACCATGAGGTCTTTTTGGTAATGCAATATGAGATTCTCACCAACCACGAAGACCGAGGACAAAACAAGATTTGATAAGAGCCCCTTATAGTCTTTGCATTTGTCATTTGGGAGTAACAATGCCAACTACATTAATTCTCTAATCCAACACATCAGGTTCTTCGATGCAACATGTTGGTCACATGCCACCATCGAAGTAGAATCGCCATCGGCCCATCGCCATTGCCTGGTCAGGTGGACAAAGAGAAGAAAGAAGAGGTCACAGCTAGTGTCTCCTTTCTAGCCCAAAAATAATAACGATAACATCATATATAGGAAATGCAGAGAACTTCGACATCCTTGGCTTCATGGAGAACTACTTGAATTTGGTGGAAGAAAAAAAAGGTAAGTACAACTCAAGTGAATGCAATAGGGAATATAGTGGAGGATGATTCGTGGTTGGTGTAAACTACATATCACATCACTAAAAGAGCTCATGATTCTGAGTTGCAATTTTGCTCGAACAATTTAGGTTCTGGGTTGGTTCACTTATTGTGGTGGCGTTGGAATGGTGGAAGGATAAAACAAAGGATTTGTAATGATGGTGGTGAATGAGGGATTTTTAATTTTCTTTTTTATTTTAATTTGAGTTAAATATCTTTTTAAGACCCTATAACTTAGGTATTTTATTTTTTAACCCTCATAAAATTATTTTAATCATTTTAGTCATATAATTTAGGCATTTTATTTTTTAGTCCCTATAAAATTATGTTTTTAATTTTAGTGATCATACTTACATGGAAGACAAATAATGCAATAACGTGACACAGATGTCTGTGTGGATAACTTGGTACAATGTTGTAACACTTTATTTGTCACATCATATTTTGACAAAACTTCAATAAATATAAAAACTAATTAAAATACAAAAACAAAATGTTTCAAAGACTAAAAGGTCTAAATAATTTTTTAGGGAGTAAAAATACAAAATACCAAAATTATAAGGACTAATTTTAAAATATATTTAAGCCAAAAGATTAAAACATATAGCTAGGTATATATGTAAGTACTCTAATTTGAACCTTGTAATTAAGAGTGATCATATTCAACTCTTAAAATATTTAACTTGAACTTACTTATTTTTATCCCTACATCAAATAAAATTAGTAAATTCATTCATTACTTGGCCTCAACTTTCATTAAATAGAATTTTTATTACATATCACAATTATGAAATTGAAACTATATCACTACTACAAAATTAGATTCTACAAGATTGTAGATTGATTGCAAAAATAACTTATAAAAACAAACTCAATGACATATTTTGTAATTATAACAAAAGTTTTAATATCGATTATAAGCACAACTAGTCTAAAATCTTTTTTTTTTTTTTTATATGAGATGTTCCTTTTCTGTTCTCTTCAAACCTCACGAAGCACTTCATATTTGTGTGTGTTGGCGGGGGGAGACTACTACTCAAAAGTAACAAATCTAGCAAAGGTGATCAATTTGGCTTGTGATTCGGGACCCAAATGGAGTGGGAGAATTTGACTTTGGAGTGAGGCTTGAAGCTGCAAGAACAAGGATTGGGGGAAGGGTTGTTGAGTTTAAAGGACAGAATGACGAAGGAGTAAAACTGAAACTCGCTCTCCAACACCATCTTCGTCCACATCCGAAACAACGTCGTGAATCTTAAGGAGGTTCGAAGTTGCTAGAATATCAAAGGATAGCTCCCAAAACATGACAAGATGTTGATGAAGTTCAAGATATATCTTGTTCTTGTCAAACCATTCACATCTAGAATTGGCGAATGAAAAATATTACATTGGTTCAAAATAAATTGATATTGGATGAAATTTTCTTATATCAATTCTTTTAGAACCAAAATTAAAATCCTGAATTTTTACATCATTTGAATTTATATTGTTAAAATAAGAGGTGTAAAACTTTATTTTTAATTGATGTTAATTGTTCAAAATGCAGTTGTATAAAAGATAATTTACGATTTTTTTTTCAAAAAATGACTTCCTATTATGAATAATCATGTAAATAACGTTGTTAGATGACGATAGTAAGAAGTTAAGATTTTAAATTTCAATTAGCGACTAAATTATTAAAATAAAATTTATGAGTTGAGTTTATAAAATTGTAAAGATGTTAGTGTAATATTATTTTGTATTTTAAAATTAATATTATATATATTAAATAAATGTAAGATAGATACTAAAATACTTACATTCATACCCATCCTAAATTATATAATTTTGCTGGCAAATAAATAAATAAATATATATATATAGGGACGGATCCAGAAAAAGAAAAAAAAGTAAAGGGGGCATTAGTGGCGGGGTTCGGGGGCAGCGTCCCCGAAATTTTTTTTTAAAGAAAATTAAAGGAACAAATTATTATAACAAAAGTGTGAAAAATAGTATAATTTAAAAGAGAAAAAATTGACAAAATTAATGTATGATCGGTACTTAAAAATAACAAGAGTGTGATCACTGCATTTATGACAATTACAAACATACATATCCACACTCACTTTTCTCTTATTTTTTATCTTTTTTATTATTTTTTCTATATTTTTCAATTTCTCCTCATACAAATATTTAAACTATTTTTTTATTTTACTTTATTTTATTATTATACTTGAAAATTTAAATCGGAGTACTGCCCCCAATCTTTAACCTGAGTCCGTACCAGTATATATATATATATATATATATATACACACTCGCATAGAGACTAAGAACCATTTAACAAATAATTATCCTTTCGATTATTAATACTTTTTGTGGGTCCCTGCTAAATTCTGATCCAACTGCCATCCTACTAGTGAATTGATCCCATCAGGTATTCCTAATCCAAGCACACGTGAATTCAAAATGATTGACTAAATACATTATACTTTTTTAGCTGATTTTAATGTTTCTTTTCCTTTTCCCCTCCGGATCACATGACCCTGAACTCAATGAATTTAAATTGTTTATGATTCACTTCAGGACATTAACAAAATAAATTCATTGATTTGAACACTAGGAGATTCCAGGAAAGCACTCTTATAGTTCATGTAATTAATTAGGTGTAATCTATTAGTTCATTATAGTAGTAATGGACAAATCCCTGAAAGCAGAAAGAGAAAAAGAAGAGAACGATAATTTTTTATACAACAATTAATAATTACTTTATATCCGTTGCACAAAAATTACTTGTCAAATCTATCAACAACAAAAAAAATTAATTGTCAAAGAAACATCTTAACATGCAGTTGCAATATATAAAAGAGCAGGTTTCAGAATCCAACCACTGCTTCTTCCTGTACGAATTTGTTGGTATTGTTTGACAAAAGAAAATTTAAAAAGAAAATACATTATTAATTAATTCAGTTATTCTTGAATCTACGAAGAGTACATAACATGGCCGGAAGATGTATGTTTTTAGTAGATACATAATGTCCCACCACCATTTTTTTTTTCTTTCGATGCTAAACATAGACAAAGTGCAATGCATGTTCCCCTCTTCCCTTCTTCCATAAACAAATAAATAATTTTGAGCGCATGTGTAAAGCTCGATTCTGTATTAGGTTTTTTTTTTCTCTTTCTGTTAGCATATACTGGAAAGGAAGAAAATGGATACACTTTACAGGTGAAAATGTCTCGTCCGATTAATGTTCTAGGAATATTAATTGGAAGAGAAAGCCTTTTATTGTGTCCAGAGTGACATCCATATCCTCTGTTGCATTGACTTGCCCTAATTCTTTTCTCTCTCCTTAATATAATTCACTTCATTTTTATTAAACTCTCAATTTGATGTGATAGTACTACTAAAAATTTCTGGATGATTAGCTAGGCAAGTTTATAATATTCAATTTCACTTTTATCATGTTTTCTTTTCTTAATTATAATCCATCAAAATTAAAATTGACATTACCCAAAGTATGAAACAAAAGTAAAAATAGGCAAACTCTGTTCTATACGAGTCAAGTTTAACATGATTATATAATATAAACTTATTTTGAATATCTTGTCTAACTTTAACGATAAATTATTTAAAAGCATATTTTGTAATATGGTCTCTAATAGGGAATAAAATTTATCCTTTAAAAGGTTTATAAATTTGACTATTTATGTAGCCAATATGCTTAGGATTTATAAAAATACATATATGATTTTAATGTATTATAACAAATTTAATTAATAATTAATAATACTTACAAAATATTATTATTTATATTTACTTAAATAGGTGGTTAGCTTGTTTTAACCAAAAAAGCTTTTATAAAACTTTAAGCCTAGTTATTCCCTAGAAAAATCTAGTGTGATTTCGCCCTATTGTAGTATGGGTCATTGGCAGTTGTGGCATCTTCAAAGAAGACAACTTGTGTTGTACCTTATAGTTGCACATTTAAATTACATAGAATCATTTAATTTCTTCTCTTTTAATACCATTTTTTACTTAAAAAGATAGAAATTTATCTTCTTTTGAGTTTTTATTTCGAGAATGCTAAAGTTAGTAAAGTTACAGGTTTTGCTCTATTTTATTGTAGAGTTGTGATACAATAATAGAGGACTGAAGATGTTGAAGAATTGGAGTAATGCATCATTGCATGCTCAACTTGAGAAGTCAAGCTGGAAGTCATTTGTATCATGTACGAAAACTAAACGCTTGGCTAGAGGCTTAGCACGTGGTCACTTAAGCCAACTGTATATTGCTTGTGCACTAAGTGTGTATATGCAAACTTAGCACACAATGATTTTCAAAAAGCATGACTGTGCAACATTTTCAAGAATATCAAAAGGCTACACTGTGCTTTTTTGGAAAGAGTTGGTAGCAAGAGCACGAAAAAGAAGCAAAACACTCACTTGGGAGTTCTTCTTCCATTTTTTTATAAGATTTTAAATTTCAATTAGCATGAGAGACTAAATTACCCATTGTTGAGAGCTTGGATATCAAACACTCTTTGATGTAATAATCTTTACTATTCATTTAATGTTATTTCCATATTATTGTTTTCTTTCTAAATTTATTGCCTTATTTATGATTTGATCATCCATTCACATTATGTTATAGGGTTTTAATCATTAGGAAATGTTTTTACCCAAAGAACTTGAAGGAGCTTATAGGTAATCCATGTCTATGGATAGAATGATGTTATTAGCCTTATTTATGCATCTTTATTCTTAAAGCAAATTACTTGGTTTAGCTCTTAAGGGATTATGAATGAAATTAGGTGATATGGACTCTTTCACATGAGGAATCATAGTTAGAGTAGTTTAGATGATGAAGATAATAGTTGTAATAACTTAAAATGGTGAAAAGTTTTTAACATTACATTAAGAATAATTTTGGTAGGTCAAGCACTCAATACTTCTACAAAAATATGCACCAAATATCATTTTCCACCTCAAAGTGTTTGTTTTATCTTCTCTTGCATCTTAATTTGCTTTCCAATCCCTTGTTATATTTGACGTTTATGTTTCTATATTACCATTCTTAAAAATATTTATTTTTAATCATTTCTTTGCTTAAAATTCGAAATATACAAACTCTAAGCACAATCAAAATCCCTATGGACGGCACTTGGTGTTACCGTTTAATATTACATTGACAAATTGATACACTTGCCAAGGAGTTAACAAGGTCATGTTATTCCAGCATGGTCATGCTGATTTTTCAAGAAAACTACTCATGAGTGTCACACATCTGAGCACGACCATGTTGTCTTCAGCACGACTCATGCTGACTTAGCACGACCTATGCTTACCTCCATGTTGTTGTTTAATTGTCATTAGTATAAATAAAATAAGGAAGGTATTTTTAGTTTAGCTTTTACTTATTTTCAAACAACAAAGGTTTCTGAGTGAGATAAATGCACCATAAATAATTGGGGTTCTAACCTGTAAGATGTTTTTTTTATCTCTTTTATTCTCAATGCTATTTTATTTGTTGTTTGGTTATATTGTGACCATGGTTGGCTAAAACCTTAGAGCTCAGATTATGATGTAGTTGTACCCATGTACTCTAATTTCCTATTCTAATTGAGTTTACTTATGTTATTCAATTAATTGTGTTGTTCTATTGTTTTCTCTTTTACATTGGAATTGATCACTCTAATTCATAGTTGATTGTGCGTTAGTAATCATCTACTCATAATTAACTGACATGTAGCATAATAGGATTCATAGACTAGTATGACCAAACTGGTGGCATGAATTTGCTTTTTACAAACCTCTATGTAATTCATCCTTAATCCTAAATTAAATCTCAAATGATCAATTGAGGATTAAATTAGAGGGACGGTATTTTCATACCTTGACCATAGGCTGACAATTAAATTAAGAGGTATTAGGTGATTAATTGATAATTGAGGATTCTTAACTATAATAGGAATTAGGAAAAAACTGGTACATGCAAAAACTCATGATCCAAGTTTATCTCTACTCGTACATTTCTCTCTTAGAAACTATTGTCTGACTTAATTTTTTATTTCTTTGACGTAATTGATAAATAATCCCCAAACTCAAGAAAAAATTTCCAAAATTATTTAGTTCATGTTATTTAAATTATTTAGGAACACAACTGATCTCTATGCATGGTATGATATTCAAACTCCCGGATCAACAATACTAATACGTAAGGTATACTTGTCCTTGTGCAACATTATTTTACGCATCAATCAACCGCGAGATCTCAAGTCCTTATGAGATTAAAATCTGATTCTTACCGATTAGACTAATCTTTATTGTTCAGATTTTAACTACTTTAAAGTAATTAAGAATAAAGTAATTTTAATTATTTACGAGAGAATCAATATTAATAGTTAATATGTAAACATATTTATAATTTTCTCATCAATGAATGACTGAATTTTTTTACTTTTATCCTCTAAAGAGAATTTATCACTTTCTAATTTTATATATATATATATATATATATATATATATATTCTTAACAATTTAGGTGATCTGATCTTGATTTTGAACTTACATAAAACTATGTGAGTCAAAGATGTTTAAATTGATCAATAATAAAACAAAATCTTAATTCTCAAGTAATCGATCAATGATAGGACAACCAAAGATATATAATGCACCGGCTATTGCCTATAGTAGTGCATATACATATAAGACAAATTGGTGCACGTGTTGGTTGGAAATCAAAAATGTCAGATATGGAAAATTCTTATAGGGTCTAGACTGGCTATAGGAAGCTATATGTGTATCTAGGTTGAACAAGATTACAAGATACTTATTCAGTCATGCTTTCTTAGCCAGATTATGATAATTGCTGTCTGGTTTACACTCTGCAGGAAGAAAGGGAGACGGGGACGGCATGATTGTTGTTTGGGAGAAGAGTGCTGGAAATAATGCTAACAAGTGTCTTAGTAAGACCGTTCGAGCCAACACTGAGGGTTCAATATGGGGCCACTGCACGTGCACGTTTATGAATGATTACCATATATCTAGGGTTTGGATGTTTCTCTTATTCTTCTCAATTAATGTAAAATGAGACTACAAGTAACTAATTCTATGTATTACTTGTTTTTTTTATATTTTATAGTTATATTATCGGTGTGAAATATCCAATTAGTTTTATTAATGATTAATTTTTATTTAATAAATTAATTCATCATTAAATTGTTTCTTATAATTACAAACTCAAAACTTCGCTTAAAGAATTTGATTGCATTTTCACTCAAATCAGATATATTGCAATATAAAATTTACTTGGGCATAAATCAAATTTTTCATGTTAAATTTTATTATAATGGTGACATACTTATTTCCCTCATGACAGTCAATAAAATAAGTGAAACCCAAACTATTTTAATAAACAACTCACCTATCAAAATGAGTAAGTTAACTACTTTTTTATACGTTTAATGTACTGTGCAACATGGTTAATGAGACTTTAAACGTGTTATGATGTTTAAAATAAATAATCGTATCTCAAAGATAGTCCATGATGATGCAATTCAAAAGCGACTACCTCTATAGATGTTCAATCAAAGGACTTTGAGATCTAAATAATACCAACTACATGGTATTGCTTAATGATTGAGAAACATATGAAGAAAGCTTCGTCTTCAAGAGGGTATCTAAACAAATATTGGAAATACAATATAGCTTGTGTCCGGTACTTTCCGCACACTAGTTTATTCACAAGAGACTTTCCAATTTAAAATAAAATCTAATGTAGTTTGAACAGGGGGCAGTTGTTCAAACCATGAAGTATATGGACCGGTTTAATCTTATATTAATTCCAATATATTACAAGAACAACGCAAGTTAGCTAGGTTGTCAGTTCAAAAGGGTTAACAGTAATAGAGAAATCTCGTGAGAGAGATGGGAATTTTGTCATGGTTGATAATATTCTTTGTTCTTGCTTGTAAAGAATGCAATGAAAGAAAGCTTTCTATGACCAAAACCTAGTGATCACAGGTGGAGACAACCTGGAAAAAGCTTAAAGACATAGTAAACTAAACATACATATATATATATATATATATATATATATATATATATATATATATATATATACTTAGTTCAACGCTTAAGTAGGTCAATTGACTAAAACGAATGACATTAGTTTTATGCATACATATGTGACTCAGTGACTCTATCATGAGAAGGGTTGGTCCTACAAATTTTGTACTTGTATCCAGAAGATAGAAAGTCTAAGAATTAATAAAACCATTCCTTTCCCTCGTTTAGGCTTTGTTTCAAACAAGTTACCTAAAATTTTGGTGCCGGCCCACTTATAAATAAAGTTGTTACTGCCGTGCCTGCCAACATACAAAAACAAACTACTATACTAACAAAGACTTTAAACTTCCATTTTCTTAAAGCTTGAAGACATTAGTTCCTTGATTTAATAACGGGGTTGCAATTTAAAAGGGGGTGCAACTTAAGTGTTATCTCTAGAGAGGCTACATGTCACATCAATTTATGTTTCTACTCAATTATTTTTCTCAATATAGGGTTTTCCCGTTCCACCTGACCTAACTCTTACGCGCCTTTGCGGAGCTTTTGAACCTCGAG
>PYAF01001175.1:3319848-3368266 GCA_007407185.1 Glycine tomentella
TTAAAGCTTGAAGACATTAGTTCCTTGATTTAATAACGGGGTTGCAATTTAAAAGGGGGTGCAACTTAAGTGTTATCTCTAGAGAGGCTACATGTCACATCAATTTATGTTTCTACTCAATTATTTTTCTCAATATAGGGTTTTCCCGTTCCACCTGACCTAACTCTTACGCGCCTTTGCGGAGCTTTTGAACCTCGAGTTAAATGGCACAAGGAGCCTACTCATGCACTAACGTGATTATATGTCTAAAAACAAAGATGATTTTCTCTTTTTTGCATTAAATATATTTTCATAATCTAACTTTCACGTCAATCAAAACTAGTATATTTTTTAAGGCCGCCCCACATACTACAGCAACCATGTTGAAAACAAGGCCGATCGAGATATATGCCATGAAAACGTGCTTAGAGAAGCACGTATTGTGTGAAATTAAAACAACCATGCCACTTTGTATTAAAAAGGAACAAAACGTACGTAGATGTAATTTTTTTTCTAAATATTTTTTATTATTTTCTATGTAACAAAAGTTTCTATTAAAGCAAGGATGTACCAAAAAATAAAAAATACTACATTTGCCCTATAGTATTCGTCATGCCAAAATAAAAAATAAGTTTGAAAATAATTTTAATTTTAATTTTTCAATGTAACATTATTATTTTTAACTTATGTCTCTTATATTATTAATGACGAGAAAAAAAAACAAAAATAGAATTAATAATGATAAGGTTAATTTTATAAAATTGTTATTCTCTTTTATCTATTTATTACTCACTCTCTATCCTAAAATAATTATCATTCTAGGTTATTTTACAAAAACAAACAAAAAGTAATAAATAGATGACAAAAAATAATAATTTTATAAAATTAATCTTAGTAATCATTAATTCATCTATAGATTTTACTGTCTACCATTAATATTATAAGGATATAATGAAAAAAATAATTAAGATTACATTGAAAAGCTAAAATCACAATTATTTTAGGATATTTTTTTTCTCTTACATGACAATTATAATTGGATGGAGGAAGTAATTTTTATTTATGTGTAAAATAATTTAGAATGATAATTATAATGGGATGGAGGGAGTAATGTTTTATAAAACAATCAATGAATATCACATATGATTAACAATATTCAACAATTCTAAACAATAGAATAACACACCGACAATGATTTAATGAATTTCAACAAGTGTGTTTATATTCTTAACAACAAAATGGGTATTCTTATTATTATTGAACTAGCAAATGGGATTACATCATATAGATAGATAGATAGAAAATTATAATATCACCTTTGTGTTGGGTTGCTTCGCCCTCCCACCCCAAACAGGTCATAATCCTACAAACAGGTGGTCCAAGCCCAAAGGGCAAATATTACTATACTCCGCTCCAACATTTATGAGTCATGCGCAACACAAACCTTTATTTCATAGAATAAGTTAAGTCTATCAAGGTTCGAGGATCTCTATACTATCTCTATCATAATTGATGTCATGTCAATCATATTTATATGTAATTTCTCAAAAGATCGTAATGCAACTGTGATCATGACAAAGACCAATTTAAAATCGTATGCTAATAATCAACATAAATTATTGAAAATTTTGAAATGAAAATTCAATTCTAATTCAGTAAAAATATATTAAGAAACTACATTTGAGTTTTAATTTTTTAGAAGAAAAATAATAACTCAATATTTTCAGTCTAGTAAAATACTAACTCATATTTTAACATGAAATCCAATTAAGTAATGCACATGTTATTATAACTATTATTTGCCTCATATTTGATTCAACTTAAATGAAAAAGAAAAACAAATTTTTAGTTCATACATAGATACATGCTTCTGGAGCATTTGGTATAAGAGAAAATTTTAGTTTTTTAAGAATCTATTTGATTTGTTTTTATAAAGAATAACATTTTCAGGAATCATTGTTTCCCGGAGTTTTTCTTTTTTTTTTTTTTTTTTTTTTTACCTATGAAGAGGTGGAAATCTTAACATTTCCAAATTGAGAAAATAAATTATTGTTGTATACTACGTTGGATTTAATGGAGCTTGTTAGAGGCCTGTATTGTTGCAAGACCAAACAACCAAAGGTTGGAATTAGGTCATAATCTATGTTGTTGCAAGAACATGTGAAAATCCAGAAGGAATTACAAAGAAAAAATTGAAGAAAATCTCATATCTCTTTCTAGGTTTCCTTGTAATAGGAGAATGTGTATGTTCTATTTTTCTGTTCTTTGGGTTTGTATTTTCAGGATTGCTGCTACCTTGCTAACTTTGAGTGTGCATGTGTGCTTGATATAGTATTGTTTATACATTATGCATTGTAACTCTGCTTAGCGTCGATCTTGTACGCTTGTGTAAGTGTCATTAAACATGACAAGAATGATCATAATATATATGTGTCTTCGACCAAGAATGATCATAATATTACTGTATCAATTCAAATACATTACAAATTAATTTATAAGAATTAAATAATCAACAACCAATTAAAGAGTGACAACCAGCTATAGCAATTGAGAACTCGCATGATAATATTAGGTTAGGTCTAGCATAGATTTGGTAAAAAGTATCACGGTGAAAAGCAAAAGCAAAATCTAAAGTTGTGCAAATTGAATGGAAATATGTTTTTATATACCGCCAGAGAACATGCTTTTGAGGGCCACGAAAGGCAAAAGAAACACGAAAGAAAAGCAAATTACAGATCAAAACAAAACAATAAAAAAAATTATGTATTTTACCTTAGATGCTGTGACATGCCATGATTGATATCCACAAGCAAAGGGTATGCCTTGCCCGGAGTACAAATATAGTCAGAAATTTTGTAGACATCTTTTCCTGAGGTTAAGAAGAAAAAAAATGCCCACATATGAAGCTTATAGGTTGGTCCCCATGCTCTCCCATAAATTTGTTTGTGATATTGGGGGAATTTATTATTTGTTATGGTAGTAACTGGTAACAAAAAGATATCACGTGTATCAGAAAACACTCTCCCTTTCCAATATCATGCTTTCATGATTTGGTCGAGACATATTATGATTGTCAAAATAATTCATCTACAACCCTCTCACACCCCCACTGACAATCAGTTATATGAATCACATAATGTTATTTGACTCAATTAAAGAGCAAATCTTTAAAGATATTATTTATTTTAAGATTTCTTTTAACATTTTTTTTCAAATGTCTTTCTTAATTTCTCTCTCTTCATGAAATTAAAACACTACAATTTACTCTTCTTATGTCTTCGAAGCAACATTTTCTATATGTTTTAAATTATCTAAACCAATATTTATCATCTCTTTTTTATAATAATTTTTTCTCATATGTAATCATTTTGTATTTTATTCCTTTTTATGTGACGAGATATCTATCTTAATATTTTTATTGTTACTCTCACTTTTTTCTCTTATTGCCCATTTAAAGTTCAATGTTCACTACCATAATATGGCTGCACATATAACAATACAATAAAATTTGCCTCTAAATTTTGAAGTTAGTAGAAACTTTATGATTACAAATAACAACACTTCTCCATTTTAATCATGTGGCTTGTATCTATGAGTAATATCATCATTAATTTTCCCATCATTTTGTAATATTAATCTCAAATATTTAAACTTATGAAATCTCTCATTTTTATTTGAATCATTTTTCTCTAATCTCTTACTAAAATAGCAGTACATTTATTGTGTCTTACTCTTAAACAAAACTTTTTATTTTCAAAATTTATCTTCATAGTTCAAGTTTAAAATTAATTGGTTTACTTAATTTTCCAATCAAAATTATATCATAAAAAATACTATTAAGAATAATCATTTGTATCTCCTCAATTTAAAAAAACAAAAACAAAGAAATCAAGAAATGATCCTCGTAAAGATTGGCATTAGAAAAAAGCAAAAGTGCAAGACTGCACGACAAATAACCAAAGGGTGCAGTTAAGCGTAATTTTCCATTGGACTCCCCAAACATTCAATAGAAAAAGCTCTTCAATCATTTTGCATTAAAAATGTAAATTTATGCATTCAGTTTACTCTATTACTAGAACAAGGTGAAAAACATCATGATGAATGGATCACTGAAGCAAGTAAATCGTATTGGAGCAAGAAAAGTGTCCCAGAAGGTGATGCATCTCACTGAATGTTTGAATACTACTCTTTTCCTATAATTAATTTAATTAATCAAATTAAATATGAATCAATTATATTATTATTTTAAAATTAAATTTGTATCTTTTTATTCATTTAATTATTTTTCATTAATGTTAAGAAAAAAAATTAAAAATACATAAAAAAATTAGAATAAATTACATTTGCACCTCTATATTTTATCTAAATTATACTTGCTACATCTCCTTTTTTGTACCCTACAAAAAAAATCTCTTAATTGTTTAACTCAGATTTCAGATTTCCTCCCTCCTAAATATCGTTTAATAATTTAACAGAAAGTAAAAGTAGACATATACTGATCACATGAGTTTTAATGAAAATTTATGTCTAAATTACTCTCTTCTTCCTCAAAATTACATATTGAGTTTTACAATTCTATTATCTTTCAACAACCTATTTTCAATTACCACCACCACCAACATCTCATTCTCCTCCTCTTCCATCATCTCCCACAACATCATCATCTCTTCCTCCTCATCGTCATCCTTACCCACCAACATGGTATCCTGGCGCACCTACTCTCACCAGAGCAACAACTGCCACCGTAGTCACCGCATCCACCGTAGCAACCGCCACCACCTAATTGTCACTGCCACCGCCATATCCACCTCCACCACCTCCTCATCCTTCGTCGTCACTCCGACCATACCGTCGCATCTGATTCCCTGGACATTTGTATCGTGAGGTAAAATTAATGTATAAAAGGGAGGACTATCAGGTACAATATGAGAAAATCATAAGGGGTGCGAATATAATTTATTATAGCGAAAAATTTAGTCTACTCATATATTTCAATTGACATTAACTAACGACGTTAATAGAAGGGATAAAAGTAATGTATAAAAAAAAAGGAATATCATGTGCAATTTGAAGGAAAAAGAAAACACATGGACTACGAGTGTAACTTACTAAAAAAAATTAATACATCTAAAAATTAAAAAAAAAAATCTTATAAAAAAAAACTTATAATTAATGACAGAGAATATAAGAAATTGATTTCGAGGACAGAAATCGCGAAATCACCGTGAATTTTAAGAAGCAACAATTTGTTGCTTTGACTCCACCGTGGAAATGACCACGATTTTGTTTCACCGTTGGATTGACGCACTGAAAGCGTGTCATGGATGCACGCAAAAAAAGATTTCCTAAAAATCTAGGCTGGAATTCTTTCTTCTGATTTGCTCTGAGCTATTATTTATTATATAGTGTTTAGGTTGAAAATTTGACTCTTGATTTTTAACATTATAAATGGTTTAGCGCGAATGAAAAGAAACTGAATTACTCAATACACAAAACTAGATAAGACAGGGATGAAGAAATTCAAAGACACCCATCACTAGTTTAGATCCAAAACTTGAGCATAGACAGATTCAAAACATGAACTACGGCATGTCAGTCCTTAAGGAAACAGACACAACAATTCAGCATTTTTTTTTAGGATAGAACCAAACTATCCACAATTTCTTTATGTATTTTAGCCTAAACTGCCAAACTTCTCATCTACTGTGCTATTGCTAACACCTCCGCACAGACCAAAGAACTGTAAGGCACCCCCTAAGCACAGAAAATCAGCTACACAATGTTCAGTTTTATTACAATCAAATCATACGGGAAAATTAAATTAAAACAATTAACAACATTTTCTATTTAAATATACCTTCCTTTCCACACCATGGCACACCTTTAAGGACATCTCTCAAAGCATAATAATGGCTATCACATCTGTGGTCTGTGATAAAATTCCCCGAAAAGATTACCTTCTGGAAATGCTCACCAGGCTCCCTCTTGTAAAGGGTGAAAAAATCCTTTCCAACATCTATTTGGGATCCCAAGTTCCTCTTAAGATAGTAAACAGTCCCAGGTATAAATAACTCCTCGATCACTGCAGGTTTAGTTACTGCAACTTTCGTGACACCTGAAGTCTCCTTTGCAGCTTTGGAGGGCAGAGGAGCTTCGGTAGCAACTGGCAACTCCTTATCAGCAGTACCAACTGTTTACACACACCAAAACATCTGATTACAGACATGTCACAAAAATGACATAATAAATGCAAATAAAGAGCACAAATAAGCATTCAACATTAACAAGTGGAAATTTAGTTTACAATTACTTCATTTTTTTATAGTAGATGTAATGTAATGTCTACATTATCAAATAACTGTTCTGTTTTTTTTTTTTTTTTTTTTTTTTTTTTTTTTTTTTTTTTTTTTTTTTTTTTTTTTTTTTTTTTTTTTTTTTTTTTTTTTTTTTTTTTTTTTTTTTTTTTTTTTTTTTTTTTTTTTTGTGTGTGTGTGTGTGTGTGTGTTCAAAGAAGCCAATTGTTGATGTCTTAACATTCAAATATCTTCTCTCTCACTTCTTAAATACTGCATGTACCATAAATTTATCTTGAGCACAAGAAATAAGTCTGCTTGGTTCTTCAACATAATTACTGTCAACTTCTCACCAATGGGAAGGGGTTGAAATGCAATTCTGCCAGCATATAGGCACTAAAAGGTGTAAGAAAAGTACTTCCCCAAGAAGTGACGGCAAAGAAAAAATGGAGTCACTGTAGAATCTAGGTCCACTCTTCCAAAGACAATTAAGTTTTGAACCAGTACAGCAAAAAGGCTTACCAGCTAAACTTTTGTTTCCCCTGAAATTTGCATAATCAGCAAGTTTGCGAGCTACATCTTGCACTGAAGACACAACCTGCTTTGCATTTGTAACCAAATCTGTGACGCTTTTCCAGTCTTCTTTCTCAATTACACTCATCCTAAAGAAAATATTATATACTTTGATTAAACCTTTGGTTGGGTGACTACCAAAAACATATTAAGCTTTTGAAGCCATTGATACCTACAAGATTTTCGATATTTAAGATCTGTAGTGTTGTAGAAATTCTGTGTTGGAATACTCATTCACCATCCACACATTTTCACCCCCATGTCTCACTTAGATAATACCAATTTCCAAAACAATGATTTTTCGATTTCTTTTCTTATACTTAAAAAAAATACAAATACAAGGAAAAGACAATATAGCAGAGCTGCGGTTGGTTGCTTTCTTGCATATCCTATCAATGGACAAGATGAGGGATGTGTGCTTACTTCAAAATTATAAACTAAATATCACTCACCAATCAGTTTGAACAATTTCATTTCGGAGCCTTGTTAGGGAAGCTACACTCAATCTAGGTATAATATCATCCTATACATTTCCAAAAACAATAAGTCATAAGAAAACACAATAGATAAATACAGACAAAACTTAATAAAAGAATATTACTCATTACAGGAAACCATAGATATCGTTACTTTCTTCCAGATAAAATATTGTTAAACAGACATTGTCCAATGCAATCACATACCTGCATCACAACTGTTGATACATAGCCAGAGCAGCTTTCAGCAAGTTCTCTAGAGACACATGGTGGAGTTCCATATCCAACAGCAGATACAATGTCAGGACTAAAACCCAGCTCCTTTGATGATTTTCTATGGATCATTATTGCCAATAAAGAAGCTATAGCACCTCCCAGAGAATGACCCACAAGTCTTAACTTAAATCCCTGTCAAAAAGTTAGCCACACCTCATGACATGAATGAGAAAAATAAATAAACTAAGAAATGAATAGCAAAATAGATGAAGAAGATCATCCCCACCTCATGTTTCTCCAAGCATTTTCTTATGATTTCAATCTCATGACGGAGAAACCAACGTGCAGATTCAGCAGTGCCAAAGTGAGTTGAATAGCCTTCATAGGTGACTTCACCATCACTTGAGGAAAGAATATCAGTGATAAGGTCATAAAAAGTATGTGTGCCACGAATGCCCAAAATTACAAGCTTTTTACAGGTATCAACCCCTATATAGTATGCAGGCCTCATTATGCTGGAGTTTTTGACAAATTTTTTGACATTACTTTCTCATAGCATGCTGTTCCTTGAAAGACTAAAAGGGTTATCCCTATAAGCACCTTTAGCCAACTCAATATGATAAATGAGATCTTGAACCTGAAATCCAGTAAGATATATTAATAAGAATCAAGCATGAACTGGACCACAATTATTTATAGTGATATGCTAACATGAATAGTAAAAGATCACAATATCGCATGAACATATAAATGCCTTCTGCCTCTAAAATGAAGTTTCAGAAGTTACAATGGATTCTGACAATATCGGAATGCCTTTGATATCTTCAAATGGATGAGTAGAAGCTTGTCGAAGATAGATCAGATACAAGCCAATTGTAAGGTCACTCAAGCTCCAATCTTGGATTCCAATCTTGCTTCGTTGGATGCAGGCAATTATTTCCGTAAGGGATCGATTGCTTGGTGGGGGTTTGTTTCCAATTTCATTTCCTGCATAATATGGAAAAATAAGTCAGCCTTGTTTCATATTAAAGCAAATTGGAACATTATATGATCAAGTAGTGCCTATGGAGCACAGGAAAAACATATGCTAATGATATAAATAAATTTTGTCATATAATGTTATTGAGTCATGAGGGCAAGCCTTGGAACAACAGTGATGTTGTCGTCTTGTGACCAGGAGGTTACAAGTTCAAATCTAGGAAGCAGTCTCTCCACTTGCAGGAAGAAGAAGCCTCATGCATTGGGTCACCCTTCTATAATATAACTGAGTCATCTATGACTTATAACTTATTTATAACAGATGATTTTATGGGAAGGTAATTGCAATTTATAGCCATGCTAACTGTCTAACTTCATCAAATGAAACATGTTATGACACAATGACATAACACTTAACAGACCTGTTGGCAAAGCCCACCTACAAAATTGAAGAGCTGGTTCAAGTGCCTTTGTAAGCCAAGCCAGCTCCAACTTCCACTTACTATCTGAGGAATCTTCATCATCAGAACAGTATTTGCTAATCCCATCATTTCCATCCGCCTTCTTCACTTCAGATTTGAAAGAAATCTGTTGTGTTTCTTGCTCTTCTTTTAGCTTAACTTCTACCTTGTCCGCTCTTGACCTTTGCAATTGAAGCTGGTTGGAAACACTATGCATATAGTTCCAAGGTGGTTTTTCTCTGTTGAGAAAAAATTTGGTAGAATCTGCACATCCAATTAAAAGTAATAGATGTGAATATTAGGATACTATTTCCTATTTCCTAGCAAGAAAATTGTATTAATAAAAAAAAAAAATGAAACTTAAGTACTAGTTAATAGAAACTAGAGACCCATTCTGATAAGACGTTTGGTGAGATCAGTTCTCCATGAACCTATTACTGCATTGACCTATAACCAGATTGACAACACAAAATCTCCTATTGAAGACAGACCATTGGCCTCTTTGAACAATTCTTTTGCATAAATGATGTATACTCTACAAGTAAACAAATTTTCTATTGTCCTCTTGAGACTGCTCAGTTGATAAAGGTGTATGAGCCTAAGACACATGCAATGAGCGTGTGGCTTCCAACCGTGCAATGAACACAGCTTGTTTTCCCATCTTCTTTCCCATTCTCCCTCCCCGAGAGGCCTCCTGTGGGCTTCCCTAAGTTCAACATCAGTGGTAAGCTCACTCTCTTGCACAATTATTTTTTAGAATAAAGAAAAAGGTATTCTATGACGACCAATGACCCTATGAAATAATAGTTAGCAAAAGGTAGCAAACTATGTCACACGGATACATGTTCAACCGTTCAAGTATTGTATCCGATATGTACGTCAACACAACAATTTCCTTAAAAATTAAGATACTGGTATTAAAATAAACTAATAAATGAGATTTAAATGTGTAAAAACATAACTCATAATAGATTCTAATCCACAATTTAAAATCAGTAAAACATGGTCTTGTCATTTTAGTCTTAGCAGCTTAATGTGTGTTTGGGCAAAAGTTTGTAAATTTGACATCCAATTATCTTGATTTTGCAAAATTAATTTGGGTTAAAATTGGTTATGAAACCAGTAATTCATGTTTTGAAAATTTTATCTCGAAAAGAAGTTTGCAATTAATCGTGCTTTTAAGAACATTGTCATGTTTGGTTGAAATTGAAAACAAGCAAGCGTGATCCTTTGATTCCTTTCGGACAAAACCACATTTGTATTGTTTAAAAGTGAATGCTGTTGCAAACATATGACATTAAATGGTAGAAAGTGTGGACATGCAACAAGAATATCAGGTACAAACACTGTCCATCCCAATTTCTAAAATCGGCGTCGTTCAATTTTAGCAGCTACCAAATGGCGATTCATGATTTGAATTTTCACAAACGCGGTCCTCTAATTCTTCCATAATTTTAAAGAAAATCCTAGTATAGAATTGGAACAAGCCATTCAGTGGTGGCAATAGCACAAACACATGGTGGACAAATAAAAAAACGTTGTTACTGAGGATGCAGTGTATCGAATGCAGCATTAGATTGAACCTAAGATAATCAAAATGGGAGAAGAAGAAAATAAAGGGAACTTACAGAAATTACGTAGCAGTTGCTTGATGTATTGGGTATTCATTTGGAAGAGGAAGCAGGAATTGGATATTACAAGTTTACAACAGAGTGAAAAAAAAAAAAAAAACGAAGTGGCTCAGCGCTCGTTGGCAACTCGGAAGGAAGAGAAAGAGATGATTCCAGATAGATACCTCAGCCAAATGTTCACAGAAACAAGGCACCGCACCGCTTCAGGAATACTCTACAAATCTTACACCAGGTTTGTTTTGCTTTTGCAACCAGTCAATAAAACAAGGATCTTGCTCAAATTAACTTGTTTTTAATTCCATCCAATTTATATTTCTAATGATTCAAAAATAAATACTACAGTGCATAGTTTTCTTTATATATAAGTAGTTGAATGAGAGATATTTGGTGCATCTATCTATATGTATTTTTAAAAAAGAAAAGAAAAAAGAAAAAATAGTTGAAGAAAATAGTGACATTAGTTAGATCTTACAAGATTTTGAAGCTTCATGCAGGTAAAAGGTAAGTTGAATGATTAAAAAAATGAAAAAAATTATGGGTTTTATAATATTTACTAATAAAACTAATATTTTAATAATTAATATTTATCGATAAAAAATATTTTAAAAATTCATAAAATTAATAAAAACAATTATACACATTAAAGGATAATTTAAGAATAAGAAATGTAAACATTAAAAAGAGATAATTACATTTACTAATAATTATAAATACTAAATATAATGAATGAAACACCATAATCATAACATGATGATTGATAAGTGAAGAAAGACATTGAAAAACAATATATTTAATTAATAAGAATATAAAGGTTTAACCTAAGAATTAAGTAAAACAATGTTGACTCAGTTATAGCAAGTTAATTCGAATTCATCAAAAATACTATCTTATAATAAGTTAAAAACTCTTACTTATACTTCTACTAACTAGTCAAGTCCATGGTCCCATGAGCTAAGACCAACAAGCTAACTAACTAGTTCAACTAATTAAACTAAAAGTTAAAAGCTTTGGGAGGCTCAACAATAAAGAAGTCAAATCCAAGTCAAGGTTCTAATTACAAAATCATAGAAAATATCACAAAGTCCAACAAAGGCTCAATACAAAAAAAAATTAAACATTTCAATATTTCATTTAGGGGTGTTCACCGGTTGGTTCGGATCGATTTTGGTCAAATTTAGGATTCAACCCAATCAAATTTGATTGATTCGATTTGGTTCGGTTTTTAGAAAAAAAAAATTGAAACCCAACCTAACCCAACCCAACCCGTTCATGAATAGTTCGGATCACCGGATTACCCATTTAATATTTTTTTAGAACTACTAGTTTATATCACGATTCTTTCAAATATCTCATACAATTAATAAATATTATCAAATGTATGAAAGTAATAAAATTGATTCATTTAATACCATCAACATAATATTCTAAAATAGACTTATAATATAAATTAAAACAAAATATTTTTGAACAATATTTACTATAATAGTCTGAATCACAACTGTTTCTTACAAACCAAGCTTTGTTGCTTTGTTATAACTAATTTTGTTACAACCATATTTGCTGAAACAAACAAATAAACAAAATATGATTCATTAATATTATAAACATGATAAACAAGATATGAAAAAAAAGGTCAACCTTAAATCAATTCTTATTTCAAAGCAACATACTATTAGTACCTTGGTTCTAATCAAATTTTTTATTATTTTGGTTTCAGCTACTTAAGGTTTTAAAATAGGGAACATAACTCAAATATCTAAAATACAAGGTTCTAAATAGTTAGTTGAGTGTCATGATTTATTTATATAAAATTGTGGATGGTCAATTTAAGTCAATTGAGAACTTTTTAATATTGAAAGCAATCGAGAACTTTTTTAATTATAAGAGTATGTTATTAAAACTTCTATAACATATGAATATTGTGTTGGTTCCATATGAACTCAAAATGGGGTGAATTGAGTTTTATAAAATAATTAATAATTTAAAATCAAATTCAAAGCAATAATATGGAGATAAGAGATAAAGAAGACAAAATCAATTTTAACGTGAAAAATTCAATTGGGTAAAAAACCACGACGTCCAAATTGAATAATCAATCTAATGGACAATCCCACTATGATAATTTTGTATACAAAGAGTTCCTAGTATCCTAGTTTTATAGTCTACCCTTACACAACAATTATTCCAGATGGTATCCTTGTTTCCTAGCAAAAAGCTCTAATCTCAATTCACCAAGAATAGAGACAGATTGATATCCTAGCTTCCCAGTCAGACTGGTATCCTAGTTTCCCAGCCAGAAGTCGCACGTCTCAATTCATCAAGAACAGAGACAAAACTGGTATCCTAGTTTCCCAGCTGCGACCTTTTCCAAAATCAAGAAGAAGAATACAATAAAATAGTTATCAACGCTTCTATTACTTAAGCAAATAGGTACATTTAAATCCTGATGGAGAGTTGAAGAATCAGACTTGTCAAATGCTTCTATATTATCTCACAGCAATTCTCTCAATGATGCAAACATAAACTCTCTAAAACTCTAATATTATTTGGAATGGAATGCATACATGAACACCAAAAATATGTTTCTATTTATACTAATTTAAAGATATGATTTTAACCAATTTTTGAATGCAATCCTAAATATATTCTATCATATTATCCAATGCAATTTTAAAGATATTCTATTATATCATGCAATGCAATCTTAAAAATATTCTATCGATTTTTTAATGCAATATTAAAAGATATTCTATCTTATTTTTGAATGCAATCTTAAACATTTACAATACCACACTTTTTTTTGTTGTCAAATTATTTTTTTAATTTTTAATATATATATATATATATATATATATATATATATAATAAAAGTTATATTATTATTACGAGTTCACGGATCGGGTCATCGGATCAACAGATCTATAAATCTAAACCCGTATCCCAACCAGTACATGAACGGTTTTGATCGGTTCGGTTCGATTTTAACCCAAATATATAAATGACTCAACTCAAACTGTTCGGATCAGTTCAAATTCATAGGTAACTCATACCCGTGAACACCCCTAATTTCAATGTAGCTTAAGTCTTCTTTTTAGTTTTTTTTTTTTTTAATTGCAAGAGGAAAGGACAACAAGCCTTAGGAAAAGAAATATGAGCTATATCAGCTCGTAAAGCATACAAGATAAAACAGGGAGCAAACTCAAACACATGATTAGAGATATTCGCCACCATAGCTTACTTTGTCAAACCATTACCTAGTCTGCTTCTCTAAGAATATGATTCCAAGATATGAATCCCCCATTCTCATAAACCGTGAATTTCTCTAACAAGGTTATAACAAGAATGCAACATACAACAACAACCTTTAGATAGAAAACGCACCGCGAAGAGAGAATCAGAATCTACTCTAATCCTTCTAAACCCTCTCGACCAAGCCAATTCCAACCCCATCAATATAATATAGCCTTCAGTTCTGCAATTAACACCAAACATCCACAAATAAACTCACCATTGTGATAACTTAACAGACCCCCATAAGCATATAAATATTTCCCCCCTCAGAAACAACTCCACCACACTTAAGAACAAAACACAATTAGAACTTGGAGAGTATGTTGGACCTTTGAAGGTGTATATTGAAGAATGTGTTACTAGTACTCAGGGACAGATTTAGAGGAGTGCGAACAAGGGTTCAGTGTCTCTTTCTTAGAACTTTTCATGTGAATATGTGATGTTTTCGGAAAATTTTCATCTCTACTCCGTTCACTACTACAATAGTATTTTGTGTTTCAGACTTTTTTTTTTTAAATGTATTTTTTCTTATAATATTTGAAATTCATCTTTATAAAAATTTTATCAAGTTCTCATCTTCACAAAATTAAAATATGTTATTTCTTTTTAAAATAAATATTGAACATGTAAATCTAAATGCATTATTTTTTTTACATCGATTATATATACTATTAATATAAAAAATCACATTTTATATCAATTATATACATAATTAATGTAAAAAATATCACATTTACATAAAAGATATATATAAAGATATAACCTATATAAAAAATCATCACTACCAAAAACAATACATTTTAATTTTAAATAGACTAAAATTTTTACATGAGTAGATTCCATATATTTTTATATTTCTGAAGATGAAAAATATATTTTATCCTTTTTTTTAAATTTCCCATATGTAATTCTAAAATATTATCTAAAACCTTACAAGACATGAATTGAACAATTTCTCTTTTATTCAAAAATAAAAAATTAAAATCCTAAAAACCAAATTATCAAATTTCCTCTTCACAGAAATCCATTTTAATGGCAGCCCAACAACAGGCCCAAAGCCCAATTCCCACCAAAATCCACATTTAAATGGAACAAGTTGACTCTATTACCCTTATACTCTCACTTTTAATTTCAAATGTCCTCTTTCTTTCTTTCTTCTTTTTTCTGCCGAGGAAAAGAAAGAAAGAAATAGAAAAAGAAGAAAATAACACAGCGCCCTAGATTTCCTCTTCTCTGCTTTGGAAGAAAGAGAAAACAAACAAAACAATGGCGTTCGCTTCTTTCCTCGGCAGAGTCCTCTTCGCTTCCGTCTTCATACTATCTGCTTACCAAGAGTCAGTACCTTCTTTTTTTCGCCTTTCATTTTCGATATCCTTTTTTCGTTGATTTGGTCATACGATGTTATTTATGTAATTTTAATTCAAACAAACGAATTAATTAAACTTTCTGGATTCTCCGTAACTTTGCTTCCATGGATTTCGCTATATACTTGCTGCGGTAGTTGGATCCGTTACGTTTAAGGTTTGAAAGTTGAAACCGTTTGTATAAGCGAAACGACCGCGTAGATCTGCGTTTATTTTTTCATGTTCGGTCCACTAAGATTTCGACGTTATCATGTGAACTAGTTGTGCTCAGATTTGGTTGAAGTGCGAGGAGCTCAAACTTGTTTTTGGTTTTTTGAATATTTCTAAGTTTGAAATTAACTATAAGTTCTTGTCTTAGGCTGCATATTTGCATGTCTGATTTCATTTCCTTGTCAAGGGATATTATTTTAAAGCTGGAACATGGTATATTTATGTTAGTATGTTTAATATTTACCATATTTTGCTGTGCGATGTGTTTTTTTTTTTTTTTTTGTGGCAAATGTTAGTATCGTTAAGTTTTTGTTAACGGGGATTTGAACCCATGACCTCTCCTGGTCTCCCTCCTTTGCAACTAGACCAACCTTATATTTTCTGTCGTGTAATGTGTAATTATGCTTTGGCTTGACAGTTTTTTCATACTTACTGAATTGGGTTGCTTTGAATTCTTGTGTGTGGCTTCACATTCAATTGTGCTTGATTTAGAAATTATTCATTGTGGGTTTGGAGGAGTTGATTGGTTTGGAAGCACCCTTTTGCTAATTATTCTTGACTGGTCCTCTTTACTTTTTTATGGTCCATCCCTGCTTTTTTTTTTTTTTTTTTTTTTTAATGCTGATGTGAAGTCTCTTGTTTACTTTGTCTTCTATTCATTACTATAGATTTAATGAATACGGAGTTGATGGGGGACCTGCAGCAAAAGCACTCAGACCTAAGTTTGATGCCTTTACACATCGGGTGCATTCTCAAGTGGGCTTTCAAATTCCAGAGATTGATGTTAGTCTCTCTCTCTCTCTCTCTCCCCCTCCCTCCCTCCCCCTCTCTCTCTCTTTCTAATGTGTGTATGCACGTGTCTTATTTTTGGAAAATTACGTCTGTGCCTGTTTTCATTTTAAACTTGCAAGTGATTGGAGAATTTATCTAATACAATAATAAATATTTATGTAATTGTATCTCACATAACTTGCAATGTATGTTGGATGATAATTGTACTCTTTCATTAAAATAAAAGGAATGTACTTGATTTGAAAAAGAAGAATGAGCCAATTAGGACATGGTATTAACGGATATAAGTCTTACCTTTATCCTTGAGGGGACCATACCAAATTTAGGGTTCTCAACAGGTGAGGTTATTCAACTTGTGTTAGCCATGAATGATAAAATTGAGAAGAAAAATAATAAAACAGTAGATCTGTTAATAAAATGTTGGTGGGGGATAGGCAGGGGTTGGGGAAGTTATGAACAGTTTAACATCACAATTGAAAATAATTGACTTTCTCGCATTAGGACTGTTATCTACATATAGCACCTTCTTAGTTTATACATCAAAATATACTTAAATTGAGTTGAACTCTCTCTTGCATGCATATTATATTATCTTGTATGGTAGAATTTGTCTGATATTGTTGATGTTTTGAACAGCTGAAAATTTTAATTGCTGGGGCTATTGCTCTGAAGGGCCTTGGAGGGGTTCTTTTCATATTTGGCAGCTCTTTTGGAGCTTTGCTTCTGGTTTGTAGTCAAAATCTTCTCTATGAATATATTGGATTTCATATTCTTCTCATGTGCCCCATTTTTCAAGTTATAACTCTTAATTAATTTTTTTTTTGGCTGTAGCTCCTGCACCAGCTGATTGCTACTCCAATCCATTATGATTTTTACAATTATGATAGTGAGGACAAAAATTTTACTCAACTGTTCATCAAATTTACACAGGTCAGATCAGTGACTTATTTTTATTTTATTTTGAATTTATTTTCATGTCTATGTGCCATATTCAAGCTGTTGTTACAGTGTTACTTGTATATTTTCACTTGTTCATCAAATATAATTACTCCTTGCAGAATATGGCTCTTTTCGGGGCTATATTGTTTTTCATTGGCATGAAAAATTCCATCCCTAAAAGGGTACCGAAGAAGGCTCCAAAGACAAAAACATATTAGTTTTGCAGCATTGAGGACCCCTTTCAAGAAGTGGGGGCTGTTTCCTGATTTTTCATCATATCCTCTCCAATCTGGCAGGATTTGCATTGAGTACTCTCTTCTCTGGTTCAGAACCAATCTTCCTCCCTTTGAGTATTTTGTAGTTTTGGCTTCACTTGGATTAAATTATTGGCTACTATTATTATTTTTGTATGATCTGTTATCACGGTGTTAGGAACTATCTTTCAATTGCCAAAAGGATGAGAAGCCTTTGCGCTTAATCTTCACACTGCCAATTTCATTCTGTTCTATCTATCTTGATGTAAAGTCTTTGAAAGTCTGGCACGTGAAGTTATTATTTAACTAAATTGGAGTTCTCCACTACCTCCTGATTTGTGTTCCCCTCCTCTCTTTTTTTCCTTCTCTTCCTTGTACTCGTATTTTATTGTCCTGTTATTTCAAAACAACGTAAATTTGTGTTGGGCATGGAGGGAAATATTGTGGATCAATTGAGCTTGCATTGCTCTGGTGGATTGGGTTTTTGACAAAACAAAACAAAGGAGTCAGAGGTTTTTTTCTATATTATATATATGTATGAGAGAGAGAGAGACAAAGGATCAAATTTCAAGTGTAACTTTGACAATTATTATACTATTTTATAACTTTTAACTAAATAATTTTTTTAAAAATTCACAATTTGATTGAAAGTTCATTTGACATATATCACATGTAAAATTATATATTAATTTAAAATCATTTGTTATTTCATTTATATAAATTAAAATTGAAGTAATATAAATATTTTAAAATATATTAAAAATATGGATAATTTGATCATCTTATTATTGTTTAATTTTGACAAAATTTGATATAGGCGATTTTGTTAATATGTAGATATAATTTAATGGTTAGATCAATAAAATCACATTTTACATCAGATTATTAAAATGATGTAATAGTTGTGAAAGTTACGTCAATATATTTTGATCTCTTCTCTTTATATATATATATATATATATATAGAGAGAGAGAGAGAGAGAGAGAGAGAGAGAGAGAGAGAATGCATTAGTAACCACAATTGAATTAAATTTGTGTAAATGGTTGGTCATGGTGAAGGCAATAATGAACTCTCATGTTGACACAACTATCTCGCAATCATACTGAACCTTTAAGTGCGAGTGGTGCTTTGTGTATACTATGTAAAATTGAGCAAGAGTTATACTAGTATTGAAATTCAAACAAAGTACATACTAACAAACATATAACCCAACTCCCTTCACATATTCAAAGACTTCTTCCAACTTTCACAATGAATTGACTCCTTATATTCGCATTACAATAATATCATAGGACAATTATCAAAAGCTATGGTACAAAATTTGCAAACAATAACAATTTATATATGCTTATTATTTTTAATTGAAACAAGAGTGAGGTGATTATGGAAAAGGTAGCACAAACAAAATAAGAAATCAAGAGCTTCCATTGTTGCTTAACACTCTCTCGTCTTGGTTGTGTTTGTGTGAGAGTTCATCCTTGCCTTCTGATAATTGCTATCCATACGTAAAGTTACATGTAAATTACATAGCAATTATCTCACCTTTTCCTCTTTTAATGCTTCTTTTTGTGATTAAAACATAGGAACTAGCTTCTTCTGAGATTTTATCCAGTAGATGCTAAAATTAGTTGATTTATGATGTGTTGGTTGTATTTTATGTAGAAATTCACTGCAAGGGCATGGAAGGTGGATTCAAGGTCTGAAGTTGCTTACTCAGTGCGACAGGCTTCCTCAGCGCGATCAGCTCGCTTAGCGCATGGTCACTTATCCAGCTGGACATTGAAGGCACGCTCGCGCGACCACAACGTTGAGTTGCGTTTTAAGGCAAAAAGGAGGGAAAAGAGAGAAAATCTTTTTATCAATTTTTGGAGAGACATAGAAGCTCAGCTAAGTCACGAATGAGACATCCTTCCAAACCATTGGAGCTGCATTTCCATCATTTGTTCCTTATTTCCTTCCATCCATTCCATTTCTTTTTCCTAACCTTCCATTTGTACAAGTCTCTCATGAAAATAAGAGGCTAAATCCCCCATTGTTGGGAGCTCAACAACCAAACGCTTTGATGTAATGATTATACTTATCTATTCAATGTTTTTACGCAAAATTGTTGTTTTTCTGAGTTATTATCATGCTAGTGGTATGATCATCCATTTGCTTGCTTTGTTATAGGTTTTAATACATTGGAAAATGACTATTTCCTTAGAATTGAAAACATTTCTAAATTTATCATTTCTAGGGATAGAATAATTTTGTTTAGCCTAAGTTATCATCTCTAATCTTAATGCAAATTGGTTAATGTAACTCTTGAGGGATTAAGAGCAAAATTAAGTGATTTAGGGTCTTACACTTAAGGAATGAAGGCTAGAATATGTTAGTAGATGAAGGTGATTGGAAATAATGTTGAATAGCGAAAAATCCTTAATATTGCATCAAAGTTAATTTCGGTTAGTTGAGCTTCCAACATTTGTCACACCGTATTTCAATAATCACTGCAATGCTCCGAGTGTTTGTGTCTCTTTCCATTGTATTTATTATGCTTTATAGTTTACATTAAGTCAAAACTAGTTATATGCGACTTACTCTACAAAATTAGATTGATTCGGTAATTGCTTAGAACAATCGTGTATTAACTCTGAGTACAAGCAAAGTCCCTATGGAATCGACATTCGGACTTACCATTTCTTTATTACTTGGACAAATTTGTACGCTTACCAAAGTGTTAACACTTTCTCAATTAGCAAATGCAGGGTTTAGATAATTAGGAGATGTATGAATTTTGGATAATTAGGAGATGTATGAATTAAAGGACATTTTGGATAATTAAATAAAAAGGAGGTATGTTGGATGACTAAGGGAGGTATGGATAACATTTACCTAAAAATATGAGCCAATAAAGATTTCATATACAAGGTGATGTTTATCATGGGAAAGTTCCCTATGTTTCCCATTGCGAAACTTACATTTTTTTTCTTTTTCCTTTCTCTCTTACCAAATTATCCTTTTTTTTCCTTTTCCTTTCTCTCTCTTCCTCTTCTTCTTCCCCTCCATTTCTCCACTGCACACTCCCACCAAGCTACCATTCCCGCCACAGTGCCACTTTCACCTTTCCCTCTCTACGCTCTCTTAAATCATTTTCAATCAAATGCACATTTAATTTTTGTATCAAAAAAAATATAACCGTAAAAACTAAAAAGAAAGGAAAATACAAATGGACCGAAGGTTATGGTCTCTTTATTGCAAGCTTTGGCTTGTGGTGGTTGCGTTTTTCTCTAGATATAAGAGAGGGGTTGCAATTTTTTTCAGATTTCAAAAAGCTGGGGTGGTTTGTGGTTTCCATATCTGAGAAAGGGAGGGTGGTTGTGGTGGTGTCGCCATTGGCTTGGAAGGGAGTCGTTGTGGTAGCGGTTTCATCGTCAGTGTTGGCGTTGCTGTCGTCGACATGGTGGTTGCAGATGTGTTGTGGTCGTTGGCTTGAGAGGAAGATTTGTTGCAGTAGGGGTGTTCACGAGTGTAGGTCACTCGTGAATCCAATTGATCTAAAACAATCCGAACAGTTTTGGTTGGTTCATTTATATATTTTGGTCAAAACCAAATTGAATTGATCAAAACCGTTCATGTACATGTTGGGTCACGAGTTTAGATCTATAGATCTTATCAAAATCGAACTGAATCGATCAGAATCGGTAAAAAAAAATAGAACTGTTTGGTTTGACTTTAAATACCGCTAATATTGAGACTCCAAGTGTTGGAACTGCAAATGTTTATAATATTAATGGATCATATTTTGTTCATTTGTTTCAAAAAATTTGATGGAACAAATCTGGTTACACCAAAGCTTATTACAAAAAATTAGTTTGTAGAAAATAGTTGTAATTCATACTATTATAGTAAATATCGTTGAAAAATATTTTATTTTAATTTGTATTAGTCTATTTTAAAATACTATGTTGATGGTATTAAATGAATCAATTTTACTACTTTTAGACATTTGATAATATTATGTTAGGATAAATAGTCATTTTCATCCCAGACAAATTTATCTCCAAAAGATGAAAATTCAAATTTTAATCTCCGAAAGTGAAAAAAGGCGACAAATTCATCCATTTGTTGATGTTAACGAAAGAGCCTATTTGGCACAAAGGGACAAAAATGTCACAAAAATAATTGTTAACATGGCTACTGAATAGACTGGACCAAAATGTTAGTAAGTTTCCATTGAATCAAAATATCAGTAAGTTTCCATTGAACTAATTTGTCAGACCCAAAATTTCATTTCATTTAAGGATAAAATATAATTTAATCTTCATTTTTCCTTTTTTTTTTTTTTGTTCTAACATGTAAAATATAATTTAATTCTTTCATTGGACCAACACACTTGATTTTGTTCTAACATGTAATTCCACACCAACACGCTTGATTTTGTTCTAACATGTAATTAAGTAAGTTTCTTTTGAAAAATGGTCTTACCAGTTCAAAGGACAACAACCAATTATGCGCATATTTGAAGTTGTCAAGTGTTAACTTCTCTCTCAAATAGGTCTGGGTGTAACACATAAGAATTTTCAAAACCCACTAAACAAAAGAGACTAATTCCAACATAGAGAGAAAAAATAGAATAGAACATATCACATTCTCATTCGAAATCACACTTCAAAAATCAATGTCAACCCGACGACCTTAATTGTTGCTTTAACTTGTGTAGGCATTTTGAATGGTATAAGGGAGTTTGGTAATATGAAAACGAGTAAAGGATGTGTTTTTGGTAAAACACCAAATTGATGACAACTTTTACGACATGAAAAAGAACCCGGGAAAAGGATACTTAGAGAGAGAGAGAAAAAAAAACATGGATGAATATCCTATGATACTATTATGTTCCAATAATGTGTCAATGATCTAGGTAGCTAAAAAAAAGTAAATAGTTATAGTAAATTTGCAATACGTGTAAATGGATATACTGAAATTTGAATTTCCATCTCTCGAAACAAATTTGTCATTGCTCTACATATTCAATGATTAAAATAACTATTTACCCTTATAGTTAGACCCTCCTCGGGCATTATATAGTTGGTAACTTCATGCATAATTGCCTATGTTTGTAGTGATAAATCTAAAATGACGGATCATGCATATGATTATAAAACACCAAATAATAATAAATCAGAGTTATGATTGTGTATACCTTGTTGGACCATTAATGAATCAATGAAAAGCTGGAGAAGATGAGGGAACAAGATGTCAGAGTCTTCCTCTCTATTGCCTATTCAGAAATCGACATCCTTCAGCGATGGGAGCATAATGGCTCATGGGGCTTAATTCCATATAAATAGGCTAGAGAGGGGACCTAGCCAATTACCCAGAAAAGAGTATGTGCCCAATGGGTCCACCCATCATGGAAAACCAGGGTCACACTAAAGCCTACACTACTGTCTAACTAAGCTCAATAGCAATAGATGCCAGAAGCCTAACTCAATATGATCACAATAGGCCAGTCAAAATATTAAAATTTGAATATCCATTAACCCAATTAATTTAAAATACAAAACTAATAAATTAATGTTGTCCACATAAAGGAAAATTTCTAACATTCTCTCACTTGGGCTATATTAATTAATTTAATATTATTTTGAAAATCATTTTATTTCAAAAACAACTCTATCGGATTAATAACTGAAAATTCATCTTACTTGGCCACAATTTTGAAAAACAATATTCCAATGCCAGCATCTTAAAACGATTTAATCCAACATAACCCCATCATAGGAACATGGCGATTAATATACCTAAAATATCATAACATATGACCTTTCATACTCACATACAATGAGTATTACATCTTCATGAACCTGAGCCTAGAAGTGTAGTAAGAATTAGTGTCAAAAAGTGATCAACAATGTAACACACTAATTCTTATCTGTCCTCAACGTAATTTCTTAACAACATGAAATTGAATTAACGCAATTTCCAAACGACATAAAATTACATTTTTTCTGATGCAATTTCTCAACAAAATGAAATTACATCACCACAATTTCTAAACAACATGAAATTGTCTTTTCAATCCAATTTCTTAACAACATGAAATTGAATTAACGCAATTTCCAAACGACATGAAATTGCTCAGGTTAAATAAACCAACATGTCAAAATACAAGATCTCAAAATTTGTGACATCCAGATATCTTTAAGCTCACGACATGCTTAAAGATATTATTTCTACATATATTTCTCAGTCGACAGGAGAAAAATAATAATGACGATCATCAATAAAATTCAAACAAAAGTCACAATAATTATCAGTTTTGCATACAAAAGTGACTCAAAAAGCAAACTGAATAGAACTCCCCCTGATCAAGGGAATCGAAAGAATCTAAAACATTCAAAAGTAAGCCTCTATAATTCCCACTAATTAAGCTCACTACATGAATATAAAATACTCTTGTTCTACACACAAAAAGTTATCGAAAAGTCTTTCCTATCAAAGATTTTTAGATGAAAGACTCTTGTTTCATTCAATAAATCAAAATCTTATTGAAAAATAAAATGTCATCTACATAAAGTACTAAGAAATTATATTTACTCCAACTTACTCTCATGTAGATGAATTAGTCAAATATATTTAAATTAATTTAAAGGAATTAACAAAAGATTGACTGCTAAGGCAAAATGAATGCATTAAAATAAACTATAAGACAAAATACAACTTTTAACAAAGCAAGTTATTACAATGAGACCAGCAAAGCAGTACATCCCCTTTGGACAGAACGCACATACCAAGGTTTAAACCAAGGACAAAGCCTCAGACAAATAAATCAATGAGCATACACTGGCTTCAGAGAACTATCCCCTTTGGGCAAACAGATCACGTAGCCAATGCACCTCCAATAACTTTATTATAGACAAGCTTCCAATTAAAACACACAACAACCTCTTTGGACAGGAAATTGCATGAAATAACCAGAAACATTCTTCAAATTTACAAAGAAATTTCCATGACTAATAAATTTGGGCAACAACAAAATAATTTATATATCATAAATTCCCCTTTGGATAGGGAATATAATATACAAATATTTTTCATCACATGAAGATTTAAACAACAAGGAGAATTACATATAATTATAAAAATTCATCCCCTTTGGATAGACAAACTTTTAAATTATACATATTTCTTCATAATTCCACATGTAATTTAAAAATCATTTATCCCCTTTGAAAATAATATATCAACAACAATGCCCACCAACATGAAACACTTCACAACATACATGTATTTTTAAAAATCAAATATAATAGTCTAAAATTTATAGCACCAAATGTGAATCAAAATTCTAAAAGTAAGATATTAAAGCATGGACAAGTAATCTTTCACAAAAGTGAAATAATCCAAAAATCAACTATTCCTAGCACAAATTCAATGTCTTGTTTCCACTTATTGTAATTCAATCCAGTCAATATTTCTACCGTGACATTATTATTGTTAAGAGTGAAGTTAACTGATTGACACAATAAATTAGTCATGAACAATAACAATTAAATATCATACACTCTCCCTTGGACAGAGAATATAATATATAATTATTTTTCATCACATGAAGATTTAATAACGGAGAGAAACATATATAATTGTCTAAAATTTATCCCCTTTGGACAAATAAATTTTATAAATTATATATCTTCATAATTCCAATATAAAGGCATCACATGTAATTATTAATAACGGAGAGAATCATATATAATTGTCTAAAATTTATCCCCTTTGGACAGATAAATTTTATAAATTCTATATCTCCATAATTCTAATATAAAGACATCACATGTAATTATTAATATTTTTTTAATTACATGTTCTCATCAATAAAATTTATCCTTATGTATTGTTCCAACATGTGTTTCTTGAAATTATTGCATTTGTCAATCAAGAAAAATTTCACTTATTGTCAACCATAATTATTAAAATTGGGTACTAAAATAATAATTTTATGTTATATTGCGTTAAATATGAATACACACTAAAACATCACGAGAGATAACAAAAGAGAAAATGAAATCCAAAAGCAAAATAAATGGATTCCTAAGAAGATGTGGTCCATGTTTTTTTTTTTTTATTTTTAATCCAAATACCACACTTAGTAATAGTTACACAACCCAAAAAATAATAATGATTACACGTAGCTACAACAGGTCTACAATTCACTATAACTAATTCACAAAAACCACGTTACATCATTAAAAAAAAAAACATTGCACGAAGTTCTCAATATTGTTACAACAAATTAATATATGATAACAGATGTTGTTATCAACATTTTTTTTGTTTTTTTTTTAAGATTCATGAAACAAAAATCACATATATCAAGTAAAGGTACCAATAGTAACTAATATCATAGTAGGTACAACAATGATTATAAACCATATATATATATATATATATATATATATATAAAAGCAACCAAAGGTAATGCACGATTTCCACGATCAACAATACATATTTAGGCAAAATAACAGTTACATTCAGATTGTATCGAATCATTTAAATCAAAAGGTGTACAGAAAATGCTATGTAGATAATTCACGCTAATCGAGATAATCAAACTTATTAATAACAAAAGACAAAATTGGGTATATAAAAATATGATGCACAAGTATACATCTTCAAATAATGCTTTAGTAAAAAAAATGAAGCAAAAGAATCGTTGGATCAATGAATTAGAGACACGCAAGACGATACACACAATACATGAAAATTGAAAACTCTAGGATGACGTTTAGCATAAAGATCTTAAAGATTTTCAATACCCTTAGTTGCTTGTGGATTACATTGTGATGAATGATCAATCAAACTGTTAAAGATCCACCAAACCAAAATCCAGAATAAATGGTGAAGGAAAAAGTTAGCAAGTTTGAAACATGGGATAAAAGAATGAGGGATTTAATTGTAATTTACAATATAAATTGAAATAATGACAAATAACAAAAAGGAGGAAAAGATTACAAGAAAGAAGTTTGTGACTGTACCACTAATGAAAAGTATATTGTCAAATACTTTATTTCAGATTTTCCCAAAATTACTATTTTTTTTACTATTTATTACTATGATAAAAAAAATTACCACTTCATTTCTTCCTTTTTCTACTTCTTCCAAGAAAACCTCAAGGAGTTACTGGTTTAATTCTACCAATTGGAGCCCTACTTTCATCGCCATCATGTTACGGGGTTCATAACTATTCTTCTTATTACATGATTGTTTACCTAGCCAACATTTAGATCCAACTCTATCTAAATTTTTCTGGTTTATTCCAACATTTCTCACTTGTCAAACTTTTGTCGTGCAGTTTTTTTGAATATAAAACAAATCTCTTTAAAAGGTAGGAAGAATCTTTTTAAAGTTTCTAGCATTCATAAGATTATTCATAAGATTCGTAAGAGAAAGAGAAAAAATTCAGGAAAGATTAAATTCAGATACTACCTGAACGATTCAATCTTAACTTCAGCAAATTAAGAACTTACGTCCAATCTTAGATAAGGTTAATCATGTACTAATTTGCAAAATATTTGGCTAAAGAAAAGAAGATGTCAAGTTTTAAGCATGTAAAGTTATAATTCATTAAACAAGGAAATTTTACAGCAGTATCAAAGTATATGGTTTTAAAGAAAGGTCCTACCAATGTACAACTTTACTATTTTAATAATATTTTATAAATTAAAAAATTGTAAATTTTAAAAAAATTAAAAAATAGATATTTTGGTACATTTAAAAATTGTTTCATAAATAACTTTTGAAAATTTCACAGGGAAATTGTTGCAGATTTAAATACGTAGAAAATATTGCAAGAAATTTTCCCACGGATTTTACAACTTGTAGGAAACTTTCGTATTAATTTCAAAATCCACATAAAAAATTATGTGACTTTAGAAATTTGTAGGAAATTTTTTTCCTGTAGATCAAAAAATTTCCTGCAAATAATGAATCCACCTACGGAAGCTAAAACTGCGCACCCGTGAATTTTCCTCCATTTTGTTTCACAAGAAACGTTTCCTTAAATTATTTTCCGCAGAAAAAACAACCTACTTCCTTACCAAAATTTCCTGCAGATATGTATTTATGTATTTTGTTCCTTTGATATTATCCACACAAAATTTCATGCAAATTTTAACTAAAACTCCGCATGCAACTAATTATCCACGAAGATTTTACTGTCGATAAGTTTCTGCAGGAAAATTCGCAAGTAATTTGAAAATTTCTAGAAGTATATAAAACTTATACAGAAAAAGATGATCAGAACATATATAGAAAAATCAAATAACAAATTTGTTGGCAAGCATATTGTATAAACTATAAAGTATAAAATCATATTTGTTATATTTAATTGACGAGTAATAAAACCTTAATTAGCCTTATAACTTAGTTTGGGTATCGATCAATTTCATCGTATAAAATCATATGGAAAGTATAGGTGGTAATTCGAGATTTGTTATATTTTGAGGCACCTTTGTTCTCATCAAATGATTGGACAGTGACATGGGAAAAATCAATATTGTGTTTGTCGGCATTTGAACATCGTCCTTTCCTGATTTTTATTGTGTGAATGTGTGGTTGTTATCCCTGCTGAGTAAATGTAATTCTTTTTTTCAAAGGACAATTGAAGGTGTAAAGGATAAAAAGTGACATTGTTGCATAAAAAAATAAGAGGAAAGTGACATTGTTTAGAGAATGAAATTAATGGTCGTTGGTTTTAGTTAGGTCTTTGTTTTTAGTTGCTTGGATGCTTTTGTAGGATGTTACTACTTACTACTACTTTATGTGTTGTCTATGTGAACTTAATTTCGTGTTGTCTTTTTGTTTATTAGGCCCATTTTTCCACATAGATAGGAGACCGGTTTTTTTTTTTAAGTGCATATTAGGTCAGATTTATTTTAAAAATTATTTTTTATTAATTACCATGTTATAATATTGTGAATTATTTTTTTCAAACATAATTCTTAAAGACTTGAACTAACTATGTTATAAAAAGACATAATTCCTAAAATATCCCAAAAAGGTTAGACCGATCATTACGGTTCCTTACGATTAAACTCTTTGGTGGATTCACGCATTTTGGCGCTTTTTCCTTTTTCACGTAAATTACTACAGTACCTTAATTTTTATCTTTAAAAAATAGTAGTATAGTTTCTTGGCTGATATTTTTGGATATATTTCGGGTGTTTGATTATAATACATATTTTGTTTAATTAATAAATGATACTATCACAGTTATTAATATGTAATTTTTAAATATAAATAACGTAATTATATATTTAAAGTTTATCACATTCCTTAATTATAATACATCAAGTATTATTCTTTGTTATGTTATGTAGTGGTGGAGGTAAAAATTTTATTGAGAGAGGATGAACTAAAAAAAAATATATCATAAATAAAAGTACTCCGAATATAATACAAACATAATATAAAAAATTATTACAGAAATTAAAATCATTTCACTTGACTCTTACTCTATATATTTTCATATTGTTAAAATCATCTATAATTGAATTCGTGCTAAAACTCAAAACAGTAGTTTATATTTTTTTTATTTCGTTTCAGATTTAACAATGTGTAAAAACAAAAGACGCAAATAGCAGTTTATTTTATTTTAGAAAAATAACATGAAAAAGAAAGAGAAAAAGAGCGAAAAAGAAAAGAACGAGGGGATACCTGAAATTCTTCTCTTTCACTAGTTTATTAAATGAAACAATTTTTGTTACTTCTTCTGTTCTCTTGTGATTTGTGTTTCCTTTTTTTTCCTTTGTGTCCAGACATCTCCTTTTACAATGTTCTTTCTCCCTCTTCCTCTTTATTCTTTTCCTTTTTATTATTTTTTTTCCATTTTATCATCTTCCTTTTCTTTTTTCTTTTTCTATTATCTCTCTTTCTCATTTTATTTTTATTACATTTTCTTTCCTTTTTATATATATTTTTTCCTCTTTTATGTTTTCTTTTCTTTTTATTGTTTTAATATTTTTTTTCTTTTTCTTTTCTTTCTTTTACTATGTTTTCTTTATATTTTTTTCTTTCCCCTTTTATCTTTTTTAATATTTTTTCTTTCCTCTTTTTTTTTTCATTTTCATTTTTTTATTAATTTTTTTAGGGGGTGGTGGCCCCTAACTCCCCATAGTTCCGCCTTTGGTTATGTTGGATAAATGTTAGAAAGTTAGCTAAAAGTTAAAACTTAGTAATTGAAAGTTGAAAACTTTTAAGTTGAATAAATATTTTAAAGATATAAAGGGAAAAATGTAAAAATTTAGAAGCTAATATTTTAAAAAAATGCTTATTCAAATAGTATTTCAAAAAATGTCAGAAGTCACAAAAAAAAAATGTTAGAAACTACTTAAAAAAGATTGTTTACAAAAACAATCAAACAAGTTTTTTATCTAGTAAAAAAAACTAAAAAATAACTAAAATGACTTGTCGAATATAGCCTATGTTCGATAAAACTAATTGAAAAACTATCTGAAAGTTGAAAAGTTAGTTTATTAAATTATAAGTGTATGGCTGATGAAGTAGCTGAAAAATATAAAATGATTAAAAATAATAAAATCATGATTTATTTAAAAAGGATAATGAACAAAATTAGATAAATATATTAAGTAGCATTACAAAAAAACGTTACTTTAAGTAGCATTTCAAAAAACGTTAAAAACTACTAGAAATTACGGGAAAAAAAGTTTGTTTATCGAACAATTAAACAAGCTTTTTAGGCTATGTTTGACAAAGCATTTTAGCTAGCTTCTATCTTTTTTTACTAGCTTAAAAGCTTGTTCGAATGTTCAGTAAATAAGTTTTTTTTAGTAGTTTTTAGCGTTTTTTGAAATGTCTCTTGAAGTAACATTTTTTATGGTAGCTTTTAGGTTTTTATTTTCTTCCATTTTTTTCTCAATTTATTTATCCAAAAATTCCTTATTACTCTTTTTAAATAAATCATGCATGATTTTATTATTTTTGTTTTTTTATATTTTTCAGCTATTTCATCAGCTATTTTTATAAAACACTTAGGCTATGTTTGATAAAAAAAATTAGTTGAAAAGTTAGTTAGAAGCTGGTAGCTGAAAAAGTTAGCTTATTAAATAATATATGTTCAATAAAATTAACCGTTGAAGTAACTAAAAAGTATAAAATGATAGAAAAGTAATAAAATAAAGACTTAATTATAAAGGATAATCAAGAAATTTGGATAAATATATTGAGGATAAAAATGAAAGAAAATATAAAAAGATACAAGCTAGAAGTTAACGTTTTAAAAAACGTTACTTCAAGTAGTATTTCAGAATGTAAAAGTTACTAAAAAAAATTGTTTATCGAACAACTAAACAAATTTTTTAACTAATAAAAATATTAGAAACTAACTTAAATGTCTTATTGAACATAATCTTAAAACTTAATAAGCTAGTTTTTCACTCACCATTTTCAACTTCTAATTAGTTTTCCAACTAGTTTTATTCAACATAGCATTAGCTAGTAAGAAAAGTTAAAAATTAATTGAAATATCTTATCAAATATATATTCTTAAATGAATGATATATACATTAAATAATTTTTTTATATAAACCGAGTATAATACATGTATAAACTCTTTATTATCTTACGTTGGATTTTTATGGATAAAAAAACCAAAAAGAAATTACAGGTATCTAATTTGCAATTGTCTTCTACTTTTATATATTGTTGTTATTGTTTTCTACGTTCAATGTTTGGCATCTTGTACCATTTTTGGTATAATTAATGGCCACCAAGTCTAAAATTTGAAGCAAATCCCTTCCGAGTAACCATCTAAAGAGGAAAGCTAGCAATAGCATGGAAATGGGGGGTTTTGACAAAGAGGGTGCAGGCTATGACAGAGCCAAGGAAGTGAAGGAGTTTGAAGATACCAAAGCAGGAGTGAAAGGACTCGTAGATTTTGGTATTCTCAAGCTTCCCAGATTCCTCATCCATCCACCCGAATCTCTTCCATCATCACCAACATCTTCCAACAACACAACTTCAACCTTGCAGATTCCTGTGATAGATTTCACAGGATATGATGATGATGATGATGATGATGATGAAAGTTGTTGTCGCAGGTTAAAGATAGTGAGAGAGATTCGCGATGCATCAGAAAAGTGGGGGTTCTTTCAGATGGTGAATCATGGTGCTCCTGTTAGTGTCATGGATGAGATGCTAAGGGTCATAAGAGAGTTCCATGAGCAATCAAAGGAGGTGAAGAAAGAGTGGTATTCTCGTGACCCTAAGGTGAGAGTGAGGTATTTCTGCAATGGAGATCTCCTTGTGGCAAAAGTAGCAAACTGGAGAGACACCATACTGTTTCATTTTCAATAGGGTCCTCTCGGCCCTGAGGCATATCCACTAGTATGCAGGTACTGCAATCAAGGGAGAGGGAGCATGTGTTGCTTAATTTAATACCTTTTTTTTTTTATAGTTTGATAATTTTGGTTAGAAATGTTACTAGAGGGATTCACTTATCTTTCTTTTCCCTTCTCCTTTCATCCTTTTTTTTTTTTTTATTAAACTAACCTTATATCTTCTTATTTAATTTAATCATATTTAGATAATTTTCTTTATTAGTAATTATAAGAAAAGAAAATAAAACAATAAAATGAATTAAGTTTTTTTTATAAATTAAAACTAATTTAGGTAATTTAGTTTTTTTTAAAATGTTAGTTTTTATGTAAATTAGGTGTGAATTTTAATTTAACTTATAGAAAAATATTTATAGATTAGGTTTATATATCCAAGATAGCGCATTAATGTTTCAACACTCAAATTGGCGTTGAAAAAAGAAATTGTTGAGACACGTGTCTTCAACAAATGGCAAATGTTCTGTTAAAAAATGGCAAATGTTAACGTTAGTTAGAGGAAAGCATGGTTAAAAATTAAAATTAAATTTTTTAATTCAATATATTATTAATATATTCTTACAAATGAATTGTAATACATCTTAATTAACGTGGTTTTTAATAAATAAAAAATGGTTTTAATTCGTTAACAATGTCCCTAAGGTATTGATGACTGGCGCTCAAGACCCTAATAGTAAAAACACTTAATTCGATTCATAAAAATTGGAAATCTTAGTTGCATTTATCCCTTTTAAGGATTAAAGTATTCTATGTTTAAGGATTAATATATCAACACATATCAAGCCTTTCATTAATATGAAGGAACACTTCGAGCATTAAGAGTATAAAAATAAATTTGACTTTAGTTTATAGAAATCGCCTACAAATGTCAATTGTATTGGTAAATGTTCCATATTTAATGATCAATATGATTAGTTTTTATTATTTTTAAGTACTTATTATAATAAGGGATTGATTTCTCTGACCCAAATTTCTTGTGATGTTTCATTCAAAACGAAAATGTGGGTATCCCGAATTGGATATATAGAAAGAAATTAGTTAACTTTGACTGTTTATATGAATGTTGGATATAAATGATGATTCCCATGAAAGTTATTTTTCCTACAGGGAAGCAGTGATTCAATACATGGAGCACATGTTCAAACTAAGGGAGATATTGTCACAATTACTTTCAGAGGCATTGGGACTCAAGAGGGATTATCTTAAAAACATAGAATGCATGAAAGGTGAAACAGTGGTGTGCCACTATTATCCACCTTGTCCAGAGCCAGATTTGACACTTGGTGCCACTAAGCATTCAGACCCATCGTGCCTAACAATTCTTCTTCAAGATTCCGTGGGAGGTCTCCAAGTTTTCCATGAAAATCAATGGATTCACATTAAGCCCATGCCTGGAGCATTAGTGGCCAACATTGGTGACTTCATGCAGGTAGTAACATTAACATATGAATTCCTATATACACAGCGTGTGTTGCCAAATAGTAATTGGGTAACTTAATTATAATCTAGCTCAAATATCTTGTTAAACAATAAAATATAATTTTATGAAGTGTGTAAATTAATTGGTACAATATTGTTCTAAACTTAAATAGTGATTGACTTTTGAATATGCAATTGTGTTAAATATTTGGATAAAAAAAATTATTATTCATAGTAGTTTTATTTAGTTTAAATTGTCTACTATGAGCTATACATGTGGTCTTAAAAAAAAAAAAAAAAACTACTATGTGTAAGTCATGTGTTTGGTTTCATGTGTTGAAACCACACAAAATATGAAAAATTTGTTGAAATTAACTAAAAAGATTTGCTTTGTTGTAACCATGGAAAAAGTGAATTGATTCTCTTTGGATTATCTTTAATCAAACATACAATAAAAGTGTTTGGTTAGAGATTTTTCTTTTTGAAAAAGATTTTAGGTTAAACGGACTATGAGCAAATAGAAATAATGTATGACTTATAATTGTTTGACTTTTAGTAATTTTTAACTTATAATTAAATTTTCAACTAATTATTTCCTTTTTGTCATTTCTTGCATAGCTTATGAGTAATGACAAGCTCAAGAGTGTTGAGCATCGAGTACTGGTTGGACGAGTTGGGCCTAGGGTATCAGCTGCATGCCATATATATCCCAACACAAGTTATAAATATGGGCCAATAGAGGAGTTCATATCCAACGAAAACCCACCCAAATATAGGGAGACCCACATTGGGGAATATCTTGCTCATTACAGGTCCAAAGGGCTCGATGGCTCCAAAGCCCTCCATCATTTTATGTTATAATTAACACATGATGATGTTCGAAAAAAAAAAATACTGGTCATGATGTGTATAATAAGGTGCCAACACAGGTACCACATAAATTCACCCTTGACGGGAGACTTTTTTCTGAGAAGGAAAAAGGGTAAAATTGAGAAAGACTTCTTTTTTAAAAAAAAAATTGAGACTTTTTTTTCTTTTTTTTTAAAAAAAAATTTGAGAAAGACTTCTTGTTTTTTTTTTTTTATATAAAAAAAAGAAGTTAAAAACAATTAACATCTTATAATTAAAAGGGTGACAGAAGTCACTTTTTAAATGGGTCAGTTAATTAACATCCTATAAACTACACTTTTATTTTTGGATCCTGTGTTTCAAGCTTGCATATAAATAAATTAAAAAATAAAAACTACTCTACGTATTCAATGTTGCGAATCGAAATTGCACAATTTTGCAAGCTTTTTACTTTTTCCATTACACATCTGAAAATTACAATGTATTTTTTCTGCACTATCTTTATAAAGAAAACAAATAATAAAGTTAGATTCACAAAGTTGTAGCCTCCTTCAATAGATTTCGATTCCTACTATTTTTTAAGGGGAAGGGAAGATATCTTGGAGTGTCCCACATTCTTCTATTTAATAATGTCTTGTTGCCAAGGGAGCATCTTCAACAAGTAGGGAATGGTAAGGTTCAACACATGGGACATGAGAGGCTTACCTGCCACCACTTGTCAATGCATTTTCATGAAACAAGTGAGACCTCAATCAGGTAGAAGCTTCAACCAGTCTTTGTCCTTGTAATCAGCCAACCAGGCATATCGAGAAACAAGATGTTATTGTTTCTGACTAATGCTTATGCTACTTGGTTTGGGAATACAAAACAGCAATTCTATGACTTTAGCAATTTTATTTAACACAGTTGAATTTTTCCTATATATAATCAATATAAAATCCCATTAGGTCCCTAAAGAGCATGATGCCACAGAACTAGATATCTAATCTTAGCAGCAGAAAACTCCACTCTCTACTGCTTAAGAATTGAACCAAGTGACCAAACATAAGAAAGAAAAACAAAACAAACTGATATTCTAGTTCTAATTTTTAGCAGGTTTAACTTCTGACAGCCGCATTAGTTAATAACTAGTGTTGCTGCACTGAAGAAGCTCAGCTACAAATATATAATTCAATTGAGCATAAATAACTCAGCAACCAGCTCATGAATGGATGAAATAAAAAATGTATATTTGCAATAGTGCTATCTTGAAACAAACAAAAAGCTGACTATTTAAAAATTATTACAAACTAGAATAATTGAAATTGTGGGAGCCCTTAAATCAAATAGATTCAAAAGCAAAAATAATAAAACAGATCACACATGACCAAAATCTTAATACAGCATAACTGAACAAGTACTCATTTTAATGGAAGGAGCCACTAGGCATTTACTTATAACTGCTACCTGTTGGGCCAGTTATTGCCAGATTCCATCAAATCTTGTAACTTCACTATCAGTTCCAACACAATATTGGAGAAACACATAGACTTGTATAGAGAAAATTTAGAAATGAAGAAAGAGACAAGATGAAAAGAAGACTTGCAGAGAAGAAAATAAGAAACAAAGAAGAATAAGATGAAAACCTGGATACTGGATACTGGTCTTGTACACCTTAAGGCCATTGTAGAGAAGCAAGAACAAAGGGTTGGTTGCAGCGTTGCGAGGAATGTAGCACGAAGAATGGTTGCATGAAGAATGGTTGCATTGGAGTAATTTCACTCCCGTCATCATGTTTTTATCTTTTTCATCTTCAAATTTTTTCAACATAGAAAAAAACTTATATATATTTTCTGATTTGGTCTTAATTTAGAAAATATTTTCAAGAAAAACAATTTCTAAAATACAAACAACCAAACATGTTTCCAATCTTATTTTCTATTTTTATTGAAAATGAAAACATAAATGAGTAAAGTAAACAGAGCCTAACATTTTGAGTATCATTTCAAAGATTGAGTTACAACAATAAATGAAGTGACTTTAGAAGGTTCCAAGAATCAAATAGTTTTTATGAATACATTGTGCTCTTGGATTGAAGTAATTGAACAAGCTGCCACAAGATATCCAATCTGTGTAAATTTCTGTTGTTTTGGCCCTGTGTGACAGACAATATCAATGTTATAGCATATAATATAAACTATTTAGAATTTCAGTACATGACTCTTTTACTTGAGAAACATAAAGGTATTTTTATGTCAAATTCAAATTATTTATCAAAGAGATAGTTCATGTGAAGTTAAAAGCTATCAATTAAGATACAAAATCTTCCAAGTTACAACAACTTTAATTAAAATAAATTTTACATAAAGATTATGAATCAGCAGACTTCATATGCATGGGTTGTTCCATGGAATTGAGCAATGAATAAAATAAAAAAATGCAACAAGAATTTTCTGTGATCATAGAACACAAAACAAAACACCTTTCTAGGTGAAACTTTAATCTCCACTTCTTATCTAAGCAAGCAGGAAACAATTACTAAAAAGTTTTCATACATGAATCATCATGATACACAACAGTTTTCAAACACATTTTAATCAGTTATAGAACATGCATATTATTTCTTCCGTCAGTTAGTTTGCTTATTTGAATGAGAAATAAATCTTACTTCTGATCCTGCCTCAACCACAAAACATATACATGTCTTCTCATTATGAGCTTCTGTTGCACCATTCAAAATTGTCAGACCCAAGCTTCTAATGGCTTCCGCTATATCAAGAAAATAGCTGCACTCTTCACACAGCATCTGCAACATAAGTCATAATTAGCATAACAGGGACATACTCCGTGGTTGTTTCTCTAGTTTATTCTAGAATAATATATTAAGGTTGTAATTTTCAACTCCTACACACCTCAACAAGCATGTGTCCATTCTTGTTAAGATTCTCCACTAATATTGAACTAACTTTTAGATGGCCTCCAACATCCATTGCCCAACTTGAACCTTGTTGATAACTTGATGATCCAGGAATGTCTTTTTCCAAGTGATGCAACTGCACAATTGCAATACCATTAAACAATAATATAATAAGTATTAAATTACACATTCACAAATTATTCATATTGAGCAAATCATAATTTTGAAAAAGGTCATTCAACAAAACACACAATATCTTTAATAGTGATTAAACAAATACATAAAATTTTAGGGTTCTGCTAAAGTATCTTGAAGGGAAAATTAGGAGAAACTAGAGAATTAATATCATCATTTTCACTTTTCAGTAAAAATGTATAATACATTTTCTTTCAAGGAAAAATATATGTAACTTAAAAATTCAAAGCATAAATCAATTCCAAACTTAAACATTCACTAATGACTATATTTTAAAATATTCAAAATTAATTTTAATTTATAAAATGCCAAAATCTTGTTATGTGGATGACATACTGTGTAATCCTAAGAAAGAAACCAGTGTAGTTATAGTAATCAAATATCAATACCCATTACCTAATTGATCAAAAGTATAATCAGTTAACTTCCTTTATAGCCTTTGAACCAGAGGTAGAATTCTAAAATCCCATTAAACCTTACCTTTGTCTTTGTGTCCGCAAATTTATTTAGCTTGTCAGCATGCTTAGTTATGTTCTGAAGAAAGAGTATGTGTTTTATGGTGCACTCCAGTAATGAATCAATACTACTCTGTTGACATAATCATATGAAATATTTAGCCATGCGAATAGGAACAACATCAAAAAAAATCAAAACTTACTGAGACAGGATTAGCAAATGCATGTGACAGCAAGATACCTTTGCTCCATTTGGCACGAGTTCCCTCAACTCCTTAATACGATCTTGGATAAGTTGTCTGTCCCTTGGTCTAGGCCTACAACTTTCCCCAGGCCTAGCCCTCTTCTTGATGTTTTTAGTTGGTTCAGAAGACCTCTCAAACTGCTCACTACATGAACTAGTAGGACATGTAGAAGAAAAACCCTTTGGGAACATTACACCGATCCCAGATGAACTCAAACTATAATGTTTGTCCTCTCTAACAAGAGGAAGCTGATCTATTGAACAACCTTCAGAATTAATAGTGTGCACAGTGTGAACAGAATCTTCAGGATTTCTTCCTGAGGCCATTGCAGCCTGCATTGATGTCGAAAATGATAATTCACTATTAACATTATTATTACTATGGCAAATGTTAGCCACCATAGCTTCCAAGAGATGCTCTGGACGAGATTCAGAAGTCAATTGCCTACAGCTAATCTCATCTGACATCTCAGCATTTTTAACATCTTGATTTGCTTCCGCTGTCCAATTAAAACACTTACTCCCTTTCAGAAAACTTGGTCCAAGTGCTTCATGTAGCTCATAGCCAGCAGGAAACTTCATTGTGTATGAGGTATCCTTGTAACAAGGTTCAGTCTGAAATTTTGACTTCTCACTACTTTTTTGGGGGTGTGCATCTGAAGGTCTGGGCACATTCAACACTCCTTTTTGGTTGATGTCTACAAACTGAAACTTATCAGTCACACAAACAGCTGCATCAAGAAAGCCTGAAGAGAAGGATACAGGATCTACTCCAACATTTTCTGACGGGCATGCTAAATCATTGACACCATTATTATCCATAACCAAATTGTGTATGAATGATGAAACATTTTTTCCTGATTCCAAACTTGTATCTTCACAGCCACTGTTGTTCCCTTCAGACTTACTCTCATTTACATGTCTCATTCCTACAAATTTCAGCTGCTCCATATTCATCATATTTGACATTGACTGAAGCAAAATGGAACTTCCATCACTGTTTAATTCAGGCAACTCATGCTTGGCCACATCAACAACCATCTTCTGATGAACAGTGTGAGGTGAATAATTCTTCCCAGGACATTGAAAGGGAATTAGAATATTTGGTGCTTCATCTTCATGCTTCATGGTTTTCTCTGTATCATGTAAGTAAGCAGGCATGCTTTCTGAAGTTTTGGTATCCAGCTGAAAGAGAAAAATGATTATGCTCAATGCATCTGGGATAAATAAAAAAATCATGTACACACTGTTTGCTCTGTTAGTGTGTGAAAAGATGTGCATGCCAATGGTCACACAATCTGTATTCTACTCACACAAGCACATTCATCATTCATGCAAAGTGAAGACATAACATAGAAAGAAGTGGAGACAGAAGGTTACCACAGATGAAGAATTCTTCACACTATTTTGTACTTGATTAGGAACATGGCTTATTGTGTAATCTTGAGTAGACAGAAAAAGACTTCGGATACAGGATACAACCCCCATATCTTCAGTAACCTGCTATCAGGGATGACAAAAAAGGAGCAGATTATTAAATATTTCAATCATAAATGGACTTCTACATAAATATTCAACATATATCCAAAAATATTCTAAATCAATCATATCCATCTAAATCATACACAGAAAATTAAGCAAAAGACCTACCAATTTACCAAACACCTGCTTGTCAACATGTTAGAATAGATCATAGAAGTAATTTCAGGAGTAAAACGAGCAACTAAGCACAAGTCTGTAATAAAAGCTAAAAGGCCCTGTTCGGGGTGGTTTCTTGTTTTTAGTTTTGAAATTTTTTAAAAATCAAAATCAGTTTCAATTGAGTTTGGGTTTATTCTTTGTTTTTAGTTTTTAAAAAGATATTACAAATTAAAGATAAACAAAATGAGTCAATCGTTTTATCGTAGCTCGCTCTACTACGAAATAATAACGGAGTGGCGATGGTGACGGTGGTGGCAATAATGGTGGTGCCGGTGGAATGGAGGTGGACGTGGAATAGTGGCGGCAACAATGGTGATGGTAGTAGTGGTGGAATGGTGATGCGAGTGTTTCAAAACCCGAACCGACCAAATTGGTTAGACCGGTTCAACTGCGACTCGGAGGTCTGGCCGAGTTGAGTTGCTTATCGGGTCAACCATGCACTGAACCTGGTGCAACCGCAGTATGACCAGATCAGGTATGTCGTTAAACCAGTGACTCAAGTCGAGTCACACCCAAGGGAGGAAATGCACTGGATCATGCGGGTCAATTAAGGTTGGATATAAAATTTTAAATTTTCTCTAATAAAGATCGGTTCATGTGGGTCAATTAGTAATCCATTGATTCGACCATTGACCCAATGACAAAATGCCCTGACCGGGTCAATCATCAGTTCGATTTTTAAAATTATGGGTGGTGGTGAGGTGGAATAGTGGCAACGACGATGGAGGTGGCGGTAGTAACAGTGGAATGGTGGCGGTGACGGTATGGTGGTGGTGGTGGCAACGCTGGCAATGGTAGTGGTGGCCAAAGTGATGCAATGGTGGTGGCGGCAGAGACAACGATGGTGGGGTTGAATAATGGTAACAATGGATCAACGACGACGGAGGCAGCGGAATGGTGGTGACAGCCATGAAATGGTGGTGGCGGTGGTGTAGTGGTTGTGAAGGCAACAAAGGCAAGGTGCAGTGGTGATGGCGATGACAGTTATAGTGGAATGGTGGAGGCGATAGTGGTGGTGGTGGAAGTGGAGGCGGCAACAACAGAGTGTGGTGGTGGTGGCAATGGCAGCGGCGTTGGTGGTTGTAGTGGAATGGTGATAGTGGAGGTAGTGGCGGGGGGCAATGTGGTGGCAGGGGCAGTGGCGGCAACGGTGGTGGAATGGTGGTGATCTATGAAGCATGGATACGTGGAAAAAAAAATTTCACCATGTCAAACACACGTCTGATACGGATTCGTGGCCGATACGCAAATTCGTGTATCCAGTAGCACGCCGCTCGCGCTCCGTCTCGCTTCCCGTCGCACGCCGCTCCCTTCAACCCGGCCTTTTCCGCTTCTCCTCCGTCCCCTGCTCCTCCTCCGTCTACGACCAGCTCGCCGACGCCGGCTGCCACCAGGGACGCTGCCGCTACCAGGTCGACACTTCCTCCACCTTCGCCTTTGACCCGTTGGTCGACGAACTCGAGCAGCATCGCGAGGACAAGGAGTCGGACCCGGCTGATACTCTTGTCACCTTACACTCTCCTTTGTTGCTGCTATTATGCGAAGAAGAAGAGAAAAACGCAGTTACGAGGCCATGTAGGGTTTAAGACAGTATATACGAGGGGAACGGCACTGAGATGCTGGAGTCTTAGGGACAATTGGGTCAACGGGCCCAATGTTTTAAGTTTTAATAAATAGTCTTAATCAAGGCAATTGCTTCATGCACTCATGAATTCTACTTACACCTCCCTAATTTTTACTTTTTTTTTTTGATCGGTCAATGTTAGTTGTTAAATGTTAGTTTTTTGTTAGTGGAGGGATTCGAACCCACGACCTCTCCCTCCTTCCCTTCCTTCCCTTCTTTTCCTTTTACCACCCAACAAACCTTATATCTCCTTCCCTAATTTCTACTTACACTATATAAAAAATATATATTATTTAATACTAAGACGTATCGGAAACGTATCGTAATATTAGTATTTTTGAAGTAATGTATCGAAGTCTCGTATCGGGAACGTATCAAAAATGAAGTATCAGTATCGGCGCTTCTTAGGTGGTGATGGTGGTTAGAATGTGTTTTTTAAAACTACAAACCAAATTCACAAAACCTTTTTTCTTGATTTTGATAATGAATGTAAAACTGTTTTGGAATTAAGTAAAAAATCAATTCAATTCCATTTTTGCCGAACGCATTTTGTTTTGAGAATTGCATTGGAAAAACAAAAACCAGAAACTTGCAACCACCACGAATGGGGCCTTAATCTAAGTAATAAACTTTTCATCCACTTTAGATATAAATTTATATAACAAAGAAAACAAAGAGATGCCAAAAGCAGGGGCTTTCACTATTATCTAAGCTCTCTACCATTTAGGTCAGCATTTACTAAAGACTTCCTCGGTACCCAACAATTGGTATCAAGAGCTAAGGTTCTGGGATTGGGGTTTCGCTGTCAAGGTCTGAGATTGGGGTTTCGCTGTCAAGGTCTGAGATTGGGGTTTCGCTGTTTTAGGGTTTTTTTGACATTAAAAAATCTTCTAAAACTCACTCCAACATGCTTGTAAGTGAACACGTATGTAATGTAGAATTGTATCCACGAAATCAGCACTAAAAAAACCCTTTATATTTTATGCCCAACATGGGCTATTAAGTTTTCACAATATATATATTCTGTATAATTAGGAATTAGGATTCATAAGTATTCAATCAATATCTAAATCACCACCCAAGCAGTTATCAAAGTTAGATGGAGAAATACAAGGTAAATCATATTATTTGAATAGTTATCTTATGATGGAAAAATTAAAAAAATGCAATGCAAGCAATCTTTAAAATACTAAAAACAAGATGCAATGAAAAGAATCTAAAGGGATAACAGATGTGTTACTGAACCAAAGCAGCAACCACATTCATCAGCAACATGGAACTTAAGCAAGAAGAAAAAGGAAGAAGACTATAGTCATCTTACTTTATTTAAAGAGCCAAGCTGAACAACTCCAAGGGGGACTACTGCTACAACAACAATGGTCTACAATGCAAAGCAAATGTTTGTTAATGAAAAACCTTATTCTAGAAGAAGTCATCTTCCAAAAGAAAACCATGAGATTTCTAACATTGAGTTCACCAGAAGTCCAGATTCCAGAACCTAAATTTTTTAATTTCTTTTTGTTCATTGGGAAGATAATGCCACAACTTTTTCTAGCTTCATTGCTATGCAATTGCAAAATCCATCTATCATTATCATATAAAAAAATCTAGCTTTATTTTGAAAAATATAACTATAACAAATGAAGAGTCCATTTAGGATTAAGCGGAGTACTTTTAGATAAAAAGATTGTTACAAATACATTGATACTGTGCAGCACATGTGATTAATCAACAGATGATATAACTCTGGAATCTGAATCACGAAAGCAGACTTCAATGCTCAACCAGGTAATATGATAACATGCAGATGACATATTTTCATTTCATTCTACTAACTTTTCAAAATGCCATATACTCTAAATAAAAATGTATGGATGGGCAAGGGTCTGGCTGAATAATAAGCCTGCGTCCTTCGAATGGCTAGATAATGTCATATTAAGTCCATTATCATACTAACCAGTAACCACAATTTTCCAAATATATTGTTCAAATTAAATCAAAATTAATATGACCAGTATCTCTAGAAATTTTGTGGCAATTCCAATTTTGAGGCAAATATAGAAATTTCTCTCTAGCTATTTTCATTGATATTGAATTTTATATTGATAGCCTGATCTTACCCTAATTCCAGCAGAAAACTGAGATTGCCACCCATCAGCAAACTGAAAACAAACCAAAGAGGAGGAATAGAGTGTGATTGATTGGACAATTAGTTATGAAGATAATGCATCTTATGTATCCAGTTTCAATTAGAGGATTCAAATCTTACAAGATAGAGAGAACATTAGGGACTGGTGATAATATTTAAGAAGAAAAATCCTCACCTCAAAAGATGGGCCAGAACTTGTAACTTGATTATCTACACAAATCCACCGATGCTTTCCAGTAACAGCTACCTGTCCAATAATTCTGTAAAAAGAAGACATTAGGCAAGGAGCTACATAATGATTAATTTAATCTTAAGTAGCATATACATTTCTTAGTTAAGCCATACCCTTCCCCTAATGAATGTACATGATATGACATCTTTGCCACAGCTAATCCTAGAGGATCATGCGAAAAATCCGCACTGCCAATCTGCTCCAATGTATTCTGGCAGCTTTTATTTTCAGAAGAGTCACAACAACTACTTGTATTGTCATAGTAAGCATCCTCCCATGTCAAGATCCTTCAGGCAAACATCACAATACACAGAAATAATTTAAGGAAACATATCGAGTTTAAATTTTTGTGCTAAGTACATGTGAGACCCACAAATCAATAGATGACCACATAGGAGTATAACAATAATAAATGCAAATGTTATCCCAATGCAGACACACAACAACAATAATAGTAACACATATGACTCTGACTAGATAGAATGGTAATATTTTTTTTTAAAAAGAAATAGAATGGTAATAAACCACCAAACAAGATGCTTTCAGAACAAACTAGTTTTCCTTAATCCAAAACAGAAAACATCCAAGAGAAAACCCCTCCCCCACTCGGCCCCTTCCAAAAAATATTGTGATTACATGGATTCTAGATATACTCAAGCAATGCCCTTTAGTTTAAAATCCAAAAATAGATAATTCTAACAAGTATCATACATACGTTCAAATCTAATCACCTAGAAAGCACTATATTGAAAGAAACTAATCTCAAACATGAAATCACCAAACTAGTAAGAAGAAAACGAGATAGGCCAGGGACAAAAACTTCTCATACTAAATTTATGCAATACTTTATAAATAAACCTCAAAAAAGAAGGACAAGTAAAAATGAGAAGAACATGAACCATACATCCGAGCCCGATGTTTGAGCTTCCAAAAGATGGCATACTTCCAATCAGTACGCAAACAGAAGCTTCTAAGCAGTCGGTGCAAGTTGCTACCCATTTTCTTCCCTTTCTTCACAAAATCAAAACTTTTTGACACCCCTAATAAAAAGGTTATCAATCACACCTCCAAAAAATACAAAAACAACCTCAACAACAAAAACAAAACCCCTCCAATTCCCACATCACCACCTTTGCCTTAGCTTCCCCTATAAGACCCTCTTCCAGCCTGTTTCCTCCGCAACCCTGCTCGCCGTTTTAATGGCGGTCCAACCGTTGCCAATAGCAGCCGATCCCTACCCATCACTACTCACACCACCAAGCTTCAAACTTGCTAATTCAAAAGCTTCTATAAGTGTCTCACACTCACATTGTTGCCAAAACAGATTCAACCAAACTCAACACACTCACACCAGCATTGCAAGCTTCCATGGCTGAATGCAAATTCCAAAGAGGTGAGTGAAGAATCAAACTTAGCTTATATCTGAAGACATGGGTGAAGCAAAAAAAAAAGTGTGTGAACTGAAGCCAGAAAGGTAAGTGTCAACTTAGAAAGAAAAAAAAGGGTATGGTGAAAATGGAAAAGAAGCTAGAAAGTTCAAGGCTTTATGGGGACTCAAACCATAAATTTCTAGCCTTTGAGCTTCATTCGTCGGAGAAAAGAAAAAGCTAACTGTTTTACTTTCTTTATTCTTTTTTTTTTTTTTCACAGTTAGAGAGAGAAACAGTTTCCCTCGGTAGCTCGAAGCACAGAAGTTGAAGTGGTGGAAGAGTGTTTTTATATTGGATTTAACATGCGCACTTTGTTTATTTCTAGTAGCTTTTCAATGGGGGAATGTGGGCTCGAGGTGCATTTTAGCAAATAGCATAGGCATAATGAGCAACCCATGCTTAACAAGGAACACTACTTACTATGAAGAGTTACCACTTACATTAGAGGCTAATTTGAGCTTATATTTAAACTTGAGGAGTAACACACAATGAGGACAAAATGTGAAGGCAAGAGAGAAAATAATGAAGAGGTGGAACAATCCAATTGGGTTATGAGTACGGTTTAGGGTGTCAATTGATGTGGCCAACAACATCATACCAAATTGAGGAAAATGCACCCTTATCATTTTTCCTCAAATTTTCCAATCCATTTTTTAAATCCTCGTGAAATTACTCACTCCCTTGTCCTTTTTTTTTTATTAATATAAAATATTTATTAGTTTTATTAATAATTAAATTTTATTAGAGAACCGACTTATTAATTTTAGTAAACTCTCTTATTTAAATCACATTTTTTTTATTTATAAAATTTGTATTCAGAATCTTATTTAAGGATATTAAACATAATATGTATCATTCAAACTAATAATTTATTGGTATTCCATCTTAAACATTAAAGTCCTCTTCAACAATGATATTATTGTAATAATGATCTTATTGCCTTAAAGTTGTGACACATTTTTCATCACCTGGTGTAACCTTTTCCCTCTTTATACCTCATTATAATTAATATTCCTTAAGGATTCCAGGTCTTAATTAATAATTCATTTTTTTTTATTTTCTTTATTTTGGGCCTATCCCATATTCTGTTGGAAGGTAGCAGCCATGCCTTGTAATCATGTCATGCACTCGTTTAACCGGGCAACTTCAATTTGATCCTGGTTCAAATGGGATAAGTCAAGCATGTTCTTGATTTAATTGAACAGGTTTTATTCTAAGATGTTTTTTGTCCTACCACCACCTTAAAATATGTGCGTTTCCTTGCCCCGCACCAACTCAACATCATTTTTGGAATCCCATTATTTGTTTTAACACTGCAATATTCGAGAGTGATTATTGCCATTGATTTTCAATCATTTTATCTTTTTCTTTATTACGTTGTTCATATATTAATTAATCCATTTTTAATTTTGTTAGGATGCCGGACTAATCTCTATGGCTAGTACTAGTAGTAACTGAATTTAGTCATTAATTACTTAAAAAAATAAAATACACTGTTCTTAGCAGTCATTTATTAATCAAGGTTGAATTAAGATAATTGTTCCATTAAAGTTATCAAATGTTTTATCAGACATATGAATCAATTTATACAAAATTGTTTTAATTCTCATTTATATGATTTTGAATTTGAATCTTAAATATAATACATAATTATGTTAAATATTTAATTTGAATATGATTGTCTCATACAAGATACCTAGGCCGGAAAAAAAATCTGCAAAATGATGTTGATTTAGGTAATGTAAAGATTCAATCTGTCGCGAGTTAACACCTGGTTTCCCAGCAGTATTAAGGCACAATCACGCAACCTTATATTTTGTTGCTTAAACATCTCATTAGACCCTAGGTTTCCTCAATTATCTATCACCGATCATAATAATGGCCCAGCATCTATCATCCCAAATTTGACTGCAAGAGAATGTTGCTGGTAATCAAATAGGTGTCTAGATCGATATTGCTTAAAAATCTTATCTTGGTCAAAACCCACAAACAAAATAATTATATCGGTGTATAAAATATAGCACAAGAAAAAAAAGATCATTACTATTATGTTACAATCTCTGAATGGAAAAAAATAAAAAACAACTCCGAACAGCTGTTATTGCTGTTGTTATTATTACTATGCAACAAATTTTAATTCCAGTGTGATCAAAAGCTAGCTAGCTTGGGTTCTGGTCATTGCATAAAGTCAACTAGGGTAAATGCATGAATACGCTAGGTTCGTGGTAAGAAATGACTGTTATCATGAAGGCAAAGAGACAAACAACAATGATTTCTCCCTTGTGTTTTTTTTTCTGCCCGTTTTCACCTAGAAAATTGAGTTCTCTCTACTTTTTCACTTTCCTATTCAGTGAATTTCATCATTTTCATTTTCATTTAATTACCAAAGGAAGGTGCGTAGTACTGACAGTATATTTTCGATTACGCTCTCAATTTGCACTTATTAAGATTTCAAAGGCTTTTCTTTTATCATGCATATCTATGGTCTTTTTTCTTTCTTGTTTTTCCCTTTTTCTCTTGACATGGTTGGCAGCCAAAATCATCCAAGTAGATCTTGTACTTGATCTTTTAACTAACACGTAATTTAAGGATGAGTCCTTAGCCTTCAAAGTCATGAGTAGTAGTTTGATCTTCCTCCCCTCTCTCTCATAGTCAATATAGATGGGCGTGAAAATGAACCCCCATATGAAACTCAATCTTAAATATGATGAAATAAGTGACATTAGTGTCCACTATACCTGAATGAATTATCTTTTAGCTACAAGTTAAGCAAACCAACATTTACACTTTTAATGTGCAGGAAGATTTTATTAACCGTAACTCGCTTCTGCCAACAAGACACATATCTCAGATATAGAATATTTGATTTTAAGTTTTGCTTGTTTCCTTTCCAAGAATGCTCGTTAGGCCAGCCCAAGCAAAGTGACAAACGGGGTATAAGGAATCCATAGATTATCACCTAGTTAGCCTTAATCTCCTTCTTGAAGTAACAATATTTCAATCTTTGAGTGTAAAATAAGATAGAAAAAGAAACTGAAATTCTAGTAACTCGGCTTTTGATTTGAATGAGTTTCTAGTTTATTTTCATTCTCAACCATTCTTTTTTTGAAAACTAATTATTAAAATTAGTTATTCAGAACAATTAGATGTCAATAAAATAAATTATATAGATAAAAAATAATTTTTCTAGAACTATTATTTGAATAATTTGATCCCTTCATATGAAATTGACATTTTATGTATAAATTGTTAAATTTAAGAGATTGTCTAATTATAACCACAAATTAAAGTTGGGTTAAACAATTCTATAATAGATGATTAATACTATTCTCTTTTTGTTAGATTTCAGTTTAAAATCAATTGATACTAAGTG